>CM052702.1:127644555-127678583 GCA_028551405.1 Uromys caudimaculatus
TGTATATATATGTGTAATTGTTCATGGGGGGGGCACAAGCACAGGTATATGGAGGTCAACACCAGATATCTTTCTCAATAAGTCTTGTGGTGGTTTGCATATGCTTGGTCCAGAGAGTGGCACTATTAGGAGGTGTGGCCTTGTTGGAGGAGGTGTGACCTTGTTGGAGGAGGTGTGGCCTTGTTGGAGGAGGTGTGGCCTTGTTGGAGGAGGTGTGGCCTTGTTAGAGGAAGTGTGGACTTTGAGAGAGCTTCCACCTAGCTGCCCGAGGATGCCAATTTTCTCCTGGTGGCCTTCAGATGAAGATGTAGAACTCTCAGCTCTGCCTGCACCATGCCTGCCTGGATATTGCCATGTTCCTGCCTTGATGATAATGGACCGAACCTCTGAACCTGTAAGCCAGCCCCACTTAAATGTTGTCCTTATAAGAGTTCCCTTGGTCATGGTTTCTCTTCACGGCGATGAAAACCTTAATTAAGACAAGTCTCTATTTTTTTGAGACAGTGTCCCTACAAAATTAATGCGAGGATCTGAGGTATGCTGCTACCTAAAAGCCAGGTGTGGTAGCATGCATCTGTAGCCTAGTGCTGGGTGCAGCGGGAGATAACCCCATCCCTGGGTCTTGCCAACAATTATAGTCACGTGGTGGAGCTATTTGCCAAAGTCACACCATGAAGACCACACGACAAGCTGGATCTGGCTGGCTGTGTGCCCAGTGTGAGCTCCAGGTGACCTCCTGTCACTGTCCTTCAGTGCCCAGGGGTGACTCTCAATATGGCTAGTGGCCAGAGGTCTCCCACTGCACAGTCCACAGGCAGAGGAAATCAGGCTGCCCATCTTTGGGCATTCCCTCTTGTGCAGTCTGACGGTCCATCCTTGTCAACTACACTGGACTTAGGAATCAGCTAGGAAACCCATCTCTGCGTGTGTTTTTTCTTTGAATGTGAGCAGCACCATCCCCTGGGCTGAAGACCTGGACTGCATCAGAAGAAGACTTAGCTGAGTGCCCGCCTGCATCCCCCTCTCCGTCCTGACTGTGATGCAACGTGACTAGCGGCCTCCTGTTCCTGCTGCCTTCCTTCCTCACTGTGATAGACTGCATCTTCAAACCGTGATGCCGGAATAAACCGCTCCTTCCTTAAGCTGTTCGTGATGGCTATTTCATCACATCCATGAGAAAAATAACTAACCCAGTGCCTACAGGCAGCCCCTGTTCCTGCTGGTTCCAACCCCCTAGGACAAGGGTCATCTCCCCACCCCTATGCATCCCAGGCTCCACATCTTGTGTGCCTTAGTAGGAAACTGGCTCAAAGACCCTGTTCCCCATTCCCCACAGGGAATGTGGGTGCAAAGTCTTCAGCCAGCTGTTTGGGGATGGCTGAGATCAATCCATTATTGGTTGTTCAACATCTGATCAGGGGTAGATTCTATTTGTCAGAGCAAACAATAAGCATAGGAGTATTTGAGGGTGTTCAGGCTGATAAAGGACTGACAGGAGGACAGCCACCTCTAGCAGGGAGGAGTCAGGTAGAGGCCTCCAGGTAAAGCACCCACTGTGTGCCCAGATCCCTGATGTTTGGAGTCAGGTGACCCCGGTTCAACACAATTTCAGCCACTCATTGTGCATGGTCTCAGGCCAGCTCTCAGATTCAGCTTCCCCACCCGAAAACGGAAGGTCATCACATCTCCCTCTGAGATTGTATCTACACTAAACAAATTTATGTAAATGGCTAACTCTCTGCTGTCCAAATGTCCACGGTGGTGACTATAACATGGCAAGACTCCTCCCTTCCTGGTCATTAGACAGTCCACACTCGAGTGTGGCCCCTCTCATGTTTTGTGCCTTTCTCTGAGATCTGCTGAGCTTCCAAACCCAACCAGAGATGTGTGCTGGGACAGTGGGCACTAATGGGGGTCTTGGGGGGTGTGCCTAAGCACACCGTTATCGTTACCGGTTTTGGCTGTGTGAGGGGTAGATCTGGGCAAAGGAGCAGGGAGATGCAGATTTTGAAAAGTAGGTCAGTTCAGCAGCTGGAGGGCTGGCAGCTCCACTTGACTTGAGAGCTGCTAAGCAGATGCTGGAAGCTTCTACCAGTGCCCTCCCCTCGCTGTTCACCTGCCCCTCCGTCCTACAGCCCTCTTCTCCCCAGGCCTCTCTCTCTTCTGAATCAGCATCTGCCAGCCCTCGACTCTCCTGCACCCGCTTACTGTTCCCTCTGAAGTTCAAGGTCCAGGTTCAGTGAGGCAGGCTGGTGCCTCTGACCTTTTAGAGGGCCCAGTGTGGGGGGAGGCTGACATTGAACAGGGCTTGGGGGGCTGCCAGTCAGAAGGAGGCTGGGCTGGGTTGAGGAGGGAGACACGGGCCTCCAGTGCCTTTGTCTAGGCCAGGGGTGTCCGGTGCCATGCTGACTACAGCTATTAAAACGTCGATTGTCGCTGCCTGCTCCAAGTGCCTGGGGAAGGCAGAGGGGTTCACTGTTTTGTCTTCTGTGGGCACATCGATAGCTTCTCTGGGAGCCTGTTCAATGATGGGTCTGGAAAGCTGCTTGGCAGAGCAGAGAGGACCGGGATAAAAACAGCTGCTCAGAGGGACCCCCACAGATCCCAATTTCCAGAGGCATACAGATCAGAAGGCAGAGCTGCACACGTATTCCTTTGCAAAAGACAGTTTTGTTCCTGTCCCCCCTCCCCTTCATGCTGGCCCCCTTCTTTTCATCCCCGTTCAGTGTGGCTCCACAAAGGGTCCCTCTCATCTTTTTTGAAGAGGCTGGGGACAAGAGGCTGACAGGTGTCTGTCACGGTAGTCAGAGGATGCTGGCTGTTATTCTCAGCCCACAAAGGAACAGCTGGCCCACAGTACGGGCGGAGCAGGCAGGAGGGTGGCTACACTTTGAGGTCTCACACTGGTACCCACTGAAATCAGCAGGCCTGTGCAAGTCACCTACTCCATAACAACACTGAGGAACAGGCACATGCCACAACTCTGCAGGTCTCAGGTGTGGAAATGAGGTCACCGATCTTCCCCCACCTTGGGGTTGACATGAAGCTGACCCAGAGCAGTGGGATTGCCCTGTCCTGTGATTGGGACAACTCACCTGTGCTGTTTTCTCTCTTCCTCCTCCCCTTCTTTCCATCCTGAATCCTCAGCCAGGCTGGCTGTGGGTGTGGTCGGAGAACCTTCGGGCCCAAAGCCTGCTTGTCCAGGGATTGTACAGAGAAGAAAGCAGCCCTTTGCTGGTAGAGGGGAGGGAAGGGAGAAAAGGTAGTGCCTTCTCTGGCCACACTCATTTTGGGTCTGCGTACCCACATTCTGCTTGACACACACAGGGAATGGGCGCCTCTAGGCCTCCTACTCCAATGTTACTGTTCTGAAGGTTATGAGAGACAGCATCTGGTGGTCTGTGGCAGCCATTTCTCGGATGTCCCAACAGGCAGTGAATTGGAAAACCCTGTGAGTGTGTGAGTGTGTGTGTGTGTCTGTGAGTGAGAGCATGTGTTCATATGTACCTGCTTGTGTGTGTACGTGAACGTGTATGTACATGTGTATGTATGCATGTTTGCATATGTTTGTACGTGTACATGTATGTGCACACATATATGTAGTGTGTGTGTATGCAGGTACACAGCCCTTCATATGAGCATCTCCCGTGATCATGTCTTATGTGCTTGAGTGTAGAGCCTGCATGCGTGTGAAGACTGTATGATTTGTACATCCTACGAGAGCAGGCGTGTGCCCTGCCTATGTATCTGAGTGAGGATTCATGCAGGCCTGCCTAGCATGCAGCTCCGTCCCGGGTGCTTGCTGGAGTGTGAAGGCTGACGGGCCTGCAGCTGCTCTGGGCTCTCCAACACGTGAGTAATGAGGAAGGCCCCTTGTTACAGTGTAGTCTTATTAAACACACCGCATGTTAATAGCACCGACAAAGTCAGTTATGGGAAGCTCTTTATTAAAAATAATAAGAGATAGCCCCTCTTGCTCAACAATTTTGCAGCCGCGTTCGACCACACAGGCTGGCAGGTTATTAAAGTGGGATCAAGTGAACGTCCTTAATGTGTCTTCTGAGGGGCTGGCTGGTGGCTCAGCCTCATTACATGTCACTGGCCCTGACTGCCTTGGTCTTCCCAGATCACTCTGGAAACAAGGTGGAGAGAGAAGCTAAAGCAAACCCGTCCTGAAGGAGGTGGGGGCTGTGCCCTATGGCCTGATCTCTTCAGAGCACTTTACAGGTATGGGGCTGTCTCCTGTGCTGCAAACCTCTGCGGAGCTGGTGACCCCTTTGGAAATATGGGACCCATATTCACCCATACCCTACTCTTGGCAGACATGTACTTTCCTTTGTCCCGTTCTTGGCCCATAGAGGAGGCATGTGACAACTCTGGGTGGGATTAGGAGGGTTCTGTTGGTCAGCACCCAAGGCTTCTCAAACCCTGAGTCACATGGGGATGCCTGTTCCAGTGTGGGAGCCCACACCTGAAGTGTCATGGTGTGGGGTCCCGTGGGAGGCTGGGGCGGTAGGTTCAGGGTCTGCACACACTGTGCTTGCTTCTCAGAGAAGAGCAGACAAATGAGACTTGTGACAGTCAAGAGTGGAGTCCATGGCACCTTTGGGTTGGTGTCTCCTGTGGGTGGGGCTGTAGCTGCTTCTTCCCACGAACCTTCCTTAGTGTGCTGGCCCGAGCTCTGCAGGGGGCGGGGCAGTGGGACCACCTGACCTCCAAGAAAGCGGAGAATGGTCAGTAATGGGGAGCAGGCCCTGGCATGTGGATGTTCCCATTATTCCAGCCCCATAATGCAGTGGCTCCATTATTCTCAAAGAAAAGAAGGCTTAAGAAAGACAGTTCTTCATCCAGGCACCTAAGCTGCTGATGCCACAGGCAGCCTTGACTCCAGGTCAGGAGTTTCTCACAACCAGCCCAGAGCGAGAAACAAAGCCGTGAGTTCCTCTTCACTCCCCAGCACTGCTCAGCACCGAGGGACCAGGGTCTGGAAAGGTGCCTGCCTCCTCACATTTCTGAATACCTTCTCCCTACGGATTTGGCCTCACGCCCTTTCCTAATGCTAGGTAAAAATACAAACTTGCATTCATCCGCTCTCCAAGATGCCCTTGGCCAGCTGGCCAGCTGAAATCTGAGCATCAGCTGCCCCACCCTGTCTCCTTGCTGCAGGTGCCAAGAGAACGTGCAGGAGCCTCCCCCGAGTGATTAAATAGGTCAAACAGAATGCACACAATCTCTCTACTAATCTCCCAATCGCTCTCACCTAGAATTATTTTCTCTTAGATTTTGTTTTAATGGAGCCTTATTTTGTGATTCAGGTTGGTCTTAAACTCACAATCCTGTGGCCTCAACCTCCAGAGTCCTGGGATGACAGATCTGTGTCACCACCCCTGGCTCTGACATACACAACTGCTTTTAGTCCAGCTGGATGAAGGACCATCAAGAAGGTCTGGGAAGATACACAACTCGCATGGGCTTAACACAGGCTGTCTGGCTGCAGGGTTATTTGAGGGTCTTGCTGTGTTTCATAGAGACACCTGAGGCTGAAGGAGGATCATGGGTAATTCCTGTGTATGTTGAAACTCACAGAGCTGAAGACGGAGCCTGGATGAGTCTCGGCACTGCTATCTCCTCCTCACAACAGAGATGGAGATGCAGGCCAAAGAGTGCATGGACAGGTTCACACAGCCAGTGATGGCAGGGTGGGGTGTGAACCCAGAGGTCACCTTGTCCTGCCTGATTGCCACATGGAAGCTGTCCCCAGAACTCTCTGGATAAAGCAGCTTCTTTCACTGGGGAAAGCCAGGGGCCAGCGCTTTTTGGCACCATGTGCCACAACATCACAGCCGCCCACACTTTCTGCAGCCTCCAGTTTTGGGGTGGTATTAATTCTGGATCCAGATCTAGACCCTAGTATCCCAAAGGGGCTGGCACATGAGAGGCTATCCTCACTGTGGAGGAGGCTGAGGAGTTCCCCTGAGTTCCCAGAGTATTCTCAGTTACTTCAGAAACACCTCCTGCCCGCCCCTCTATGCATTAACAACAGAGTGTGAATCGATCCTACTGCTTCTGAGGTAATTGGGCCGTAATACCAAACCCTATAACCTGTCATAGCTAGGACTTCCCCTCACGGATTCCCTCTGATATTTCAGTAGAAGATGCGTGTGCACACAAACTCAGACATCCCCACACAAACGTGTACAGCGCTCCCATTGCACGTGTGTGCACACACAGGCTGGGCTCATGCGTGTATGTGTACACACACAGCCACATGTGTACACTGATACAGGCACTGTGCATGGATACACAGAACACGCATTTCAAGCATATCCATGCATATGTCCACACACGTGTATGTCCACACACGCGCATATGTAAATCCACGTGGCATTATGTTTAACATAAAGAGCCCCGGTGTCACAGATCAGGACTTGGCTAGTCACATCGAGATTATTGGTGATAACAAATGCCACCCGGTCGTGGGCCCAGTGACGGGTGGGAAGCTTGCTTTACCACCAAGCAATTGCTGAGGCTGGACCAGTGCCAAAGCCACTCACTCTGCACAAGATGAGGAAGCTAACAGGGCCTTCTCGGAAACTATCAGAGAGTCTAAGCAAGTTATTAATATTAGTCACTGAGAGCAACACCTAGCCAGGAATATTGGCTCAAATATGGAGACTCTGACTGGCATGGGGGCTGACGGGTTCATGGAGGAGGTAGCGGGAAACTGTGGTGTAGAAGATCTCTGTGGCAAGTTCAAGGATTAGGACTGTTGGGATGGAGTAAAACTGAGGGACAGAGAGGAAATAAATCCTTAGTAGTGAACCTCAGGAAACTATCCCCTGACCCCTGACCCTTGACCTATGGCCCATGACCCCTGATCCCTGACCCCTGACCCCTGATCTCTGGCACCTGACTCCTATGAGACCTCTCTGCTTTCTGACTAGCATGAGGTACACATTCTGCCATACAGCTAGCACCACCACAGTGTTCTCCCCTGGACTCAGGCCAGAAAAGATACATCTAGAATCCCCGAACTCTGAAAGGGGAGACAGAATAAAACCTCCTCCCTCGAGTTGTTGCTTCAAGCGCCCGTTCGCAGATGAAAGGCTGAGTCACATATCCATTGCATGTAGCGCCTACACCGCCTCATTCACATATCCACTAATGAGCACCTGCTCCACACACCCTGTCGTCAGCATCACTGTATGGACATGGCATAGCTCTTTAGTGTGTACGCTGGCTGTGGGGTTGTCAGCTGAACATACGCGGGGACTCCTCACAATCCTCCTTCAGCCTCAGGTACATCTATGAAACAGCAAGACCCTTAGCGTGATAAGCAATTTTAAAAAGAGGATCTCATGCAGCCCAGGATATTCTTGAACTTACTATTAAAAGCTCAAGGTTTACCTTGAACTCAAGGCCTTTCTGCCTCTGCCTCTGGATTTCTGGGGTTACAGATGTGGTGGTACAGGTGTTTGCAGATAGAACGCTCAGTCACATATCTGTTGCACCTGTACCACCTGCACCACCTGCACCACCTGCACCACCTGTACCACCTGCACCACCTGTACCACCTGTACCACCACATCTGTGCCACCTTTGTCACCTGCACCACCTGTACCACCTGTACCACCTGTACCACCACACCTGTGCCACCTGTACCACCTGTACCATGTGTGCCACCTTTGCCACCTGTACCACCTGTGCCACTTGTGCCACTTGTACCCCCACACCTGTAACCTGCAGACATTTTTGAATGTCATCGAGGCCAGCCTCCTGAGGAAGCAGCTATGATAAGCTCTGCCTGGGTAGGAGAAGCTGTTGCCCATGGAGTAGGAGCAGACAGGATGGGATCAACATACAAGTAAGGACACTTCTCTTTGGTCCCAGAAATGTTCTCTGCAGCAAACATTAAGCCAGGTGGTACCCAGCACTTGGAAGGTCTCATGTTTGGACAACTTGCCACCACCACAGGGAGTTATGCTGGTGGCTTCAGGGAGAAGACAGGGACATCCTCCTCCCTGCTATGACACTGGAGGTGGGCAGTGTTCTTCAGGCCCAGTTCAGCCGGGTGCAAACAAAACAAAACAAAACAAAACAAAACGAAACGAAACGAAACGAAATGAAACAAAATAAAAATAAAATAAAATAAAATAAAATAAAATCCGATCTATGTAAAATTGACTCCTTCTCTATCTCCCTTTCAGAGAAAGATGTTGGCTTGAGTGTCAGCATCTCTAAGCCTTACTTTCTCGTCGACCTTCCATGAACAAGTGGTATCCGTGCGACACCCAAGTGGAAGGGCACCCAGGAAACAGGACCCTGGGGCCATAGGTAGACAGTCACTGTAAGCATCTACTCTTTAGGAGAGAGAAGGGCTCACCATAGGGTCCTAACACAGAGGGTGTGGAGGACTCCATGAGGCCTCTCCAGAAGCCAGCACAGAGAGCCATAAACCAGAGCAGGCAGGCTAGGTTTCAGCGGGGTGCAGCCAAGTGCTGGGCTCTGGGATCCCCAATGACTCAGCCTTCACTGTCTCCCCCATCACTGTTGCCCAAGGCATGTTGGGAGCAGCCTGGGTTTGCCCTGGGGGTTTCAGCATCAGGCTGCCATTCTCTGAGGCTGGAGGGGAGGGGCCTGAGGCCCTGAAGGGTGCTACTGTCTGGGAGCTCAGCAGAGATGGTGGCAGAGAAGGTGAGAGTCAAGGTGAGCTGCACACTCACAGACACGCATAGTTGCCCCTAGCTGCCTCTTTGTCCGGTATCTTCTGAGTCAGTAAGTGACTGTCTGAACAGTGCCAGGGAACAAGTGTCTACCAACCTCAGTGACAAAGGACACTAAACACCCAGCTCAAAAAGTCTCTGGGGTAGGGCTTCCTTGTGCAGCCATGGCCCCCTGCAGGTCAGGCAGGTGATTGTTGGTTCTGTGCAGCTAGAGTACCTATGTGTGTGGGGAGTAGCTGTGTGTGTGGGAGTAGCTGTGGGGGGAGAGTAGCTGTGTGTGGGGGAGTAGCTGTGCATGTGTGTGGTGGAGGTGAGACTGCTGGCGATTCTCTGGAAACTCTCATGACTCATCGTAGGGTCTAGCAGGCCAGCTGGGAATGTCCCCCCTCCCATGGTGAAGGCAAAAAGTCAAAGAGAGTATGGGATCAGCTGAGGTCTGCTGAGGCCTGAGCTCAGTACCCATATCTGTCGCTCTCATGGCCTTCTAGTGATTAAAGCTGACCCAGGTCTAGGGTAGGGCTAGCCCAAGCCTCTTCAGAGAGCAGAATGTCAAAGTTGCAGGCAGGCATGAGATGCAGTTCGTGTGTGTGTGTGTGTGTGTGTGTGTGTGTGTGTGTGTGTGTGTGTGTGTGTGTGTGTGTGTGTGTGATGCAGGTGTGTGTATGTGTAATGCAGGTGTGTGTGTGCATGTGAGTGGTATAGGTGTGTGTGTGTGTGTGTGTGCATGTGTGTGTGTGCAATGCTGTCCTTAGCAACCAGGAAGACAGCAGAGATGAAAAGATGGCAGGAACTGAACATTAAAGCATCCCCTACTGTTTACTTTGTGCCAAGAAGCCACATGTTTGTAGCCTGAACCAGACAGTAAGACATGGTGCTGACATGGGGGATATACCAGGTAGACAGTGGGACACAGAGCTGAGAAGCTGGTGTCCCCAAGGCAGCCCCATCTCAGCAGCAGCTCTGAGGATGAGTGGGGGGAATTCAGATGGAGATTGGCATGGGGACTAGCCGAGGATCTGAGGGTGACAAGCTAGAGAGAGACCAAGATAGAGACAAAACCTGAAGAGGAAACTGAGGAAGGACAGGAAGCTGGGAGGCCACGGCCGGGTTGGGCACAGCCTTAAAGGGCTCACAGAGAACAAGATGGCACGCTGGGGACGGGAGGGAGCCATCGAAGATTTTAAGCATCAGAAGGACTCAGCCTGCTGGGGAGGTGGCTCAGCCGACAAGGGCTTGCCTTGTAAGCCTGGGGACCTGAGTTCAATTCCCAGGATCCATGTGAGAAGGTTGAGCACAGTGGTGAAAAGGTGGCTGAGGAATGACATCCAAAAGGCTTCTGTTGGCCTCCACATGGACGCACACATACATACATACATACATACACACATACACACTAACATGCACACAGATATAGACACACAAACACACACACTAACACAAACTCACATTAACACACACAGACAGACACACAGATACAGACACAGACACATATTAACACACATAGAGACAGACAGGCATATACACACACAGACACACACACAGACAGACACACACAGACAGACACACGGACACACAGACACACACACACAGACACACACAGACACACATAGACACACATGCACACAGACACACATACACACACACCACTGCCGTTGCATGCAGTTGCCCTGGGTGACAACCTGTGCTCTGAGTACTCAGGATGAGGGAGGAAGGATGTGATTTTGCTACTGGGGAGCTGGGATGTCTGGGCTGGGAGATGGGTTGGATACAGGACACAAAGCGCTGAGAGCTCAGAAGAAGAAAGGACAGCAGGTCTACCACCATAGTGGCCGGCCATTGCCATTCAGAATGAGGTTGTGGCTGAAGACATCTTGCCCCTCCCATTCAACTATCTGGATGTACTTTGGGGGTACCGTGACTGGGAACAGGTAGAAGGAAGGTGGGGTGCTTCTACCATCCCAGTGTCCTGAACAGCCCTCGTAACAAGGAACGCTCTATCGGACTGTTGAGAAGTAATTCAATGGAGACTCACACCCATGGCTCTTGTTGAGTGTGCTCTGGATGGGACAACATAAAGAAGACACCACTTCCTCCTCCTCCTCCCACCCTCCTGCTGAGACTGTAGCCACATGTCTAGGATGGGTGCCATTCCTGTCAGCCACACTCCTGGAAGGTCAGCCTAGACCGGAGATAAGGACTAACATGAGCTTCCCTCTGCTGCTCCATGGTTTTCCCCGGTCTTGGCTTGGTGTACAGAAAGGCAAATCTCAGAGTCTGCATTCTGGGACACTGCTGGCTGGATAGCAGGGTGGCTGGGGAGGAGCCTCTTCCAATGACAAGAGGGAGGGGCAGGACCCTCAGTGAGGAATGCAGCTGATGTCAAAGTGCAGAGGAGGCTGGCATGGAGCAGGAGTGAGCAGAGCCTACAGGAGGTCACCCAGGAGACTGTTGCAGGCAGGCATCTGAATATGGACAAGACATCGTGGCTCTGGATGGTGAGGAAAAGTCCTAGGCTCAAGTTTGCTTGCTGGGGGCTCTGACTGGACACAAGAGCCATCTCAGACTCAAGTCTTTATCTCTCTGTCCGTTCTCATCATCCCCATGGTTCCTGGTCATCTTCTCTGTATTCTTTAAGCTCATAGGCTCCCTGTGGACACAGCACATTCAAAACCAATGTGCAAGTTTTCCATGCCCAAACCAACATAGAGATTAATGGTCCCCAAATCTATTTCCCCTATAAAAGCTGGGATGCACCCCAGATCACCTAGTGAGGTTCCTGAGCATATTCTCTTACAAGGTTATGTGGACACTCTGCAGAGCCCTAGAATTTTCCACAGTGACAGTGCCTGCTCACTGTCTTCTCTACATCTCTCCCCACCTCATGACATTTTCAAGCACCCACCCTCTTCTATCTGTACATCCTATCTCTCTCCCCCCCTTCAGCCCTTCCTGGGGCAGGCGAGAAAGTTGCAGAGCTGGCAGCATGGTATAGAAGTGACAAACGAGAAGGAAGTGGCCGCCCACTGCTTCCCAGCCTGAGTCACTGCTGAGCAAGCTACCGAGTGAGCTAGTCGGGGCCACTGCCTCCACAAGAGGCTCCTGAGCCCAGCCCTGTGTGCATTGGTGCAAAACAGAACAATATTTGGGAGAAAGAAGCTGCCAATCTGTCCTAACAAGTCCTTGGGCTTTCCCTGTGGTTGCCAGGGCACACAGTCACTGTGGTAGATTACCTATCTCCAGCCCTTGGCTTTTTGAGATAGAGTCAAAGGCTGGTCTTAAACCTGTGATTCTCTTGTCTCAGTCTTCTGAGTACTAGGTCATGGTGTGACTTCCCCTGCTTTTATTTTATTTTTTTCTTTCTTACTCTGGGCTTCTGCTCATCCCTGTTATAAAGACCTCATAAGGACACAAAGTGAACTGCCAGTCTCAAGATATCTACCAAGATCCTTGTCTTGATCCCATCTGCAAAATCCCCTTTGTTACAATGTCACACTTACAAGGTCTGAAGGTTGGGGCAAGGACTTTGGGGGCCATTGTTGGCTTCCCCCAGTAAGTTGTATCTGCTGCACCCTAGCCACACCCAGGTTCCACACTCAGCGCGTCTGCTCATTGGCTCATTGTGCTCCTCCTCTGGAACCCTGCAAGGAGGAGGAGGACATTATTTCCCACACTTACACACAAGGCAATGGTGGCTTCTCAGACAGTGGATGACTAATTGAAGACCATGGCAGAGCTGGGATTTGAACCAAGAACTTCGAGATACCAATGCAGAGGAGATTTGAAAACTGTTAAGTTGCGTAGCTGTCCTCGATGGCACACTGGCCCCAGGTAAAAGCAGCTTCAGGATGCGGAGGAGGATCAGTCAGTAATATGGCTGCCGCTCAAACATAAAGACCTGAGAGTTCAGATCCCCAGCACCTACCTAAAAAGGCCTAGTAGAATCCCAGTGTTGGGGAGGAGGGGGAAGGAGGAGGGAGGAGGGAGGAGGAAAGAGGAGGGAGGAGGAGGAAGAAGAGGAGGAGGATGAAGAGGAGGAAGAGAAGAAAGAGGAAGAAGAGGAAGAGGAACAGACGGGAAGATCCCAGGGTTTACTGACCAGTCATTTTATGGAAATAGGCAAGCTCCAGGTCCAGTGAGAGACCCTGTACCAAAAAATAAGGTGTGTGTGTGTGGGGGGGTGCTGAGGAGATGCCTCTGTAGGTAAAGGTCTTGCTATACAAGAATGAGGACCAGATCAAAGATCCCTAGCACCCATGTAAGTGCCATGCAGGCATGAAGACTGGTTCATACTGCTGGCACTCAAGAGACAGAAACAGGATGCCCAGAGCAAGCTGGCTACCTACACCAAATCCGTGGTCCTGGTCCCTGGGTTCTAAGGAGACTCTACTACATGCACACACACATGTAGGCATGTTCACTCACCCACAATAACACATACATACAAATACGTACAGATATGGAGACACACTAAGCTTCTAAAAACAGACTTCTACATTAGGGCATTTGGGATGTTGACTATGCCCTCTTCTTCCCTTCAGACAGGAGACACCCAGGCATCTGAGCACCCAGGCATCCAGGCATCCAGGCCTCCGGGTACCCAGGCATCCAGGAGCCCAGGTGTCTTAGTCAGGGTTTCTATTCCTGCACAAACATCATGACCAAGAAGCAAGTTGGGGAGGAAAGGGTTTATTCAGCTTACATTTCCACACTGCTGTTCATCACCAAAGGAAGTTAGGACCGGAACTCAAGCAAGTCAGGAAGCAGGAGCTGATGCAGAGGCCATGGAGGGCTGTAACTTACTGGCTTGCTTCCCCTGGCTTGCTCAGCTTGCTCTCTTATAGAACCCATGACTACCAGCCCAGGGATGGCACCACCCACAAGGGGCCCTCCCCCCTTTATCACTAATTGAGAAAATGCCTTACAGCTGGATCTCATAGAGGCATTTCCTCAAAAGAGGCTCCTTTCTCTGTGATAACTCCAGCTTGTGTCAAGTTGACACACAAAACCAGCCAATACACCAGGCATCCAAGCATCCAGGCACCTGGGCACCCGGGCATCCAGGCACCCTAAACTGCCATAGTCCCATGAGGAAAGAGGTCAGCAGGAGAAACCCAGAAGCCTTCTCCACCAAGTCCTGGACCCCAAGTGACCACTGGGTCCCCCAGGCCATGCCTCTGCTCCCAGGCTCTCCTGCCTTCCTGTGGAGCCAGGACAGCCAAGTGCTCTTCCCATGGCTCCTCCAGGCAAAGGCAGGAGAGAAAACAGGAGAGACAAGATTCCACCCTGGGCCACTGTCTGTCCCTTGATGGCTAGTCTTGACTAAATGATCACTCTCAGGGCTGCAGGAACCCTGCTCTTCCTGAAGTCTGGCCTTCTCCACCTGTCCCCATCTCTGGACTAATTATGGGGCTGATTTATTGATTGTCAGAAACATTGCTTAATATACACATTAACCATATGGCTCACTGGCCATTTAAATAAATCCCAGCTGTGGGCTGATGGTGTCTCTGTGGTACTGAGCAGGGGGTTAGAAGGACAAAGGATGTGGGGAAACTGCAGCCACATGACCCCACAGGGAGTGGATGGGCTTCTCAGCTGCCCACCCCTGCTTCTGAACTGTCCCTTAAGTTAACCTTTCAGAGGGTCTTGTTGAGACCCCAGCCTTCTTCCCATCTCCTCGGGCAGCACAGAGTGGTTTGGAATTTAGGAATGACATTCTTTGTGGTGTTCCCTATCATGGGCCTGGGTGTCATCTCAATCAATCAATCAATCAAAAAAACAAAAACTTGAAGATTTTGAAATAAGTCAGACAGGCCCACTCCCAGCTTCTGGGAGGTACCATCTGGGGAGGCTAGAGACTGGTGTGGAGGGGTTTTCCCTCTGTGTCTACTGCGAGGTAAAAGAGGGTTGTGAGGGGACTGTTATCACAATGGAGCTGGGGACAGGGATAGTGCTGACAGTCAAGATCAGGGAGGAGTGGGGGATGGGGATGGTGGGTGGATCTGTGAGCCAAGGCTTGCCTTTCTCAGCCATGTCTTCTCGGTGCATATCAGCATGATGAAAAGATGTTGATACTCTCGTAGGGAGTGGCACAGGGTCCCATGCAGTGTTCTGTGACAGGGTGGAAGGACATTGTCAGAGTGTGGAGTGTGATGGTGCTGCCAGAGCATCTGGGAAGGGGGCAACTCGGGTTGTGACATCCTGGAACTTCTCTATAGGTGGGAAAACATTCGACCACAACAGGACCAGGTTCAAAAGAGCGAAGGCTGTGCTCATGGGGCCTTGGCTCATGCTGATTCCTAGGGACACAGCTGAATGGAGAAATAGCAAATAAAGAAAAGACCACTGCTGACCTGGGGAGCACCTGGGTTTGTGAAAGATGGAGCAGCAATCCAGGGAGATGGAAAACAGGAGAGCAAAACCAGCCCTGTGAACTCTGAGAGAAAAGGGAAAGGGGAGGGATCAGTGGTGTTCTGGGGCTGAACAGCTGTCCAAAGGTCCAAGGTACTGAACAGTGTTGAGGAGTGGGGGTGAGGGGCAAACAGTTGTTCAGGGCACCAAACACTGCTCCAGCGGTTCAGTGGCTGTCCATAGTGCTGAACAGTGCTCCGGCGGGTAGACCAGTTGTCTGAACTGCTAAAAGGCGTTCTGCAGTTACAGCAGCTGTCCAAGGTGCTGATCCACAGCTGTGCCCAGACTCCACAGAAGCTAGATGGCTAGGGGATTGCTTACATCTGCATCTCCATGGAGCGTGCACAATGATTACCACTTTTGGCAACAGAGGTGGTATCAATGCACCTCAGAAATGCTTAATCACCTCTTGTTACCTCTTAAATCTCGATTCAAAGGTGAACTGGGAGGCCCCAGAACCCAGGATGTTAGTATGCACAACCACGCTTGATATTAAGGGAGGGTTACAAGAAGAAGACCCCCCAAGACAAAAAAATCAGTGTCTTGAATGTATTCTGAAGGGTCCCCAGGGAAAGAGAGAAGCAGGAGTCAACAAGGAACATTGTAGGGACACATTTGCAAGGGCAGCCAGGTCTCCCAACCTTGGGAAAGTAGGTAAGAGGGCAGCACAGGTCTCCAGCTCATGGATGACTTCCTCTGTGAGGATGCCCTCCATCTTGTAAGGAATGGGGCCACCAGAGAAAGCCCAGCATTCCGACAGGCAGAAGCTGTACGCTCATGGAAACAATGACTGAGAACACATCTTACTATCAGTTGTCTCAATTGAACTGTACTGTGCCCAAGCACAGGGAAGGTAAGGTTGCTAGAATGTTCTTTGGGGAGGAAAAGCAACCTGAGCCAGAGAATTGAGGACACCATTCCCCTCCCCCAAGGCCAACTCAGGGGACTTTGCTTTCATATATGTGTCACTTGCTTCAAAAGGATAAAAGACAGAAAATTCCACGAACAAATACATACCCACAATGAGGGACGCTTCAGATATACCCAACCCACCAGTTATTATGTCAGCCTTGGCGAGGAATGGGGAATGACATTTTTAGCTGAACAAACAGAGGCTCAGCACTGAGATTTTCCCAGAGCCACACGGATCCTTATTATGGGATCTGGGTAAGAACCATCAGCCAGACAAACTGCTGCACCCCTTATACATTGTGCCCTGACTGTGGGGAAACTGAGGCCTGGAAGTAAAGCCAGCACCTCCCCAACTTCACTCCACGTGAATGTCAGCTACCTAAATAGCTCCAGTTATTTGGTTAAATTAATCCTCTGAGGAGCTGTGTAAATATAGTTGAGAGGGCGAGCACACAGGGACGCATATATATTTAACATGTATGCAGGCTGTGTTGCACCAGTAAACAACTGAAGACAAGCAGAGAGAAGATAAAAATACCAGACAGATCACCGGGGGCTATGTGCTGAGGTGCATCGCAGGATGTCATTGGTGTAGGAGTGTGTGAGGTCTCCTTCAGGGTGGGATGACTGAAAGGACCAGCATCTTGGGCTTGAAGGATCTGTAGAGCCACACAGTGGAGAAAGGACATTGATTCCCCTGGGAGAGGCTCCATGACTAGGCACATGCTTGCTGCTCAACTGCTAAGCCCAAGCTCCACCATGCCTTGGGGAAGCCACACCAGGCTCACAGCACGGATGTCCTTATGTATAAATTGGTGGTAATAGTACCCCGTGTCATGGTTACATCCTGTAGAAGGCACTCAGCACTTGCCACATCAACTATGGAGCCATTGACAGGCAGTACCCTTTTGTCACTTGGAACTTTTGCAAGAACCTCCCGGGGATGTTGCTATTTTAATCCTCATTTGCAAGCAAAGCATTTCTGGTGCTCAGAGAGGTGACATAGTTTTCTCAAGGCCACACAGCTAGTGGTAGAGATTGGATTATACCCAACCCTACCTCAGCCACCATTCCTATGTGTTTGTCCATGTGTGTATATGTGTGTGTGTGTGTGTGTGTGTGTGTGTGTGTGTGTGTGTGTGTGTGTGTGTGTATGGGGGGTGTTGTATGGCTTCCTGTCTCCTCTTCCTAAATGCCAGCATTACAAGCATTGCCAACAATCCAACTTATTTTTAACATGGGTTCTGTGGATTAACAGGCCCTTGTGCTTGGGAGGCAAGTGCTTTACTGACAGAGTTATCTCCTTATGCCTGGAAACCAGGTCATGATAAAAATAATCAGGTTAAAATGTCATTAAACTGAGCCCCAGGCTCAGTTTGTCCAGTGTCTTCAGTAAAATGGGACAGTCAGGCACACAAAAGGCAGTCCCTACTCCCACCCCCAAGTGAATGCCAGGCAAAGGTGAGGGCAGACGTCAGGAAGCCAATGGAGCCAGACACTGCCAACAAGATACCACAATAAGAGAGCTGCTGCAGGTTCGTGGTCTCAGCCGGAGCCAGTCTTATTAATGGCCCAACACCTCCCTTTCAAGTGTCTGCCTCCAGAGGGGTGAGGCAGCCTGTTTCAGCTATTAGCTTCAGAATGGTGCTTTGTCCGGGTTGATGCAGAATATATCTTCAGAGAGGGTCAGGCTGAGAAAAGCCCATGGTGCCTGCTGAATCCTAAACCCTTCAGACTTCCAGGCAGAGGGCACTGCCCAAAGGATGAGAGGCCAGTTGCATCTCATATGATCTGTTGCCTTGGCAGCTACCAGGATGGAAATGGGCCGGGGCGAAAGGACAAAGAGGGATGGGGCTGGGTTAGCAGAGACCAGGCGCCTCATTGTCTGTGGATGTTGCCATGGTAACATCTTGATCTAAGAGGGAGCCAGAGAAAGCTGAGATATGGGGGAGTTTGGGAGGAGCAGGGTGGGTGTGCAGGGGGGGAGATGAGGAAGAACAAGGCTTCTAGAGTTTTCAGTA
This sequence comes from Uromys caudimaculatus, assembly GCA_028551405.1. Lineage (NCBI taxonomy): Eukaryota > Metazoa > Chordata > Mammalia > Rodentia > Muridae > Uromys > Uromys caudimaculatus. The sequence continues at coordinate 127,662,623 of CM052702.1, forward strand.
AGCCGGACAGCCTGTTGGTCATGTGTGGTCCTCTGCTTTTCAAGATTAAAAAGTTTAAGAGTCAAGTGGGGCCTTGGAGTCCACATCTGTAATCTCAGCACTTGAGAGGGGCCGAGGCAGGAGAATCACTGTGAGCCCACCAACTTGGGCTATGTAGAGAGTTAGAGGCCAGCTTGAGCTACCCTATGGGGCCCTGTCTCAAAATAACAAAAAGTAAATAAAAATGTAAAAACCCCACAGGATCCTTTTGGCTGTGGTGTCTTTTGCAGATGTGGAGACTAAGGTCCAGCAGAAGAGCTGAGAATTGATCACACAACTGAGGAGAAGAGGCAGAGTCTCAGGTAATTCTCTACCTCCACATCCCCTGTCCCTTCTGTTTCACTAGGCTGCCTCTGGTACCCACAGAGTGATTCCTGAGGACCTTGGAAGGGACATTGAGTTCCCAGCCTGACTTCAACCAGAGGAGAAAACAAACCCGGGAATATCAATTCATGTTTATGTTTTAAAAATACTTGTTTGTATTTAAAAACAATATGTGTCTGTTTAGTCACACAGGGTCTCATGTAGCCCAGACCTGCTGTGTCTTTCCATGTATCCAAGGATAGTCTTTATCTGCTAAACTTCTTGCCTATGTCTCTCATATGCTCAGATTACAGACATGTACCACGCTGCCACATCCCTTTCATGTCTCAGTAAATCTAAGCATTACTGAGATGGAAGAACTCAGGTCTTCAAGGCCACCAGCCATGTGCTAAGCTACGTCTGTCAGCCACTGAGTCAGACAGATGGAACCTAGCACCCAGCTTCCCAAGTTTATGTCAGGATGTGCTACAGGCACAAGAACAAGTTGTAGCCAAGGGGCAAAGGCATGGCTAGACCCAGGTCTATCCTGGGGTAACCAAAGCAACTGACAGGGAGGCATTGGAGCCAAGCCCAACACCAGGTCCTGCTGCCATGAGGACTGACATCTGCCTCAGGACTGCAGTGCCTATGGCCTCATCATACAATAGGGTAAGCTTGGACTCTGAAGATCCCCCCCCAGCTCCTGAGTCCTGTCAGCTGATGTGGATGGAAGGCATTAGGCTTGGTCTTGAGATATCCAGGAGCTGAAGTGGGTCCCATAAGCTGAAGTTACCTTATCAGCCCTCAGAAGAAACCCCAGGACAGCTCAGAAATGGGCTTTCTCTGAAGGGAGTGAGTTCCCTGTCTGTGGAGGCATACAAGAGAAGCTGGAAGAGGCATACCTTGTTAGTCATTTCTAACTACATGCCCAAGCACTGGGGTGCTGTTAATTCCTGTTAATGATAGATTATCTTCCCTAATACAGACAGGTCTGGAGGCAGAAGCAGGGAAAATAAACAGTTTAAAAGTGCCCCCCAAGTGACACTAGTCATCCTTACCCTAACCCCTGTTCCCTACCCCCGCACCCAGTCTGAAAGGAGAGGCAGGTCTATGCTCCTCTTTGGAGGAGCCTTTGACTACTGTTGCTTCCAAAAGGAGGATATGTGGGTCTGCACGTGGTAAAGAACTGAGGAAGACCTTAATGAAATCATTGTGTCGTTAGGAAAACTGTCCGGTAATGAGCCCACGAGCTGCATTCGCCTAAACACTTTTATTTATAGCGCACTGTGGCCACTCGTTCTTGTAGGATTTAGGGCTGTGGGAGACCTCAGATGTAGGGAGAGGAAGACAATAAGGCTGTGATGTCCCCAGTGAAGAGCCAAGAATGATGGGGAGCAGTGGGAGGAGGGGATGGCAGCAGGGACTTGGCACACTAGGAGGAGCCTATCAGCAAGCATCCATGACTGACAGCAAGGTTGTTCCCAGGGCTTGCAGTAGTGGAGACACCTCAGGTCATGGAAGACCTGGGTTGGACCATTGCATCCACAGCACCTCTCCTTCCAGACCTCCAAGACGGCAACTCTCAGTCTCCCTGTGCCTTCTCCCTTGCTACCTGGTGGAAGGCATCTTCCCACCTTCCCATGACCACCACCACGTACTCACAGGAAAGGGGACTCGCCTGCGGTCCATACTTCTCAAGGGTAGACTCTACCCCTATTGGTTCTCGGCTGTCAGGCCAACTCCAGATCCCAAGGCAAAACCCACACATAAGAAGGCAGCAACGTGAAGGCTCAGAAGATGACAGGAAAGAAGGCAAAGCTTGAGGTTGTCTCTAAGTTCTCACCTCTGTCCCTGAAGGCTCCACTGCAGGTACCTTGGTCCACCTTGCCTCCCTGTAAAATGGGGTCACAAACAATACTTTCTGGCCCATTTGCTGAGAATGTGGACTGAACACTGTGAGTACTGTCTACAAACTGATTTTTTTAAAAACCTTTTTCTTCTCCACCCCGTGTGTGCACACATGTTTGTGTGTGTGTGTGTGTGTGTGTGTACATACACATGTGTTCACTCTTGCACATGCATGTGCACACATGTGTATGTGTGTGCACAGGTTTCCACAAATGTGAATACAAAGTACAAGGCTGACATCAGGTGTCTTCCTCTACTGCTCTCTGCTTTATGGTCTGAGACAGGGTCCCTCCCTGAGCCTGGAGCTTACCAGTTCAGCTAGCCTGGCTGCTCAGCAAGATCTGATGACCCACCCCTCTCCCCAGCACACACTCTGGAGTTACAAGTACACCCCTTCACTCTCACCTGGCTTTTCCATGGGTGCTGGAGATTCGAACTCTGGTCCTCATGCTTGTGTGGCAAGCTCTTTACCCACTGAGCCATATCCCTAGCCTCACAAATCTGGCTTGAGTTCTTAAAGATGGGTGCAAGGTGGGTGTCAGGACAATCTTTGTTTTGTTCACCGAAAATGGGGTCAGTCTCCTGCTCAAGGTCATGAAGGGAAGGTCCTCAGACCTTGCTCTTTGTGATACCAGGAGGCTGACAGGAGAGAGATCATATGCTGGGGTGGTCTGTGCCTCCTCCTCTTTCTCTTGGTCTTCATCCTTGCCTTCCTTTTTGTCCTTAGAATGTTATACAAATGTCCTTCCACATGACAGAGGAGACTTTTCACAGACATCTGGTAGAGCACATGGCACCCAGGAAATGCCAGGATGTTTGGATGATTGAATGAGTTAATGAATGAATTAGCTAATGAACGAATGAACTAGTGAATGAGTAAACTACTGGATGAATGAGATCATGAATGAATTCGAGAAGGACATAATGGTCCCCCACAGTGGAGCCCAGGAAATTAGTGGAGGGAACCCAAGGATTTTTACTCTCTTGGGTCTTGAGGGACACGCCCCCATCAGTGTCTGCACCTCTCTGTTTTCTTAAGTGTGAATTCATGCATTTTTAAATTGATGTTTGTGAAAAGGCTCACGAAGCCCAGGCTGGCCTTGAGCTTTCTATATTGTGAAGACTGGCCTTAAACACCTGATCCTTCTGCCCTCCGCCTCCCAAGTGCTAGGGTCACAGGAGCCTGGCTCAGTTCTCTATGCCCATCTCAGATGTCACACTTTCCCCTTCTGGAAAATAGGATGCTAATTAGCAAGGGTCTTATGGTTTCTGTCATTGAGGCCACTGAGTGATTCTCAGTGGTCTCGTGCACTGTGTGTCTCCTTTGTTTCCAGACAAAAAATAGTCCCCACTTCTCTGTTGACACTTTCTCGTGGGGCAAGGCCACTGCTGCTAGCTGGCTGGAAGGCAGAAGTCCCATTTTTGGGTCTAAATGCTCTTGTCCCGCAGAGCAGAACAAATCCCCCTAGGGTATTGATTGAAGCTATTATGGATGTACGGAGACGGCATGCCGACTGGGAACAGGAGTCGCTGCCCCCGTCCATTTACACGTGGTAATAATGGCACGCTTTTGCTTTATGAAGTAGAATTTGTTATGGCCGATGAGCCGTAAAAATTGCAGGGTGGGGAGAAAAAGAAGGGGAAAAAAAAAACATAAATAAATTTGTAATTTTAACAGGGATTACCACATAATTGAGAGGGGAAGGAAGAGGCAAAGGCCAGCTCAGCCCTCGCGCTCTTGGCTTTGAGGCAGTGTCGAGGCAGTGAAATAGAACTTCCTGGAAGATTCTGGAAGGAAAAGTTAATGAGCGCAGGGCCCGGGGAATAGACCCAAAGCTGAGGGAGGAACTCCCTTGGCAAGTGTTTGTTGAGAACCTACTATATCTGACCTGAGGAGGGGCACAGTAGAGCCACACCCACAGACCATTAGCAGGGCCAATATGACCCACCACTGAAGGGTTTAAACCTCCCTCGGGCTGCCATGTGCAGTGTGGACAGGAAGACAACTGAGTCTGAGAGATCCGAGGGCAGAGAGCAATGGAAAATGCTGGAGAGAGGAATGACGGAAGCAGAGGGCAGCCTGTTGACCAGCTTAGAGGAGAACATCAGATAAGCCAAGGAATGATGAAGACGGTTCTGGTTTCACAGCCATAGTGGAGCTGCAGCAACCAACCACGCTTTAAAATACAAACGTGCGCGTGTATTGTGCACACATCCCATGTGCAAAGTGCCTGTGGAAGCCACCGGTTGGTGCCGGGTGTTTTTATCAATAGCTCTCTGCCTTTTTGTTTTTTTTGAGACTGGGTCACTCAAAAGCCTGGGGCTGACAGATTATGCCAGACTGACTGGCCTGCTAGCCCCAGGGATCTGTCTGTTTCCACCTCCCTACTGCTGAGATTACAAGCCCATCACCATGTCTGGCATTCTAGATGGGTAGAACTCAGTCCCTCATGTCTACACAGCAAACACTTCTTTGGATGGGTGGTTGGCATCTTATAAGGGCCACATGAAGCTCCATCATCATCATCTTCTTCATCACCATCATCATCATCATCACCATCATTCTCAGCAGCAGCAGTTTTATGTCCTCTCAAGTTGATCTCAGACTATCTCAAGTTGAAATTACCCAACCTCACTTTCTCGTCTGCAAAATAGGAATAAAAGGGCTGTCATAGGAACGGACTGAGAAGGGCCTGGTGTACAACAGCCCCTCAGCAAATGCTAGCATCTTTTACTGTGACACATGAAGGGACCTGGTTTAGGACAGACAACACCATCTTCAAAGTATCTAAGAGGGAAATCGTGTTTAAGATGGGTCCAGGGTACCACAGAGAGAAGGAGATGCTGGGACGCAGCTCGGAGTAGCCATGGAAACTCCTAGAGGAGATGGGATACTAGCACTTTCCAAAGGGTGACTGGCTCCAAGGGAGTAGCTGACTCTATCAGGGTGAGCTTCTGGGGTCTTCAGGAGGCAGATGAATGAGGAGAGGAAGCTAGTCCACTCCTACAGGATGCTCTGGCTGGGCCATATATGCCATCCTTGGAGAGTGGGACACTACCCTGAAGGGCTCCGGGGTCCCGGGGCAGCTTCAGATGGCCTCCCACAGGACAACTGAAGTTCACCTGTGAAAGGATTGCTGGCTTCCTGGCCATTTGCTCTGGCATGGAGTCTGCTTTCATTTCTGTATTTTTCCATTTTTTTGTTTACACTCTAGTTATACCATTTTGTTTTCCCCTCCTCCTTAAGCTCATGGTGCTTATAAGCAAGCACCCCAATATACAAAGATTAATGAAAACCGTAAGTCCCCAGCTTCCAACTCCAGGGTTGGGAGGATGCAGATTCTATGAAATCCAGACCGTGCCAGCTCCGCTCCTCGGTCATGATCAATATGTTCCCCAAAGTGCCTTTTAAATTACTGTCAGAGGCAATGTGCCATATTTATGTATATACATGCTTAGAGGTGACACACGGGAGAGATGCAGTTTCTATTATGAAACCTTAATGTGCATTTATCTTCAGAAATAACACACTGAAATGTTGGAGTGAGAAAAGTTGAAAAGCAATATGTCTATAAATAAAGTGCACAGACATCCTGACATTTTACGACACAGAGAGTGGCAGCGTGACTGTCTCCTCTGGACAGACCATCCCAGAGATCATGTCCAAACTCCAGGAAGAGGGGGCTTGGAAGTTCAGAAGTCTAACCTTGCAGGGTGGGGGGAGGGTGTGGTCAGCTCATGGTGATGCAGAACTCAGGCCAGAGGCATGTGGGGCACTCCCAGGATAAGGAACTGTTGGCTGATGGTGGGTGACAACTTGTTCTCCCCTTCTCCAACAATAGACAGACAGATGGTGCAACAGTAGAGATGAACACAGAGGCTGTCTTGAGTCTTACGGATCCTCACCCTTCAGTATGGCCCCATTATATCCAGATTGTGTCCTGAAACCCTAGCTGTAGAGGGGTCTTGTAATGTGACCTTCCAGAGGGGTCACTGTAAATTGACCTTTCAGACTCATGACCCTGGTAGCTTTTGTTCTTTATTTTCAAACCCTTCCCCTGTTTGAGAAATGAATTCACTATGTGTCCCAAGTGAGCTTCAAACTCACAGTCATCCTAATCCTCCTGCCTCAGCTTCTGAGTGCTGGGATCACAGGCATGAGTCCTCCCTCATAGGTAGTCAGCCAGCCTCTTCTGCAGAGACAATGAGAAGAGTCGAATACTGAATCGAAGCACCTGTGGTGGTGGGAGTTGGGGCAGGGGGGCGGGGAGAGAGGCTGTCACTCATGTTTATGACCCAGAAGGAGGCTGGGTGGCAGGGCTGTTTGTGATGGCTTTCCTGTCACTTCATATTTATTTGTTTATTTGTTCATTGGTTCAATTGTTTATCTGCTCTGCAACCAGTCCAGATGCGGGGTGCCGGGGACAGATATGACATCTTCCCTGCCCTGAGGTACTCCAGACAGACATGTAATTGGCAATTACCAGGAAGAGACTGCTGCTAAGGTGCTGTGTGGCCAGATGGGAGGCAGGCACCCATAACAGCCTAGGAAATCAGGTACAGCTTCCTGAAGGAGCCAACTGGAGAACTGAACAAGAAAGCTGGACTTGGAGAGCATCTCCCAGGCATAGAGACCAGCCAAGGTGAATGGAGTCTCAGGCATGCTGGAAGGTTCTGGAACACAGGCAGGGTCTGAGAGGAGTTCTCAGCCTAGAGAATTGAGTTGGTGTAGACCCCCCATCTCAGTCAAGGTGTGGAGGGGCTGCTCCTATTTCTTAGCCAGCTGAGTGACCACACGCATATACAGTTATATGCGTCATGTGATGCTCACAAATGTCCCTCACACCATGGTTCCCATGGCCCAGGAGTGCAGCCCAGGTCAGTCCACTCCCAGATCCTGGAGTGCGTCCCCCACCCTGTGCCATGTGTTCAGCAAGAGAGGAGACTTGGACTCATTCACCTGTAATTAACCACCTCTCCTGGATGAGGTGATCTGACTTCTAGCAAGCATAGGCAGTGGAGGCCGACACAAGCTCCAAAACAGAGCTGAGCGTGATCCTGGACTGACCTCATAGCCTGCTTTGAAGTCCAACAAGGGTGGGTGGACAGATTCCTGCCCCAAGGATGGCCGGGAGTGATCACGAGGTGCTGAGCCTAGACATCACAGAGGTGCTGAAGCTGTCATTACCCCAATGTAGCCATGGTGAGACTCCCTCCGTTACTATAGTCACCGGGTGCAGAGGGCGTGCCTCTCTCAGCCTGGCTCACTGCTGGGCTCTGAGCCTCTAACTCTGATGTCATCTTGTCGTCTTTCCTATATGTCCCTGGGTGGTCCCGGTAACCAGAGCCATGCTGCTGGCTCCTCCAGCATAGGATGCCTGCTGTCAGCCTTACCATTCTCTTGGTCTCCCTGTGGTAGAGCTATGTGGAGCCATGAGCACTGCAGTCCAGGGTCAGGAGGCCCCATGTGCAGGGGACACTCAACAGTCCTCTGCCTCACTGGCTGGTCATCTAATCCAACCAGAGACCTATTTCTGTTGCTGCCCAGCCCCATTTCACAGATGATGAAATGGAGGCTCAGAAAACGAGTATGGTTGGTTCATAGTCACGCAGCAATAGAGTCCTATCCAGATGTGGACAGATGTTGACTCTGCTTGGGGGAACCTCTCCACTGCTCTGGGAGAACAAGGGAACAATGGTAACTCCTATTCAGATCATGGTGAGGGCAACACAAGGCACTGGGGGTGCCATTTGGTGTGATGTTGTCATTCCTATTCCCACTGTGAAAACTGCCTCTTTGGGGACAATGTCACCACTCATGATGTGCAATGGTTGACAGGACAACTCACACTTGCCCTGTGTCAGGTGCTATGGAAATATTGGCATTAACTCTAAGCAGCCCTGTTGGGTGATAGTAAGATCCCATTTTCCAGATGGTAAGACTGTGGTCTCTGCAAGCTTTGCTCCCATCCCTCACCTTTTCTACACAGGGTGTGGGGTCAAGCCTTTGAGAGGACGGGGTTTTACATCTGCCAGATGTGTCTGGGATCTGACTGTGAGAGGGACTGCATGCTTAGGAGCAGGGTAGCTTTTCTCAGCCTAGGAGGTGCCATGACCCTCAGGGAGCCCCGCATCCCAAACTCACTCTTCCTAAGAAGATGAGTCAGCAAGGCCCTTTGGCTCTGTTTAGGGGTAAGATAGACAAGAGGTAAGAGAGGTGTATGCTGGGAAGGGGTCAGGGTGGTTCTTACAGAATTCTCCTGGAAACAGATCCCTGATCAATCAAAAGGGTGTTTGTTCAAGGGGGTCGTCCCTGGGGCTTTGGGCTGGGCACCTAAGGGATCTACTGAGGTTAAGATGGGATTTGGGTAGCAAGAGACCAAAGAAGCACCAGCTTTTACACAGGGAGAAGCAGGCAGCCTCTGTCAGGAGGGATGACACTGCCCTTAGAACCCTGAAGCCTGAAAGTAAACGGGAACATGCCTCGTCCTCAAGGTGGAGACGCTGGGGCCCAGCAGATAAAGCCAGGGGTAGGGAGCTCAAGGGACAGAAAAACGCCGGAGTCTGAGGCTTCACTTAGTACGGCTGCCTCAATGGGTGGCTCTAAAGATGGCCGAAGAGGCTTAGGCTCTACCTAGCTCCATGCTGTTCTCACCCACGAGGACCTACCCATCCCTCAGCCCTGGGAGTCCATTGTCACCCTGGTTGTAAGCACCCGACCCTGCCCACACCCCACTTCCACCCTCAGCAAGCTCAGACCTCACAAGGCACAGTTGGCTTCTCTCATCCTCCCAGGAGAGATGGGACAGGCCATCTCCAACCACACATGACAAAGGGACACCCAGGAACATGTTTGGAGACACCTGGGACCCCCTCAGCAGCCTCCATCCAAGCCACAGTAACAGACATAGTTTCTGGTGGTGCCACTTCCAGTGCTGGCTACACACTTGCTCTCCTGGCTTGGACCTGGGTTTACCCAGCCTGCGGGGGTGGCTGCGGTGCTTAGCTTCTCTCTGTTCCTTCCCTAAGGGACATTGCTCCTTTTATTGCACATTTTTTTCTTTTCATCTTTGTTTTATGAGGAATACTTTATGAGCAGAGATTTTTTGCTGTCTGCAGCAGCCCTACAAGCAGTGGGCCTTATGTTTATGAGAACTTTCCAGGGAGCTCAGGAGCTTCTATGGGTCTTCCTGCTGGCTCACCCCAGTCCCGATCAGCCCCTTGTAGGTCTCCCTGGATGAGGAGACCGAACCCATGTAATGGTGTGCGCTTCTCTCCTTATTCTTGGACTTGGTTTCATCACCTACAGAATGAGAATGTTGTTATCGCCCACCCTGAAGAGTCTTGAGGACTCACATTCTGTGCAAAGCCAGCATATAGCCTACAAAATATAGTAGCTCCGTTACACATGATGGACGTGGTCCAAGATCCCCAATGAAAGTCCGAACTGTGGGTAGCGGTAAGCTTTATTCATACTGTTTATTCTTATTGCCCTGCAGTGCTTTCCTGGAGAACCAGAGTTAACCTGACTCTTTGTGTGTTAGGTCTCAGCGCTGCAACCTTCCTGTCCCCTACTTGCAGTTGGAGCCATTACTTAAGAAAACAAGTGTCCTTTGAACTTAGCATGGGAGTCTGAGATAGTTGATCTAGTAAACAAAATGGCGACCAGTGGATGGGTAGTGCATCCAGCATGGCCACACCAGATGGGAAGACGACTCACATCCCCAGGCGGGAGAGAAACGAGCAAAACTATAATATGCCATCAAGAGTGGCATTGGATTTAAACCTTATTACGGATTGCTGAATTCTGGGATTTTCCATTTCATATTTTCAGACCCCAGTTGACCATAAGGAGTTAAACCAGCCTGGCTTTGTACCTAGAACTTTCTATGATTCATTAACAATAGCCAACATTTCCTAGATGCCTGGACTGGAGCTGGCCTTGGTGCTGAGTCCCAGGCAACCCTCTTTGTACCAAACTCCTCAGAGAAGCCTGGGTGGATAAGGCTGTCACTCACATTGAACATATGGGGAAGGCGGGCCTCAAAGATGTTCTGACACTTCCCCAAAGTCACCCAGCTGGAAAGAATCGAAGAGAGACCCGCACCAGGACAGGTTGACTCCCTGTCATGGTTTGAATATGCTTGGTCCAGGGAGTGGCACCATTAGGAGGTGTGGCCTTGTTGGAGTGGGTGTGTCCCTGTGGGTGTGGGCTTTAAGACCCTCATCCTAGCTGCCTAGAAGTCAGTCTTCCACTAGCCGCCTTCAGATGAAGATGTAGAACTCTCAGCTCCTCCTGCACCATGCCTGCCTGGATGCTGCCATGCTCCCACCTTGATGATAATGGACTGAACCTCTGAGCCTGTAAGCCAGCCCCAATTAAATGTTGTCCTTATAAGAGTTGCCTTGGTCATGGTGTCTGTTCACAACACTCAAACCCTAACTAAGACACTCCTCAAGACCCAGCCTAGACATTATGGCAGGAGGAAGATGAGTTATACCTTACCCCAAGCCGAATGGTGCAAGGTAGTTAGGTCATCCTGGCTTCTTACAGGGACCTGTTGATCCCCAGAAGGGCACCAACATCTATTCAGGGACCTGTAACCAGGGCCCTGGATATTTGTGACCAAGCCTGGACCTCACCACATGACTTATTTTGGACCAAGGAGGCTCAACACACTCTGTTGCATCTCTATTTTGGCCCAAGACCACAGTCAGGAGGTGGCTTGTGCACAAGCGGTCACTCTTCAGTGCAGGCAGCAGGGAAGGCTTTCAGGTATGTTGAACAGCAGACGAAACACAAAACACGTGTGCTTTGAAACCTCTTCTCCTGGGGTTTTCTGAAGGAACAGCTGATTTCCAGGGGTGCCCCCATGGAGGCAGAGACTGAACAGATGCCCCAGGAGCCCTTTCTGCCTGGGCCACAAACGGGAGCCCCTGCTGCCCAGCAAGTGTGTGACAACTGCCTGCCGGGCCCCCGGAGCCTCTTCCCCAGCAAGGTCCTTGCTTCCCACAGCCTCTGTATCCCCTCCCAGCATCCTAGGTCCTAATAGCTATTTATCGGGCGGTGATGCAGCACTGATCATGTGGCTTGTCTGCCAGCAGGAGCGGGATACAACAATGCGGCTGTGTACCCTGCTAAGAGATATTTAATAAATATGCAAATTGCTGCCTCTACCTCCTCAGGCAGGTGAGAAGCAGAGAGACGCTGGAGTTAAGTATTAAATCTGTTCGCTAAGTGCAGAGGCAGGGACTGGAGCCCAACTTCCTGGGAAGGTTTCCATCTGGCATGCAATAGCTTAGCTTTGGAAGGGGATGGGAGCTGGAAAGGAAGGGAGACAGACTCAGGATGGGACTTGACAAAACGGAGTTCAGAATGGTCATTTCACTTAAGACATCTGAGTGAGATGTTGGGAGCTGGAACGAATCTGTGTGTTTGTATCGCCATTACTGCACCAGCTGCATTCTGGACCCGCCCACCCAATTCGCACCGCCCACCCAAAAGAGCTTTCTTCACCCTGCAAACCAGCAATGTTCCCATCCTGAAGGCTGCCCACCACTCATCCTTTTTCAACCTTCTCTCTCTTTCTCATTCATGTAACCGCCACTCTGGCTCCACCCATGCATCTGTTTTTCTGATCACTCATTCATAAATCCATACTCTCACCAAACTACCAAGCTGCCACCCAACCATGTGCCTATCTTATCATCTGTCTGATTTCTTTGCCTATATTTTCATCAGCCAAAAATTCATCCATCTATCCATCCATCCATTATCTGCCCATCCACCCATCCACTCATCCACCCATCCATCCACCCATCCATCCACCCATCCACCCACCCATCCATCCATCCATCCATCCACCCATCCATCCATCCATCCAACCATCTTTCTATCCAGTCATCCACTACATATACATACATACATACATACATACATACATACATACATACATACATACATACACACATCTATCCATCCATCTGTAGAAACATACATGCATCTGTCCATTGACCTATTTCTCTCCCCATTCATTCACCAATCCATCAGTTGATCCATTCATTTATCCACCCATGGATCAATATATCTGTCTATCCATCCATTCTTCCATTTATCCATCTGTCTATCCATGGCCATTTCTTATCTGAAAATTCCTGCTCTAGGCACCCAACATGAAGAAACAATAAGATAAGGCCCTTCTCTGGGCCCCTCAGTGTACTGGTGGGGGTGGGGACCAAATGCACAGGGCAGCAGGTGACTTAGCACACTTCCTGTTACCCGTTGCATGGTCTCATCTTGGGGACCAGGAATTTCTTCAGAACAGGTGGGTTGCCAACGGGAATAGTGTGGATGGCTTAATCTTCTATCCCTGCCCTGTGACTAAGAGATGTTCACATCTCTCCCCTCCCCCTCCCCCTCCAATGTACAGATGATGAAATCTCCTTCCAGGACCTTCTCCTGGAGCCTCCATTGCCTTTCTTCATCTTACTCTGCAAGCAGAAAGGGAATCATATATATTTACCATGGTCTGCCTGAGACTGGGTCTCCCCAGAATCACGAGTAATCTCAGACGCAAATGTCCGACGAAAATGCACCATAGGGTTAAAACGAGGAAGAAGGCCAAAGCAGATGAAGTTGTGGACTGTAGGAGTTGTGAGCTGTAACTGGAGTCTTCACAGAGCCCTGACTGAAGCATGCATAGGACGCTGGTGCCCTGGATACAGTGCAGTTTCTTAGTCACTGGGCCTCTGTCAACAAGTGTGGGCTGTTTTCCTGGAAGACCTGGAAAAGTTTGCCAGGCTTCATTTCACCTGGCTGGCTCTCGGCTAGGGGTGATTTGTCTTCTGGGGGACATTTACCAATGGCTGGAGACATTGGAGGGATGGAGTTCAAAGATGCGGTTGGACACCCTTAGGACACACAGGACAAGTTAGTGGACCTAAGCTGTCAGACTGCCATGCCAGGGTGGGAACCCTTGTTAGCCCTACTCTGGAATCGTGCTGGGCTCCAGGGAAGGCAGACTGGTGGCTAGGTATCAGTTGTTGCTTCTATCTCTCGGGAACTGTTCAGTTAGCGGAGTGTATCCCCGCCTCCCCTACACTGCCGCAGTCGTGGTGATGCCAGCCCTGCCTCTCTCTGTTTTGGCTGTGTTCCATCCCCTTCCCTGCACACAGCCCTCCCTCCCCCACCCCATTCTAAATCCCAATCTATATCCCCAGACATGGATGCTTCGGTTGCTTATCGTTTGGATGCGTTTTAATTTACATAAATTGTACTGGGCTATAGATCTCATTGTGTGCCTTAAGTTGTTTTTTTTTGTTTGTTTGTTTTTTGTTTTTTTGTTTTTTTTTTTTCACTTAATGTTGTGTTTTGGGATCTGCCTGCTGAGCTCCATAAATCTCCAGTTCCTCTGCGGCAGATATTTCTAGAACCCGATTCCCCTCTAGTGGGTGTCAGGTGACCCCATGCCACACCACTTGAGTGTGTGTGGGAGACCTATGCCAGAATGTTCTCAGGCCTATCAGGGGTGGGATGGTGGGGTGGCAGAGTATACAGCGCCTGTGCTTGTCTTTCCCCGCGGTGTCTCCGGTTTTTGGAATGCTCCTCTCTATGTACTGCTGTCCACCTGTGGCACGATCAGGCTCTCTAAATCTCCCGAGCTGGTTGGTGAGAGGGGGCTGGCTCAACCTGAAGAAGGGAAGTGACGTTTCCAATGTGTTTTCTGAGACCTAACCTAAACAGAGTCCTAGGAGTGAGCTCTCTGGGGAACGATGTTTTCAAGCTTTGCTCTGCTTGCTTGCTTGGAGGAGCCTCCAGACCACCAGACAAACTGCAAAGATCCCCCTGGGGCTCTTCCCAGCCAGTGTTGTCCTGAGCCTCAGGGCAAGGCGGTAAACAACGGAGATACAGTTCCTTGCTCTGGGAGTCTCAGGATGAGCAGGGAGGGAGTCAACCATCCCAGGTGTCATTTATAAAATGGAGGTGTAACTGCTGCTACCAAGACCCCCAGGAGGAAAGGGGATGATGAGAAAAGTTAGGGAGAACGCTCCAAGTAGGAGATTGGGACCGAAGAGGCGGCAAGATTTCATCTGCAGGGGGGGAAGCAGAGGCACGGAGCAGACGCCCCACCAGCTTTGTGTGCACACGTGACCAGCAATGGTGTGAGGAGCTGCAGAAGCCAGAAGCCTGCCTGCAGTGGGAAACGGGCACATTCTAGAAGGTGTGGATTGCTCACACACTACCAGAGGTGGGAAATGGGGACAGACGGATGAGCTCTCAGTGAGAGTGGGAGAGATACAGGCGGCCAGACCAAGGGCAATCAGAGGATTGAGACCTGTGGGGAGCAGACACCTGGAGACCACCCTGGAGGTGACGTCAGAGGGTCATAGGAGGGGGACAGGCAGATGTGAGCAGATAACCTCAAACATTCCATTTTGTGGGGGAAGCATGTTGAAGCAGGGTCTCACATTGTTGCTCAGGATGACCAGTACTCACTATGTAGCCCAGGCTAGCCTCAGACTTGAGACCCTCTTGCCTCTGCCTCCTGAGTGCTGAGAATCCAGCATGAGTCATTGAACTGTGCCCCAAGTCCTCATCCTGGCTTTGCATGAACAAAGCATTGTCTCCCTTCCTGCCTCGAGAGGAACCCCAGAGGCCAGGCTCTGGAAGTAGGGGTGGAGTGGGGTCAGTGTGTTCAGGAATTCCAGAGGAGCACCTTGGTGGGGGCTGCCAGCCCTCCCCACCCTGTTTCCTCTTTTCTCCTATGGGCATCCATCAGAGGTGTTTCAGGACAGACAGCGGTGGGGCCTTCCTCTGGGACAGACACTATCTCCTCTGTCCCTTTCTTGCCCTCCCGAACTTCCTGCACCCCAGGAAGGTGTCTGAGGTTGTGCAGTGTATCTCCCCAGCAATGACCTGTGCAGGAGTCCCTCACTTCTACTAGCAAGCTTATCCCTGCAGGAGCCCGAGGCCATTTGCCTTCAAAGACGATATACAATGTGTTTAGTGACTGTAGGCTTCTTTTAATAGTAGAGAAATATATTTCCAGAGAGATCTGCTGGAGTTGTGGAAATAAAGAAAACACTGCCCAGGAAAGAGATTGCAGCTTCAAGGAGCGGGGACGACACTTATTGCCGAGAGTGGGAGCAAGGGACAGGTTTTGTGGCAAACCTGAGTTCACCCGGTGGCCATGGTGGGGTGGGAGCCATCACTCTGTTCCCAATTGAAAGCAGGGGTGTGAACAGAAATTCTGAGTCTGCCCTCAGACTTGGACAAGCCCAAATGGTAATGAGATGCACAAAAGCAGACCCAGAGCAGCTGGGGCGCTGCACTTGGGGTCAAAATTCTCCAGAATTCTCTTTCCTCTGGGCCCAGACATTAAGATACCAGGTCCTGTACAGGTCTGATAGCTCTGTCTGTCAGTTCAGTTACTGAGGAGGCTGAGGCAGGAGGATTTCAAGTTCAAGGCCAGTCATAGGTATAGGGTGAGTCCAAGGTCTGTCTAGGCAACTTAGGGAGATACTGAGGAAAAAAGCCACCAAAACTGGAGATGCAGCTCAGTGGTTCAGTGCTTGCCTGGAGTGTAGGAGGCTCTACATACTGCCATACTGTGACAGAGGGAAGGAGGAAGGGGAGGAGGGAGGGGAGGAGGGAGGGGAGGAGGGAGGGAAGGAGGGAGGGAAGGAGGGAGGGAAGGAGGGAGGGAAGGAG
>CM052702.1:127678683-127697591 GCA_028551405.1 Uromys caudimaculatus
TGGAGGCAGTGTGGCCTACCCTTGGGGCTGCTGGGAGGACTTGGTAGCATGAAAGGTGGGAACAATTTGAAGAGCAACTGGCGTCTCCCAAGCTGAACTTGGGTTTCTGCTTGTCTCCTTGAACACCCAGAGCAAAGACAGATGGCCTGGTCCTAGGCACGAGGTCCCCCGAAATGCCTAAATGGTGGTCTGGACTCCTGGCCCATAACTTTGGTTCTTGCAGGGGTTGAGGGAGGGAAACCATGGTGCTGAAGACAGAGGGACCATGTCATCTCATGCTCCCTGCAGCTTTCCGCCTTCTTGGTGTGTCTTTTCTGCCTCTAGAGCATGAGGTAACAGGTCCTCAGAGGACATGTCACTGAACACAGAGAACCGTGCAGTCAGGGCCCTGCACCTCTGCCCTTCAAATTATCTCAGTCTCTGTACACACACACACACACACACACACACACACACACACACACCCCTTGCCCCTTCAAGGCAGCAGGAGGGTCCTGTCAGAATGGGGAAGAGCCAGTGCTGAAGGAGAGGAACAGCCCCCAGACCTGTCTGGGCACTTACCCCTCCTGAGCCTCCCAGCTGCTCAAGGGGGAAAGGAAGGGAAACCCAGTCAGTGCCCCAGCAGGGGTGAAGCTATAACAGAAAACAGCAGCTGGTAAAGAATGCATCTGCACGTCTCTTCCTGTTACCTCAGGCTAGGCAGGACCTGAAATACATACATACATACATACATACATACATACATACATACATACATACATATATATATATATATATATATATATATAGAGAGAGAGAGAGAGAGACAGACAGACAGAGAGACAGAGAGAGACAGAGACACACACAGAGAGAGAGAGAGAGAGAGAGGGAGAGAGAGGTTCTAGAATTAACTATCAAAAATCGTGTGTGCTGTTCTGAGTGTCCTCAGGAAGTCTCCCGCCACCCTGCTCCATCCCTTCCAGGGCCTGAGTCATCTCCGATACATTGTATGCACATAGTATCCGCTACTGCCCCTCACTCTCTTAGTACCTGATGAGAAAGAAAAACCCATTATCGCTCGGACTGAAGATGATGACAGTTTAGGATTCCACTCGGGGCTTCGGAGCGTGACCCTGTAGATAAGGGAGGTGGTTACCTTTAACTTGATTTGAGAAGATTGCCCTAATGCCAAAAATATGAACTAAGGCAATCTGCCCAGCCACGAACCTTAGCTGCACACAAGTGTCTAAGAGACCTGGCCAGACAACAGTGGAGATGGGGTGGGGGTGGGGGGAAGGTCACGGGGATGGTCCAGCAGGCACTCAGATTAAGAGTGTGGATTTGGCTGGGCAGTGGTGGCGCATGCCTTTCATCCCAGCACTTGGGAGGCAGAGGCAGGTGGATTTCTGAGTTCAAGGCCAGCCTGGTCTACAGAGTGAGTTCCAGGACAGCCAGGACTACACAGAGAAACCCTGTTTCAAAAAACAAACAAACAAACAAACAAAAAAGAGTGGATTTGAGGAACTATATGGTCAGAGGTCAGGTTATAGGGTCTTACTTTATTGCCCACCCCCCCCCCCAAGAAACCAAACTTAAAACACCAATGATTTCTGAGTCTTCTCATGGAATCTTAACTATGTAGCATTCGGGGACAAATAATTTAGAATGATTGAGTAGCAAATTTTTTTTTAATGGATACATTGTGAATAATGTCTCTATATAAATAAGACCCAGATAATGTTTGATCATATTCTATAGCATTTGGGATGTATTTCTACCATAGAATGACGTCATTTTCAAGTTTTGTTTTTATTACTTTAAAATACATACACATTTGTGTGCCTGTGTGTGGGTATGTGCATGTGTGGCTGCAGATACATGCAGCATCCAGAAGAGGGCACCAGATCCCCAGAGCTGGAGTTAGAGGCAGTTGTGAGCTGTCTGAGATGGGTGCTGGGAACGGACTCAGTCCTCTTAACTATAGAACCATCTTAACTATGGAACCTGCTCTCCATCCCCATGGTGTAAAATTAAAAATTAAAATCCAACTTTAAGCAGTATCACATTTTAAAATCTAGTGACCTGAATTGGAAAGGAAAAGGAGACAAAGAGATTAATTGGAAAAATTCCATTAGTTTTCCGGGGTTTTTTGTTTCATGTTTTATTTACATAACTGCATTGGCTGGCTTTATTTGATCATGACCGTGGCCCTCAGCGTGGTGTGCCTGAGAGAACACATCCACTCATGCCTTCTCTCCAACACACGGATTATAGATTCTCATAGTTGGTTGTTTAATAAACATACACCCAGTTCTCAGCCACTTTATCAAGGTGTAGGAATATTCTAGAAAGACTCCAGAAAGACTGAAAGAAGCGCACATCTCTGTCTGCGTACCTTCGTGCACGGTTGTTTGTTTGTTTTTGTTTTTGCAGGAGTGCAAACAGAACCACATACTGTGCAGCAGGAGGTTTACACTCGGCAGCTGCTCAGTGCCAGCTACCTGCTTAGTGCTGCACGCATTCCCAAAAGCTTCTCACTTAACTGTCCAAGAATCTGACAGAAGCAGCCCCTGAGGGGGGCTTCGTGACTCTCTCAAGGTCTTGCTATTCTGAGCTGGAAGAGTCTGAATGGGAAACCAGGCCCCTTGATTGGCACACAACATGGTGTCAACCAATGGATGATGGCTGGTCCACAGGTCAGGTCACCCTGACACCACACAGATCTTTTATGTGATTCATAACCCCAGGAGGGTCTGTCTGTCTCTCTTTCTCTCTGAAGCCCCCTTTGAATGTCCACATCATTGTGATTTTACTTCCCAATCAGGGCTGTTTGTCTACACTCCTGCATGTACATGGAAGCCAGAGACTGTTGTCAATCTGTCTCCATCTTTTTTTAGACAGGCCTCTTCTTGAGCCTGGATGTCATTGATTCAGCTAGCCTGCCTGATCCCCAGGCCCCCTCTTATCTCCGTCTCCACAGCCCTGGGATGACAGGCAGGCAGTGCCACACCAGGCTTGTTTGGTTTTTGACATGGGAGCTGGGGATCTGAACCTAGGACCTCATGCTTGTGTGGCCAACACCTTACGGACTGAGCCATCTCTTTAGCATATCTCCATCCCCTGTTTTAAGTCAGCACATTTTGAGTTGGTACCGGAAGCCTCCTTGGATGCTCCAGTGGGTGTCTGGTGAAGAATTTGGATGTGTAGCCATGAGCAAGTGTGGGGTCTGCTGCTTGGAGCCTAGGCTTCCCGGCCTCAGAGAGAAAGAAATACAGACAGATCCTCAGACTCTGTCTGCCATCTCAAGAAAGACAAAGGATGATGCATTTGGACAGCGGGGTGGAGGACACCCCGGAACAGCCAATTAAAGCACTTTTAATAGTTTCTGAGAATATATGCTCACACTCCAAACCAATCTCAAGACTTAGTGGAGCAGAGATAACCGGGGCTTTGGCCATGTCAGATAAACCCACGAAATCGGAAATGAAGGCAATCCTGTTTTACATTAAGGGAAGCTAAAATCAACACGAATTCAGATCCTCTCCTCGCTGCTGTGCAATGCCTGGCTACCCAAGAGAAGATGCTTCTGCATGCAGGAGATAGCCTGGTGCTGGGGAGATACTGGACTGGTGAACGAAGGAAAGGAGAGATTGTAGAACCAAAGACGAGTTCAGGCAGGACAGGGTGATAGGAGACCCCCACAAAGAAGGAGGATACTTAGGGTGGGAAGAGGGAAGCCAGGTGATCAGGCATCCTCTTAGCTCAGTGGTTTGTAAAATGCAGTTCACGGCAGTTAATACCGTGTGTGTGTGTGTGTGTGTGTGTGTGTGAATATCTGTGTATATGTGTGTGTGTATGTACACATGTATTCATGTCTATGTAGGTGTTTATGGGTTTGAGTGCATGTGGAGGTGGGGGTATGCATGCATATCCTTGTGGCTGTTGGTGTGTGTGTGTGTGTGTGTGTGTGTGTGTGTGTATGTGTGTGCATGAATATTCGTGTGGGTGTTGGTATATGGGTGTGAGTATTCGGGGGAAGTCTGTATGTGTGTGTGAGCAGGGGCATTGTGGGTGTGGGTGTGTGGGCGTGACTTCCTTCCCTTGTGAGTGTGTGCATGTCTGTGAGTGTGTGTAGGTGAGTGAGTGTATGTGCATGAGTGTGTTGTGAGAGTTTGTGTGTGTGTGTGTGTGTGCGTGCATGCAAATCCTTGTGGGTGCTGGTGTGTGGATATGAGTGTTGGGGGAGATTGTGTGTAGGGGGGTTGTGTGTGTGAGAGAGTGTGTATGTGAGTGTGTGTGACTGTGTGTGTGAGAGAGAATGTGTGTGTGAGAGTGTGTGTGAGTGTGTGTGTGAGAGAGTGTGTGTGTGACTGTGTGAGTGACTGTGTGTGTGAGAGAGTGTGTGTGTGAGTGTGTGTGTGACTGTGTGTGTGAGAGAGTGTGTGTATGACTGTGTGTGTGAGAGAGAATGTGTGTATGTAAGAGTATGTGTGTGTGAGAGAGAATGTGTGTGTGAGTGTGTGTGACTATGTGTGAGAGAATGTGTGTGTGAGAGAGTGTGTGTGAGTGTGTGTGTGAGTGTGTTGTGACTGTGTGTGTGAGAGAGAATGTGTATGTGTAAGAGTGTGTGTGAGTGTGTGTGTGAGTGTGTGTGTGACTGTATGTGTGAGAGAGAGCGTGTTTGAGTGTGTGTGTGAGTGTGTGTGTGTGTGGTTGTATGTGTGTCCACATGTGTGCAGAAGCCATAGGTCACTCTCGGGTGTCATCATCCACCTAGGTTTTCTGTGGTTTCTGTTACCATTTTGTTTGTTTCAGAGACAGTGTCTGTCACTCATTAGCCTGGATCTCACTAATTGGGCTAGCCTTGCTGACCTGCAAGCCCCAGGGACCCGCCTATCTTGTAATTGGTTGGGATTGCAAGCACGCACTGCCCGCCATGCACACACAGGTGCACACAAGGCTTCGGGAGATCAAACGCAGACCATGCTTAGGTCCTCGAGATTGCAGGGCCAGCATGGCCGAGCCATCTCTCTATTCTCTCTGCCTTGTCTGAAATGAGACCCCATGGTGAGGACGCTTCCTACATTAGAGATTCAGCAGGCTGGGGTCCAGGCTGGGAGCTGATTGGCTATGAGTTCAAATCCAAACACTTCTGCTGTCAGGGATGAGCTGGGTCACAGAAAGAGGCCAGTCTTCGTTTACAAAGAGTTCAGGGGGACCCTTCTGTGCCTGGAGCCTCTTGAGGTAGGAGTCCCCATGCCTGCAAGGGATGTTTCCCGGTCTGCGGCTGTGACCCTGTGACTTCCTTCCCTTGTATGCCTTGTGTTCCAGTTTCCAGCTCCACTTAGGACAGGAGCCTCTGTTCAGGTACACTGCTCCTGTGCTGTGCAACTTTGGGCAGACTGTTCACCCTCTCTGAGCATCTGTCTTTTCATCCACAGTACAGGTATGAGCCACCACCGGAACTGTCTCCTAAGGCTTGTGGGGGGTGATGAGATGAGGCTTACAAAGGGACATCACCTGTCATCTGGGAAATTAAAATTATCAGTGTCCAGGTTGCTTCCTAATCCTACTGCCCCAGAGTCTCCGGGAAGAGACAAATTGGTAAGTGTGGCTGCAATGTTCTTCAGTGGGGTGTTCCTGTTGTCTTAATCTCCTTGGCGACATTTCAGAGAAGGTGACACTGCATGGCTGCCAGGCTCTCAGTGTTGCCTCAGACCCACTCTGAACTCTGAACTTACCCAGATTATGAGGCCTGTGCTCCTACGTGGGGGTGCTCTGGCAGGTTTGTTGAGGGCACAGGCTCAGGAATCAGGCTGACCTCACTTCACGCTCTGGTCTTGCGGATCCCAGCCGGGAAACCCAAACCACTGTGCCCTTTTCTGAGTCTGCCTCATCCCAGAAACACTGCAGTAGTCCAAATAGCTCTACCGAAGACCAAGAAGACCACGCTACTCTTGAGCCTTGTCTGTCTTTCTCTTCAGACACACTGAGCACACAGCTACACCCCACTTCAGAGCCCTTGCCTGTGCTCTCTGGCCTGGGCCCCTTTCATATTGCAAACTTCAAATTGAAGGTCACTCTTCAGACAGGATCTTGCTGACCCCTGCCGAGACACCTTCCCCAGTCTGGGGACTCTGAGTCCTGGTCCAGGAGCCTTTTGGGCTGTTTTCCTCCAAGCCCTGAGGCAAAGTCAACTCACCTTGCTGACTTCTACCTGACAGATGACCAGGGTCCCAGCGGAGGTTCCCTGAGGCAGAGCTGCTCTTTTTTTCTTGTTCCCGCTGCACTCTCAGGGCACATAGCAGATCATTGGCATTCAGCAAATATTTCCTTAGAGAATAAATGAATGATTGGCGATACTACCATCTGAGCAACAATATTCCCTGAGCCCTCCAGATACGGTGTGTTCATCTAATCCTGCTCATTTCCTTGTTTTACAGAGGGCACTGGGAACCAGAGAGGTGACGGTGCATAGTCCAGGTCATACTGCCAGGCCCACAGATGGAGCCAGGGTTTGACATTGGGATGTCTGGCTCCAGAGCCAGCAAGACTAATGAGAAAATGAATGGATGAGGAATTACAGATACCCTGCACCGCGCCCACCGTGGTCCACGGTTCAAGGTGATTATGAATGTAGGCACAGAGCTTCTTCCTCTAACGAAAGCAGCTATTCTGAATGGCCCCTAAGGGCTGCAGCCTGGCCACGCCCTCCACCCCCAAACCCATCAGCTGTCTTCAGCTCTGTGATCAAACTACAAGCATCCGTTCAAAGACATAGTTGTACATTTTAAGCAGCCAGGGATGTAAATATTTAACAGAGTCGCGTGAATTATTGAGTCAGCCTACGTGGGTTTTACTTGTTGTTGTCATGCCCCCTGCTCACATTTGCTCTTCAACTCCAGTCCAATCTCCCCTCCATGCCTCCAGAGAGTCCTTGTCCTTGGAACGGGACATCTGTGGCAAGAAGCAGGGTGGGGCTTTCATCAGGACCAGGAAGATGTGATCTGTCTATCTTCCTTGGGGCTAGTAGACACACTGGCTGGATGTTTGCCAGATCCTGTTGGTTTTAGCCCTGGACCATCCAGTGATGACCTGTTGCCTTAATTACTTTGCTCAGGACTGAGGTCAAATACATGACAAACATATCAGAAGGAAGGGTCTATCTTGGCTTAGCTGCAGTCAGCAGGCAGAGAGAGCTGGGCGCTGGTGCCCAGCTCTCTCTCTCTTTTGTGTGTGGCCTAGGACCCCAGCCCAGGGGTCCTAGACTGCCCTCTTTTAAGAAATGTCTTTCCACCTTAACGAATCTATCAAGATGGTCCCTCACAGACATGTCTGGATGGAGGTCTGTCTCCTAGGTGACCCCAGATGCTGTCAAATGGTGTCCCAGATGGTGTCAAATCAACAGCAGCCATCACAAATGCTAGGTGTGAATCTGACACTGGATCAGCGGGCAAAGGCATTTGCAGCCAAGCCCGATGGCCTGAGTTCGATACCCAGTACTCACATGGAAGAAGAAGAGATCAACACTGCAACTTGTCCTCTGACCTCCACATGATGCTATGGTACATGGTACACACGCATATATACAAACACACATAAACACACATACATACACACGTATACACACACATACACATAGACACACACATAGACACACAGACACACACACATTCACATACACACATGCACACATACACACACAGACACACACACATACACATATACACACACTATACACACATAGACACACACACTTCACATACATACACACACATACATGCACACGTATGCACACACATACACATATACACACACATAGACACATACACACAGATACTCACAATGTGATTGCTCTCGATACCCCCTTACCTCCTCAAAAATTAGTCCAGTGCTGACTCGCTCTCACCCAGACTCCTTCCTTTTCTCCTCTTTCCCAGGATTTATTACTCCCCGACAAACTAAAAACTCTTATCTGTGGTGTAAAGGAAGGTTAGCTTGTGCTGTGTGACATGGATGAGCCACGGCACAAGGAAGGGTCAGTTTCCTTTCACGTGAGGCTGAGTGTGAATATAGACCATGTGTGTGTCTGTGTCACACCAAAGTCTGGCCTAGTTCCTGTCCATCCCCCTCTGCTGGTGCGTGTGCCCCTCAGAGCTAGAGCATTCTCTCTCTAGCTGTGATCCTGTGCTGCTTAGGTTTTCTGTCAACTTGACTCAAGCATGGGTCATCTGGAAAGATGGGTCAAGTAAGAAAATTAATGCCTCCATCACATTGGCCCATGGGCAAGTCTGGGGTGGCATCTTCTTAATGATTGATGTGGGAGAGCCTAGCCCACCATGGGTGGTGCCATCCCTAAGCAAGGGGTCATAAGTTGTATTAGAAAGCAGGCTGAGCAAGCCATAGGAGCAAGTCAGTAAGGAGCATTCCTCCATGGCCTCTGCTTCAGTTCCTGCCTAAGTTTCCTGCCTGGAGTTCCTGCCCTGGCTCCCTTTCCTACTGGGTTACAACTGTCAGCTGGAAGAAGCCCTCCCCCCAGGTTGATTTTGGTCATGGCGTATTAGAAAGTGAACTAAGACAGATTCAAAGGACCTAGCACACTGTCTGCCCACAGCAGAAGCACATTAATCATCTGCTGAATGAGTGAGTGAGTAGATAATGAATGAATGAATGAGTGATGAGATAATGAATGAATGAATGAGTGATGAGATAATGAATAAATGAATGAATGAGTGATGAGATAATGAATGAATGAATGAGTGAGTGATGAGATAATGAATGAATGAATGATGACTGAATGAATGAGTGATGAGATAATGAATGAATGAATGAGTGAGTGATGAGATAATGAATGAATGAGTGAGGGAGTGATGAGATAATGAATGAATGAGGGAGGGAGTGAAGGAGTGAATGACGGGAACAGCCCCAGGTGAGGTGGTAACAGCTGCCTCTACCGCAGCCCCAGCCCCATCACTGTCCTAGTAAAGGTTCCTCCCCCATGGCTGCCAGGCAGGCCTGTGGTCACACCTCCCTTCTGCAGAAGAAGAGACTGAGTCCCTGATGGTCTCTGTGGCTTGCAGTGGGGCACAGCCCTTCCTGGGGTGACTGTGGCTCGGCTCCGCCATCATGAGCTTTCTTGAACCAATCCCAAATCAGCCACGAGGTATGAGCCTCCTCAGCTCCACAGCTCGGCCATCGGAGGCCCTTCACAGCACCCAGAGAAAAGGGTTTAGTTGAAGCCCCAGCAGCCTGGGCTCACTCACCAGCCAGGACCTCCTGTCCCCAACTCAAACTCTCAAATCTCTTATGATGGTCAGTCTTGATTGACATTTTGGTGGCCCAGACCAATGAAGACACATATTTCTAGGATAGTCCATGAGGACATTTCCAGGAAGGGTTAGCTGAGGGCAGAAGGCTCTCCCTCAGAAGGCTCTCAAAGTGGTACTTTCCAAGGGAAGGCCCGTGGGTACAGAGGTCTGAGGAAAACACTGCTGCCACCTGCCCTCAGCAGCTCTCACTGACCAGCGTGCGTATCCTTGATGATGCGGTCTCTATCCTTTGCTGACATCTGACTTGTGCTTAGCATACACAAGGACCTAAGTTCAAGCACCGGGTTGGGGGGTGTGCTGAAGTTCTATTCATCAGCTCTGTGCTTTAACGGGTGTCACCCTGTCACCATGGGAGCAGATGAAAACAGAAAGCGTCATCCTACACTGATGTCAGTGTGGGCATCTGGGAGACTCGGCAAAAGGGAGATGTTTGGGTTCCAATTCTAACTCTGCGCAGCCGTAGTGGCATCCACTCTCCCTGGGAGAGCATATGCTCTCCCCGAGCTGGGAGGGCTAGAAGAGAGCCGATCATCTCTGGTCACCCCCACCCAGTCCCCTCAGCAGCTGCTGTCGCCGATGGTTCATTACAAATGAGAACATGGAGATGGAGCCGGGGACCCCGACAAGGGACAAAATCCCACATACACGGGCCCTTTGATCACCGAGGCGATTTGTGCAGAAGCTTGTTAGCTCCCGGAAGATCAAACGTGGAAGATAATGAACAATTTTCAGGTGGTCGGTGCAGCCTGCGAGGTGACAACCCAATTTAGTCAGCATCTTAATCGCGTCAGAATCCCTGACTTGGCGCTGTTCAGGCCTCTATTACTCCATTATGCCAAGCGCTCGGCCGGCTCCGGGCTCCTCCGCTCCTGTCTCTCCAACTATTTATCTCCATGCGATTTAATTAAAGTCTAGTGTTTAATGACACAATGTGAGCTAATTATTTCTTGTTGGTTGTTGAGGGAGGATATTTCCACCCCCCTCCCGCCACCCTTTTGCAACAGAGCAGAATGTCATCATGTCACAGAGCAAAAGCTGGGACAAGGACAGGCTGGGTGATCTGCTGATATCTGAGAGGAGAGACTTCCAAGGAAAGTCAGGACATCCTTGGTCCCTTATCCGTGTCATTGGGGGGAGTCCTTTCTCTGTAGATTTACTATGGGAAGAAGTCTATCTCAGGCACCCCATGAGAACAGACTGAGTTCTGTTGGCAAATTCCAGTGGCATTGACCTGTGTTCAGCTGATCTACCCTCACGGCAAGAGAGTGTAACTGTGCCCACAGGTAGGCAGGCGTGGAGACTGCAGGGCCGCTTTTCATGTAGCTGTGACAAAGTAACAAGAGCTGGGTTTTGAGGAGAGAAAAGCTGATTTTGAACAAAGAATGACTCCATCACGTGGGTAAGGCGTACAGGAAGGAACACGCAGCCGAGACTCCCTACTTCCTACCCACTCTGTCACCCCAGTCCTGGAGCTTCCTGCCTCCATCCAATCTAAAAACCTACACACAGGCATGGCCAGAGGTTCTTTGTTCCAGGTAATTCTAGACTCTGTTGTGTTGATAGTCCCTATCACAGAAAAGCTATCACAGATGCCTTGCTCTGCGGCCAGAGCCTTCTGTGGTTTAGTTCTGAGCCCTTGGCTGTACAGAACCTTCCCTGGGGGAGCTCTCAGGGTAAAAAGCACACCTGAAACACCCAGCTGGTGAAAACCAGCCTCCTTCAGGCATGTTGTCAGCCCACAAGTGTCCAAGGAATAGCAAGTGCTTGGGTCTTTTGTCAGAGAGCCTGGACCCAGACCTGTCAAGCTGTTGCCAGAAGGTGAAAAAGGTTCACAAAGGAAAGGACTAAGGGACCTGGAAAAGCTCTGCTGGAGTGACCAGAGGAGCCCCAAGTCAGCTGGTAGCAAAGAGTCATGAGGTACAGTTCCTTCTCCAGATCATCCCTAGGGGTGGCCCAACACAGGATGCATCTTGCAGAACATGTCAGGCAGAGTCAAGGCAGGAGAGGTTGTCAATCTGGGAATCCAGGCTGCCGGGATGTATCTGTTGAACAATATAGGGCAGAAGTCCAGGGCAAGGTGGGGAAGAGCTGATCTTTGCATGTCCTTGAGCAAGCCACTTCACCAAGCAAGTGAAATGTACCCACAGAGGGTAGCAGCCATGCTGGGGACATAGAAACCTTGATGTCCCTTTGGACCTCAGGTGGAAACAGTTTATTCTGGCTCACAGTTTGAGGGTGTACAGTCCATCATGGCAGGAAAGGCATGGTGGCAGGAGTACAAGGCAGCATATGCCCAAGGCTAGGGTTGTAGCTTAGTTAGTAGGGAGCTTGTCTAGAATTTACAAGGACCTGGGTTCTACCCCCAGGGCCATATAAAACCAGTTGTGGTGGTCCATGCCTGCATTCCCAGTACTCGGGAGAATCAGAAGTACAAGGTCATCTTTGGTTATGTTTTGCACAGCTATGAGGGCCAGCCTGGGCTATGTGAGACCCTGCCTCAAAAACAAAAAGAACGTTGCATGTCCACATAAGGGATAAGATTAGTATCTGACTTCATCAGGCAGATTAAATGAAACCACACACTCCCAATATCTGGGAACTGACCAGTGACTTCAGACTACTTTTGTTGTTAGGGGACCATGGCACCCCCTCCAAACACAGTGTCCTTGGCTGCAGAGGCCAGAGCAAGCTTCCTTTCTGAAGCTTACATGGCACTAGGAAGGAGCCAGAAGTCTGAGAAGCTGCCCTGCCTTCTATCTATTCAGGAGAAGCAGCCCACAGTGCATCCTTCCACAGAGAGTAGCAGCCATGCTGCGGGCATAGAGAGCTTGATGTCCCTTGGGACCTCAAGTGGAAACAGTTTATTCTGGCTCCTGTTTTGAGGGTGCGTGGTCCATCATAGCAGGGAAGGCAGGGCAGCAGGAGTGGGAGGTGGCTGGTTACATTGTGTCCACAGTCAGGAAGTAGAGGGAGAAATTGCAGGAGTGAGAGGCAGCTGGTTACATTGTGTCCACAGTCAGGAAGTAGAGGGAGAAACTGGTGGTGCCCAGCTCACTTTCTCTCTTGCATTCATTAAGGGCCAGAGCCCATGGCATGGTGCTGCCTCCATTCAGGGTGGGTCTCCCCATCTTAATTAACCCAATCCAGAAACTCCCACACAGACATACCATGGGGCTTGTCTCCTAGGTGACTTTTAGGTCCTGTGAAGTTTACAGTATTAACTTTCAGGATGCCCAAGAGCCTGGGCACCCTGGATCCCAAGATCCAGGCTCACTTCCTGGATGCCTCAGAGACTCAAAAGGCAACAGCTGCAGAGAGTGTGAGAAAAGGTAAGGAAGGGGTTGGCTGGGGACCCGGGGCCTCTGGGACTCAAAAAGTAGCACCTGAAAGATTTGGGTGAGTTTCTTTAAGGAAACATAACTCCCAACACTCACCACAGTATTCTTTCCTGTAACAGGCTGCTTATTCAATCAAACAAAGAGAGCCTTGGCCGCAGAGGAGCGAGAAGAGCTGTCAGGTGTTGTTCAGAGAGATATGAAAGAGGTGAGCCTAAGAAAAGCATAGGGACGCAGAAGGTTGGGATGAAGCTGCCAATCCATGGGCCCCGCCCACCCCACCGCTCCTCACTACCACTGGCCAGCTGAGCTAGTCACCACAGGGTGAGTGTCAGAGTTGCCTTTAAGCCTGAGAAGCTACCCCTGAAGTTTATTTTATTTTATTTTTGACTAATAAAATGTACACACTCCACTCCCTACTCAAGTCTCCCCAGGCTAGGGCACTAGTTCCTCTGGCAATCTTCAAGGGGTCAGCTGCTGTGACCGCAAGGCCAATCAGGAAACTCCCCGGTACTTTATCCCTCCCCCTCAGTGTACCATTCCCAACTCTTAGTCTTGGCTTCCTTGCCCCCATCCTGTAGGACTGGGACCACTCAGGAGACCCGGGCTGCTGATCTAGAGACTTTCCCATCTTTTCTGGTCCAGAGGGACTCACTATATGGTCACGGCCAGAAGATAATGGCCAGCAACCTTTGGGGAGGGGTCACCAAGGGCAAACTCTTCATCATTTGTCCCTAATGGCAGACTGGCCAAAAGCACAAAGGAGCTTTTTGTCTCTTGGCCCTAGGTGACAAATGACTTTCTCTGTCCTGCTCCCGGGTGCTGCTGAGGAAGTCAGACTGAGGCTTTACAGACAATTACACATTTTCTACAGGTAGTTTTTCACAATGAGAAGGCAGCTTTCTTAAGGCCAGCTCCGGAAAGCAGAAGTGTGCCTTTTAGAGATGGCATGATGTTTTGGTCCATTCGCTGTTGCTCTAACAAAATACTTGTGTCTGTATCATTTATGAAGCATTGAAGTTTACTGGCCAGACATGGTGAAGTGTGCCTATGCTCTTTCTCTGAAGGTAAAGAAAAAAGAATACGGGGTTATTTCTGCTGAGCCTGCAGATGCTTCAAGCCCAAGCTTATGGCCCTGACACTTCTGTATTTGGTGAGGACTTCGTGCTGCTTGTTTACCTGGTGTGACAGGGCCAGTAAGCCAGAGGGAGCTTGCTTTACTAAAAACAAAACAAAACAACGATAACAACAAAAAAAATGAGTCCCGAGGAAACACACTGACCGGATAATCCACTGTGGGTCAGTCCGATCTCCAGGGCAGTTCTCTGAGCGTCTTCATGTCCCATCATCCCCTGAAGGTCCACTTACCAGTCCAGCTGCTACCTGATAGCTGAGGGATACACGTAAACCAGAGTACCAGGGCAAGTGGAAACCCACCCTGCCGTGTTTGGGGTGCCAGGATGTGAGATGCCCTCCAGGATGTGGGATGCCCTTCATGACTATTCTGTCACCCCAAAGTGAGGGAAACCTGGATATGGGTACTTTAAAAAATCAGGATTGGCTCCGTAGAAATGATTCTCTGTGACGAAACCACTGGAATGTGGGGAAGGGGTTCCCTCTGGGGAGCTCAGCTGCTCCCCATTTCATGAGAAGCCCACCCTGGTTAGTGTGGGGAGCTCCAGCAAGCTCTAAGAGGACAAGTTGAAGTCACATGGTCTGGGGTGGCTCCAGAGGGGAGGGCAGCATGGTTGAGTGGGGCATTATGGGCCATCAGACATGAGGCCACTAAGGAGCCAACAACCTGGAGAGCTGCCTCAGAACCTCCATTTCCACAAACAAACAAATGCAACAGCATGCGAATGACCAGCCCCAAGCCTGGCTCTCTCTGAGTCTTGAGAAACAACAGTTGTTACTATTAATATAAAGCTTCTTCCAAACACGAGACACCAACATCCTCCCCATCCATGAGACATGGATCAACTAAGGTCACCTTTGGTTGCAGTAAAGCCATTTGCTGCCCACTGACTGCTGTGGTCATGGGTACCAACCCAGGTGGGCCAGCTGCAGGTTAGGAGACAGTCTGTTCCGTATGCCTCTCACCCCAAAACCAGGCAGCGTGGGCAGATCCTGGGGTGGGGCAGGGGTCAGACACATCACAAAGGACAAGAAGAAATAGGGGCTGGCCAGGTGTCTCCATGGTGAAGAGAGGACGAGAGAAAGAGAGAGAGAGAGAGAGAGAGAGAGAGAGAGAGAGAGAGAGAGAGAAAGAAAGAGAGGAAGAAAGAGAGAGGTGATCATGTGTTGGGGACGGAAGACAACCTGGGGTATTAATCAGTCACTGCACGCCCTTTGTTTGAGACAAGGGCTCTCATTGGCCTGGGACCTGCCAAGCAGGCTAGGCTGGCTGGCCAACAAGCCCCAGAGATCCACCTGGCTCTGCTCAGGCTTTCCCACGTGAGTGCCGGGTGTGAAGCTCAGGCCCTTGAGCTGCACAGCAGACACATTACTTACCAAGCCCTCCCTCTCCCAGACCCCATAGAAATCCCCCATCCCCCATCACATGCATCCGGGGCCACCAGCAAAGTCAACAGTGCAGGAGATGAGCAGCAAGGACTCACTGGAAGGCCACCGGGCAAAGAGGAAGGCAGGTCAGTGAGCAGCTGAGGAGACTAATGTCACCTAGCACAAGCCAGGGTCAGATGCCCAGGCAGGCCTGGGTAAGATGCAATGAATGGTGCCCAATCGGTCCCATGGAAAGGAAGCCATAATGCCCGCGTGTGTATAGGGGTGCGAGGATGGCTGAGTCACCCATACAGAATACTTCAGAGAGATCTCCATCAATGTGAAAGAATATATTTAAAAAAAAAAAAAAAACCTTCAAGAACCATGAGGCTATAAAATAGAAGGATCAAAAACCTCAGCCTAACAGTTACCAGAGAAATTGTACTTTTCCCATTTTATGGGCTTATATAATAAAAATCACTGCACAGCTGATTGATTTTAACGTGCGGATGTCATTGAGGAGGGTATTCTGAGCTCTGGGGGCTCTCTGCCTAATTTTCTCCCTCACCTCTCGGCCACAAAGGTCCCTAAAGCCCCAGCGACCTCCACGCTGCTTGTCTGGATCCTATCTTGGCTCTCATTTTAAGTGGACAGGGCAGGCTGTAGCTGCTGTTTGGGCCTGGGGTTGTCTCTCTGGTGGGCCCCGAGGGGAGGCCTCAGGTACCTGGGCTCACACAGACTGGAGGCTGGGTGCTTCTTGGTGGAATCTGGCCTGCTCACCTTCACGGAGTTTTAAGGAGACCATGGTATAATGAAATACCTCCTGACATCGGAAGGTGGGGGTGGGAGTGGGGGGTGAGGGAGGGATTCCCTGTGGCTGTCAATTCAAGCACAGAGGATGCAGGTGCAAGTTTGGGAATACATCTGTCTTTGGTTTTGTTTTGAAAATGGAGCCTCTCGTTGCCACCCCAGGCTGGCCTCACACTCCAAAGGAATCATCTTCCTCAGATTGCTAAGTATTGAGATTATAGGCTTAAGCCCACAGGTAGAAGTTGAGGGCCATGCCCATCTGACCTGGGAAGTCTTGGGTTAAGTACTGTGGCTTGTGGCAGTTGCACAAGTCTTTAGCCTAAGCCCATTGTTCTGAAAGACAGCAATGATGTGAGATCAGACCTCAATGGCTGCACAACCCCCTCCCCCTCCCCCTTTCCCTTTCCCTCTCCCTCTCTATCACAGAGAGACCTTTGTGCCCCCTCCGCTTCATCCAGAGCCCAGGCTGACAAGTTGTCTCTGCACTTCTGTACAGCTGAGGCGGTGGGGCTGTGGAGGGCCTCGAACCTGTCCTCCTGGGTTGCAGCTGGAAGTGACACACAGCACTTCCCTGATAACTCAGTGGCCTAGAAACCACCCTGGGACCAGGAAACACACGCTTACCATGTGCCTAAGCATTACAGAGCAGCCACACAATGCCGACTGCATCCTTCATCTAAGCCATGTTTGTCCTTCTGTCCCAGCCCAGCATCGGTCAGGGCTCTATCCACCCCATCCCCCACCTGGAGCAGCGGTGTGTGGAGGGGAGGGGGAAATGCAACCCTCAGCTCTTCCTTCAAGAGCAAACAGCTCCCTGACGTCCGCAGACCATTACTGAGGTAATTCGGTCTCCGTAGTCTTTCTCATTACACAAGAAGCCATGTTATTATTAGTGTTTATCATTTATATGATGCGACAAGCATGTGCCCCGTACTCATTGCTCTCCACAGGCCTGCACTCACACACCCCCACCTTGTCACCTGCTGCCTTGACAACTCCTTCCTGCTGCCTCCACCTCCACCAGAGTGGTCAGAGCTGCTGGGCAGGGATGGGGGCTGTCCGCCCTCTCCTCTGTCACCAGGATGCTAGTAAAGGCCATCGAGCACCTGAATCACCCACAAGGGTCATAAGCCCACATGACTAGCTTTAAGGAACCAAGAGGGTGGACATGTTCATTTGCTCATCACAGGTAAGGAAACTGAGGCACAGAGGTACGCGATGCTTGGAAGACCAGACAGCACACTTCATATGTCAGAAGAGAGTGCTCAGGACCCAGAAAGGAATGGGAAAGATACGTATGCTGTGTCTGACCAGTTTCAAGAATGAGTCCTGGACTAGGGGACAGGCCACGAGCTTGGGCACCAACACCATCAACCTTGGTTCATGGAAGGCTCAGAAAAAGCCCCCTCCCTCTTCTTCTCTTCATGGCCAGGGAGTGGGGCTCATATTCTCCGCTGCCTGTGGAGAATAAATGAAATAATAAAGCAGATATGAATAACAACATTAGGCTTTTCTGCTTCTAGTGCCCCACGGGAAGGGACTCACAGTGGCTAGTTACGGGAGCTTCGCCAGCTCATCAAATGTATGTGGCTTCGGGTCAGATGTCCCTAAAGACACAGCACCCAAGTGTATGGAAGGTCACCAGCAAATCGATGGCTGTCCTCATGGTGAGGTCGCCCTTGGGATCCATTAAGGAGTGCCCCTGGGGTCTCCTTCCTTCAGCCAGTGGACACAGGGTTCATGTCCCTGTGGCACTGCTATGTGGGGCATGGGACAGGGGCACGGCCTGCCCGAGGGAGACAGGTAGGAATCAGGACAGTGAATTGTCATTTCTCCATCAAGATGCAAGTCACGGAGACCGGTGGGCAGATGCGCCGGTGCACGGATGTGGGTCTCCCTGATCTATTAATCAGGGTGCTGTGCCAGGTGTCTGCCTAGTCCCACCCTGCTCAGGCAGTCATTGCTGAGGTTTCCCTGGCAACTCCTGTGGAAGTCAAGAGAGACACCCCTTTCCTGCAAGCCCTGTGACCAGACAGACAGACACAAATGCTTTGCCCAACAACATGCACGGGCATGTCCTTGTGTGTGACTCCCCCACCACCACCACACGAAACTTCACCCCTTCTTGTGGGATTTGGGGGCCATGTTTTAAAACCCTCACACACGGAAAGGCCAGGCCTGAGGATGCATACCTATAATCCAAGCACTATGACTGAGGCAGGAGGATCTTGAATTGGAGGCCAGCCTGGGTCACCTGATAAGATTTCACCTCAAAAAACCAAAACCTCATAAATAAATAAGACCCTGGTACTGCAGACCCTGGATTCAGCCTGGTCTCTGCCTTGGAAGGGGATGG
Source organism: Uromys caudimaculatus (assembly GCA_028551405.1). Lineage (NCBI taxonomy): Eukaryota > Metazoa > Chordata > Mammalia > Rodentia > Muridae > Uromys > Uromys caudimaculatus. The sequence continues at coordinate 127,696,995 of CM052702.1, forward strand.
AGACTGAGCAGACATATACAGACTCAGTCATTAGCTATCTCTGTGCACGTAACACAGGGGAAGGTTCAAGCCAGCAGAACCCACCTCAGCCAGAGGCCCATCAGGGAAGACTTCTCTGGGGAGTGACTTTTGGAGCTAGAAGGTTAATATGATGGCCTGTCTTCTCCCTCAGCCTGACTGTATTTAGAATCACCTAGGAGATACTCCCCTGGCTGTGTCTTTGAGGATGTTTCCAGGAAGGTGTAACTGAGGGGAACCCTCCTTGAACTTGGATGGCACCATCCCATGGGTGGAGAACCTGGAGTGAATGTAAAGGAGAGAATGAACTGAGCGAGCATACACTCTCTGCTTCCCAACTGAGCATAAACATGACCAGCCAACTCAATCTCCTGCCACCATGTTTTCCTGCCACAACGGACTGTGCACCCTCAAACCATGAGCCAGGACACATCCTTCCTTCCTGAAGTGTTTTCTTTGGTATTTTAGCATAGCACTGAAAAAATAACTAATACTTCAGAGTTCCTGTTCTGATCTTTTTCTCTCTTTCTTTCTCTCTCTCTCTCTCTCTCTCTCTCTCTCTCTCTCTCTCTCTCTCTC
>CM052702.1:127697691-127721169 GCA_028551405.1 Uromys caudimaculatus
AGTGCCAGCAACTGTGTCACCACACTCTCTTCTCTCATCATGGACGGCCCCTGTCACTTGAATGAGAATGTCCCCCATAGGCTTATATGTTTGAATGCTTGGTCCTCAGTTAGTGGAACTGTTTGGGAAGGACTAGGAGGTGTGGCCTTGTTGGAAGAGATATGTCACTGGGGCGGGCTTTGAGGTTTCAAAAGTTCACGCCATGTCCGGTCTTTCCCTTTTTGTCTGCTGCTGGTGAATCAAGGTGTAAGCTCTTACCCCAGCACCATGCCTGTCTGCCTGCCACCATGTTCCTCACCGTGATGATCATGAACTCATCCTCCAAAGCTGTAAATAAGCCCGCAATTAAATCCTTTCTTCCATAAGTTGACTTGGTCATGGTGTCTCTTCACGATAGAGCACCATCTAGCCTCAATGCCGACTTGTGACTCCACGCCTCCACGCTTCTGACAAAGCCGCTTTGCCTCTTGGGGCCACAATTGCAGCTGCCCCTCACTCCATATTCTCACTGTGTCCCCAAGTGGACAACTCACATCAGTTATATGGAGAAACTCCTGGCTCTGACCACTTTGGCCACATGGCCCTGGGCCAGGGAGTGGGTGGCTTGTGTCTGGTCCTCTGTCATATGCTGGAAGTATCTGGTCAGATCACGGTTCTTGGAGGAGTTGATTTCACCGAGGTGGGGGCGACCACAGGATACTGATGCTTTATCCTCTACCCTGACTGCATTCCAGGACCCTGGGCCCTGAGACTGAGATAGTAGTAGGAAGCCTAGGATCTCAGCCCCCAGCTTCCGTAGGTCTACATCATACATCATCCCTGCACCAACTCCACCATCTTCCCTTTCAGATTCTTGACGGAGGCCTGTGGCTTTTCATCTACTCCCCAGGTGGAGGCTCCCGGCCTGTCTGGGACTCACAGACTCTGGGGAATGACAAGAAGAGTCTCAGACACCAGACCCCTGCAGGTTCGCTGGCCTCGGCACTGCCCTCCTGGAGAAATGTCTTGCCTTGCTAGGCTGTTCCTAGCAGTGAGTGGTCCTGTATCAGTGGGGACGGGAGGTGGCTGCCCAGCCTGCCTGCTGCCCAGATGCCTAGGCCTCCCATGTGTCCTGTGAGATTCCATTTCTAGAAATTCCATGTTCTTTCCCTCCTTTTCTGACTAGCTGGTGTATAGGATGCGTGCCCTCATAGTAGGTGAGGGCTGGGTCAGGGTTTTTCTCACGTTGCCACCCTGATGCGTTCATTTCTGGTTTTACACGGGTGGCTGATGATATGCCCTAGGGCTATGGCGACTTTCCTCCATTGTCCTGTCACCTGGAAGTCCAGGGAGCACAGCTGCTGTGCCTGGGCTACTCAGGCCCCGAATCTTTCTCTCCACCTCCACCCCTTCCATCATCAAGATTGCTCCAGACCAGTCCCACCCAAGTGGCACCATCCCACGGGGTAGTCTCTCAGGATTGGCTGACCTCTGACACAACCCAGGAGCACAGCTAAACCCCAGGGCAGGGGTGGTGTCCTGGCAGGGCACCCATCATCCATGCCATCCATCCTGGAGAGAAATGCAGGCAGACGAGCCAGACACTGCCTCCAGGGAACCTGGATGGACTGGAGGAGGGCACGGGAACACACAAAAATCACCATAGGCCACACTAACAGCTATCAAGGCAACAGAAAGAAGAACAGCCGGGAGCCGGAGGCGGGGACAGATGGGGCAAGTAGGTATCTCCTCTCGGGACCTCAGATCCAGTCTGAAGGATGAAACCCTGAGACGAGCATTGTCATGGACGGTGCCTGAGGTCCTGGTGGAGAGGGAGGAGGAGAAAGGGCAGAGGTGTGGCAGACTTGAACTTTACCCCGAGTGGGCTGTGGCATTCCCGTGTGCCACCGTGAGGGCAGAGCACAGGGATCTGAAGCGGGTATGAGTCTCATCAGCACTAAGGCTGCTGGGATCCTGTGTGTCCAGGGCCAACAGAGGCATGGCTGTCATCCTTGACCAGCAAGGACAGGCTTGGGTAGATGGGACCGTCTTTTCTATCTTCCACAATGTCCATCTTTTCCGGATTTGGTTCAGTCTGCCTGGATGGTGTTGGGCTGTCCCTTGAAGGTTAAGCCTTTTACTTTCCTGGGGTGGGCGCTGGCCTCTTTTCGCCTCTCCCTTGTGCCCTGTCTCTCCATCCTGCTGGTTGGTGAACCCTTCTGTGGTCCCATCTGCTTCCTGGTTGGCACAGAAGACATTTGCTGGTCAGCCAGGCATTTTTTCTTCTTATAGAAGACCCCTGCTGATTGCCCACGAGGCCTGATTTCAGTGAGAACACCCCTTTCGGAGGAGAGGCTTCTGGCCTGGATCCCACTCAGCTTCCCAGCTCTGTTCTCTGACAACTCTCTGCTGCTCTGAGATTAAGTCTTATTGGCTGAAAAATGGGTGTTTTCACCCATTTTTTTACCTCAATCTCTACTGCAACATGGACAGCAGGCAGGGCCCAGGTGGGCCTGGAGAAATCCAGTGGGAGAAGCTGGCAGCCTTGCAAGGCAGAATGGCTCAGAAGTCACTCCCAGCCCATCCACTGCCAATCTGAGAGACTGATTGGAAGAACTGGGTCTTAATTACTACGGGAGGGATGGAGTGAGGATGGGGGTCGGGCTCTCAATTCTTGGCGGTTCTTAAATGAAACTTTTAGTGCGCTTAAAAAAATAAATGAAGAGAAAAATTTTGAAAGTCCCTTTTAAAGATTTTGGCAGGCCTGATCAATGATTTTTGAAAGCCTTAAGCCAACCGTTGATCAGTCAGCCCCCTCGACAGGGGGGTGAGCGGAGACAGCCACACAGCCAACCCTAGCCTAGCCTTTCCCAATCCAACCTAGCCTTTCCCTTTTCAGCAGGCCTTTTCCTAGGAGGTGCGCTGGCTCAAGCCATGATGACCCCATCCCCCTCTTGAGCTGCCCTGAAGATGCAGCCACGCCAACCAGGCAGATGGACATGGTGAACTTCCGGGTTCAACTGGCCTCTGTGGAACTCTGAAAGCGCTCATGGAAGAGGACCCAGGAGGAACCACAGGATGGATTTAGGGGTGTGGAGGCAGGTGAACTGGAGACCTCCCTCAAACAATGAAGTTCTCTCAGGAGCGATCTGACTACATGGCCTCAGCTCAGACATCGGGTTGGGGACTGGCAGATCTGGAGTCAAACCCAGAGATCACCCCTTTTCAGCTGTGAAACTCTTACAGTCAAGAACTTCTCTGAACTCTGTTTCGGTGTCTAAAAATTGGGGACAATTAGACTGGTTTCACAGGGCTGTCACCAGTTGCAGTTGAGTAGGCAAAGTGCCCTGCACATGGGGAGTGGCCCTCCCCTTCAGCTCCAAGCATTTCTTTCTCCTACCAGGAGCCACGCAAAAGGTCAATCTCACAAGCAGGGGAGGGAAAGCCACAGATCGGGTTCGCATAGAGGAGAATAGTTTTGAGGAAATGGTGTGTCGTGTGTCGTGAGATGTGAGGGACCCCAGCAACGACACCAACCGTAGATAGTAACACCTAGAATCCACGGCAGATGGGAGCTGACTGTGCTCTATGATGCTCTGAGCACATCCACATTTGAACAGTGCTACTTCATTTGGGTTAAAACAATGACCAAGGGATCTGGGTTTAGAACCAGCATCCAGGGTAGGGAGATGGACTCCCAACTGTGGCGTCTGGAGGAGCTTGAAGGATGGAGTCCTGGGAAGGAACAGAGATGGACAGGAGGCAGGCAAGGGGTGCTGTTGTTCTTCAGACACTTGACTTGTGTCCCCTGGAGGTGCTAAGTGTGATAACTGGACCCACCCAGAGGACCAGAGCCCCTGAGAGCTTAGTTTGAGTTATGCTAAGGCAGATAAGGAGAATGAGCCAATCGCTGGGGTGAACTGCAGTCCAGACAGCTGCTGACCTTGGTACTGAGAACACAATGTTCCGGCAAAACCAAGTGAGGGCCTGGAGCCAGAGAACACAGAAAGCTGGCTCACGGTTGCCATAGCCCACTGAGGTAAGGGAAGCACTCCGTGACTGTGGCGGGGGGGGGGGGGGTGTGACTGTGGCTGGGGGCAACCCTGGATGGAGGCATCCTCTGCTCAGGGCCTGGGGTCAGGCAGACTCCAAGTCTCTGAGGGAGAGGAGAGAGCAGAGGGAGGGAGGAATGCGCATCCCCTTGGAGATATCTGTCAGTCTGTCTCTTCCTGTCACAGGGCTGCCCCAAAGCCACGCCTCCTCCTGGCCACAGTGATTGGTTGGTGATACCCATGTGACCCGAGCTGGACAATTGGCATCCAGGAAAGCAGATAACTGACATGAGTGGGCGACCTCTGGAAAGGAAGGATGCTATCTGCTGGCATCTGAGTAACACGCGCCCCCACCTCCCGCCTGGTTCGCACACGGAGTATCAGGGAAGTGAGTGACTTTCAAAACGGATGAATCCACCCTAGGTTCACAACCATACTAGAGGTCTTACTGAAAGGATCGGATCATTAGGGTACATCCCTTCCTCTCTGATTCCAGACAGAGCTGAGGCAAGCAGCCTGCATCGTCCACTCCTACCCATGATGCTCCTGCCCCACCTCAGCCTGGTGTTCACCTCAGCCTGGCGTCCATGGCTGCCGCAGCCCTGGACAGACCCTCGGAAGCCATGATCCCAAGCAGATCCTTCTCCCTTTAAAGTGCTCCTCTCCCGTATATGCCCCAGTGATGAGAAGTCTGACCAACAAGCTTTCTCATCAGGAGGCTGGGGTTGAGACTTAAGGGAGCTGGCAGCCGTCTGGCTACCACGAAGAGAGAGCAGGAGGCAAAGTTCATGCAGAGGAAAGCAGAGCCAAATGATGGCAACAGATATTGTTTAAATGCCCATTAGGAACTAATACAAATGCACATATGTCTGTCTGTTATCCTGGATCCAGCCAGACTTGAAGCTGTCATTTGAATATATGTGCCTACCAGAACACACATCTAAATGGTTTGTGGAGGTGCCTTAAAATAATGTTTTCTCTGTCACTTGCTGTCTGTGAGGAGGGGCTGAGTTTATCAAGATCTCTCCCTCTCATGATAAAGGTCTCATGACCTAGCAGAGGGAGCCATTTTCATAAGAACAAGGGGGCCATTCGTGTGTTGAGGAGCCCACCCCAGGCCTTGGTGTGGGGGCTCTGAGCTAAGCCCTTCCTTAAAGATGCTGGGAGGCACAGGGATTTCTTTGTCTGTGTAACCAGAACAGAGTTCTGTAAGTCAGGGAAGGGGGCAGGCAAATGGGCTTCACCTCACCACGGCCTGGGTGGTTTCAGTGGGCTTGCTGTCCCCTCCTCCACCCCAGCCCTGTCTTACTAGGTTGCACTGAGTCAAGCTGTCCCAGGAGAGAGAAGGGTGCACCCTGATTGCCATAATTATTACCAGTTCCTTAAAAAAAAGAAGAAGAAAGAAAAAGCCTTCAGAGATTATTAGCATCGCCAGCAAGGACACACAGATGGCTCCCCTGCGGAGTCCTGCTGGCACTGGACTTGAACATTTGCAACCAGGCAGTGCCCTTGTTCAGGGGGTGAGTCACAGGGGACTCAGTCTGGGACATCTCACTGCAAAGAGAGTCATCAGGCCCCACCTTAGACCCAGTGGGAAAGCATAGCTCAGGCCTGTCTCAGTTAAGGGGAGCCATGGGAAAAGCCAGTACCCCAGCCAGCAAGCATGCCCCAGTAGACCTGGGGTAGGGGGGATGAGTCCCACACTGACCTCCTCAGCCACCTTGTGGCTTTCTGTCGTTCCTAGGTGGCCACACAGTCTATGGGGGAGTCAGAGGTAGAAGCTAAGTATGGCTGATACCCAGGACCTCCCACCTCACCCAGAGGTCCAAGCGGGTTTCTTGGTCCCCAGCCGAAGAGTCACTGGTGAGCCATCACGGGACTCGCACCCTAACCCCTTGTGTATCTCATAGAGGGGCAGGCTAACTGCCCACCTTCTCCCGGGGTTCCCCTTAAGCTAGCATCCAGAAGCAAATATGGATCCACCCGTAATAGTGATTACTTACCTCCTACAGCTACATGTTGTGGGGTCTCCTGGGGTTCCCCTGGATAAATACCCCTATGGTAGGCAAGTTTGTTCAACATTCCTCCTGATAGGTTAGATATTCTGAGTTCATGTGTCTCAGCCTGGGTCCTTAAGAGATGGGAGTTTGAGGTATTTTGTAATGATGGTGGAAGTCAGTCCACACAACCCGCTCCTCCTGAACACGAGCCTTCCCCAGGGCTAGCAGCTCGCCATCCTCTCGGGGAACTGTTTGCCTTGAGCCCTTCACGTGAACACCTGCCCGTGGGTGGTCTAGAACAGGTAACGGGGACATCTGGGTTCCAGGGACTGGCATTTGACATGTCATCCTGTGACAGGAACAAGGTTTGCTGTCTCACATCTTCCCTTCCTCTACTGCAAATGCAACTTGGCCGAGTATAAAACCACTTCTGTGCCGTCATCTCTCCCCTCAGAGAGGTGGCCCTGGGTCGGCAGCCTCGAATGGGGGCCAGGGACAGATATACAGACCGGTTGAGCTGGGATGGGGCTGTTCACCGTTCTACACCATCAGGAGATGGGCAGCAGGAAGGACCGCGCCTCAGAGCCTTGCCTGGACCACCATGACTGTAGAGATGGTGATGTTCTTCCTGTCCCTGCTCTCATCCCTGTGGATTGCAGTGCTTGCTGCCCATAGGACAACAAGCCTTGCATTCCTAGGGTTCAGCAGCAGGTGACACAGAGGACGAGGGCAAATTATCTCACATTATCTCACTACAATCAGACCAGCAAGGCCCAGGGAGTGAGAGAAACTCAGGAAAGATGGAGATTGCAGGCTTCCTGGGAGAACAAGTAACTCCGGGCATTCAGGGTACTTTGGCCTGCTGGTGATAAGCAGGTTTGAGGTACAGACCCCACCTGTGAGGTGCCCACATCTTCCCAGGGCATTGCTACAAAAATCTTGGCGGAAATGACTGTTTTCTCCAGGCCTAAGGGCTCCTGGCAACCCCTCGTGCCTGTGGTCCCTCCCCACCCACCTCCAGCCTTGGCCGAGGCCACTAGGCTATACCACAGTAAGCTCACGAGTTGGGAGACCTGGTTCAAGTCTGGGTCCACCATTTCTAGCGATGAGTTCTGGCACTCTCCAGCAGCCCTGGGCAGTGTTATCCACTGCACAATGGGAGCGGCACCCCACCCCTGTCCCCCAACGTGGTCCCTGGCTTGCTTTGAAAGTCAGTAGGCAACCTGCAGCGGCAGGAACAAGGAACATGACAGCGACACTTGGTCCAGTACTGTAGCTCTTTGGGCCATGCCCACTCTGTGTTCTCACCCCCGCCCCTGCTGGGCCCTCCAGCCCTTCTCCCAGCATCTGCTGTTTCCATGACACCCTTGGTTGGGGAGCTAATTTTAATGAGCAAGATTGATTAACACGCAATTACTACTTTCCTTCCCTGTCCCTTTTGTCTTTTAGAAATGGAAACAAAGGACATTCTGGAACTTGAGTCAAACATTTAACAAATTAATTCTCAAGAAAATGTTTCAGATTCCAGGGGCTGGTGGCTATTTTTTTCTTCTTCTTCTTTCTTAACTACACTACATCAGGAAGTAATTGCCTGATTAAGGGACACAGAGCTTGGAGAGTGACACATTTTTTAAAATTAGAACGCCCCTGCCAACAGACATGTATGCCGCAGGTCGTCTCTTCCTCAAGCAACTCGCCTCTAAAGGGGAAATGGCGGAGACAGAGAAAGGACAAGGAAGGGAGTTGGAGGGCAAGGACCTCCTTCCTGACCTCCAAGACCCCGGCTGCTCCCCAACACACGTACCTTCGTTTGTGCAAACAAGGGTTCGTGGGAAGATGTCAATTCCAACCCCGAGAGTGGGAAGCACACCCCAGGCAGGACAGTAGGACTACAGGGTTTCCTATGACCTGGATACCACCCTCCAGGCCAGCAGATGACACAACCCACAGAGAAATAATAAAGTGACCATAGAGAAATGTATTGTGGGAGACCAAAGAAACAGCGAGATGCAGCGGTTCTGTTCTACAATGTGACCTCATTCAGTAACTTCTTTTGCACCAAAAAGCCCCTTCTGAGAACTGTAGAGGCTGCACTTCTCCCTCCAGGCCATTGCCCGACCAGCTTCTGTGTCAGCATGGATGGAGATGAGACTCTTTCTTCTCTGAGCACCAGTGGCGGTGGGGATGAGACTATTTCTTTTCTGTGTGTTGGTTTCTATGTGTGTTGTCTCTAAGCTGCAAGGGCCCTACCAGCTGCTTTGTTCTGTGTCTTCCCATTTGGAGCAGACCTGGCATGGTTTTGTCCCTAGTAAACATTTGTCAGTGAAAGGATGGATGGATGGATGGATGGATGGATGGATGGATGGATGGATGAATGGGTGGATGGGTGGATGGGTGGGTGGGTGAATGGGTGAATGAATGGGTGGATGGGTGGATGGGTGGGTGGATGGGTGGGTGGATGAGTGGATGGGTGGGTGGATGGGTGGGTGGATAGAAAGGTGAATGGAAAAGTGAAGATGAATAGGTAAATGTATGACAGGTAGATTGGTGAGCCAATGGGAAGATGGATGGATGGGTGGATGAATGGGCAGATGGATAGACAGACAGGTATATAGATGAGTGAAGAGTGGATAGATGATGGGTGGATGGGTAGATAGATGGTGGTGGATAGATGAATAAGTGGGTAATTGGTGGGTGATGGTTAAACGGACAGGTGGGTAGATGGGCAGATGGGTGAATGAGTGGGTGAATGGGCAGATGGATGGATCAGTGGATGGATGGATGGATGGATGGATGGATGGATGGATGGATGGATGGATGGATGGGTGGATGGATGTGTAGATGAATGAGCAGGTGGATGGATCTGTGGATGGATGGATGGATGGATGGATGGATGGATGGATGGATGTGTAGATGAATGAGCAGGTGGATGGATCTGTGGATGGATGGATGGATGGATGGATGGATGGATGGATGGATGGATGAATGGGCAGATGGACAGATGGACAGATCAGTGAATGGATGGATGGGTAGATGAACATGTGGGTAAATAGGTGGGTGATAGGTAGTGGGTGGGTGGCTGGACAGATGTTTGGCTGGGTAGATGGATGGGTGGGTAGATGGATGGCTGGGTAGATGGATGGGTGGTCATTAGAAGGACAGATGGGTGGTAAGTAAGTTCATAGGTAGGTGAATGGGGGAAGGAGGGGTAACTGAAGTGTAGCTGCCCACTCACTGACTCACAAAGGGCACTATTTTCTCCTTTGGGTTTGTGTCTTTAGGCTATTCCTGATGCAGGTTAGAGGCGGACTGGGTCCGACTGGATGCCCAAAGAAAAAGTTCTGGCCTTGATGATGACCATGGTGGAGTGACCACCCCTCTCTGCATCTCATGAAGGATTCGGGTGGAGATCTGGGAGACGCCACCTACATCCATTCTCACAGGAGTCTCTAAGATGTCTCCAAAGAAGCCTGTCACAAGGACCTCAGGGCCGTGAGTCCATCCATTTGCATAAAATGTCTGGAACAGAAGACTCTGCTCAGACAAAGATGAAAGCTGATCAGTGGGTGTCAGGGCTCCGGGGACAGGGACAGGAGGGTGACAGCTAAGCTGTGCAGAGTTTATTTTTGGAGGGTTAGAATCTTCTAAAACTGACTGCAGTGATGGTTTCCCAACTTGGTGAGTATACTAAAAATTACTGAGTTGTAAATATATAAAAAGTTAAAAATTAAAATGTCAGCCGGGCTTAATGAGCTAGAAATGAGTGATTAGGGCTCTGAGCCTGGAAGCTGTCTCCAGTCAGCAGCCACCCTTGTCCTCATGTGAGCTACTCAGGGCCTTAGGAGGCACAAGAGAGGACTGAGGGTCGAGTGCAGGTCCTGGGACCTTCTCCCGAGAGCTGCGAGGGCAAAACAGGTCCACTTCTTGGCCTCTTTGACAAAGTGCATTTTCCCTGTCGCTGTCTTCTCAAGGCTGATTTGCAATTCCCTGTGATGGGAAAAGTATCTCCTGTCTGGCCAAGTTCCAAGCTAGCCAGTTCCTCTCTGGAAGTGTGGAGGCCTGACTCAAGGCTGTCTGCTAACACCACAGGCTGGCCCTAACCACCCCTTCCCAGCTCCCTCCATGGGAAAGGCTCTGCCCCAGGACCTTAGTGTAAGCCCGCCCCTCCCCACAGACAATCCAGATGTGATGGTCAAACCACTGCAATGTAATAAACTAAGAGAATATTCCAGGCTAGAGAAGCAGCTCAGTGGATAAAGGGGGTGGGGGTGGAGGAGTGTAAGCATCAGGACCTAAGTTCAGATCCCCAGCTCCCACATAAAATTGGCCTGGTACCCTGCAAAGTTCAAAACTGTCAGTGTGGGAACGGAAGGATCCCAGGACCTTGTTGCCAGCCAACCTAGCCAAAATGGCAGACTCCAGGTTCAGTGAGAAACCCTGTCTCAAAGATTAAAGTCAAGAGAGATTAAGGAAGACACTTGATGTCAGCCTCTGGCCACCACATGCACAGGTACATACAGCTTACCCCCAATGCACACATTTACACACACACACACACACACACACACACACACACACACACACGCACACACACACACAGGCATGTACCCACATGCCCACGCACCCATGCACATACACAAAATAAAATAAAATGTAGGATATCCTGCCCCATCTCAGATTGTGAAATACCTAAGAAATTAGCAACTGCAATAGTGTGCTGTAGGGTATCTCTAGAGAGGGTCACCTAGTGAAGGAGACATAGCCTACGTGTGTCGGCAGTACCGTCCCATGGGCTGGGACCTGGGAGGAATGAAATAGGGGGGAGGGAATAGCTCACCAGCACAGCCTCCTTCCTCCCCCTCCCCTCTCTCCTGGCTGCTGTGCTCCACCATATTGGATTTATCAGATTCGAGCAGAATTGGAGTGTGGTAGCCTGGGGTCAGGGTCTGTTGTCTCTCCTGACGCCCTGGGGCAGGTGACAGCAGGTAAGTGAACTGAAATGGCCTGTCCTCCATCTCTGCCATCCACCCAGGCTGGAACGAACTGAGCATAGAGACTTATTCGTTCCCTCTCACAGGAAGTGTGGAGCACATGGGGACAGCTCCAGGGCCAGAGGCCAGAGGCCTGGGGCCTTCCACGGAGCTGTTTTACAGCCCTGCCTGTAACCACAGATACAAGGAAGGTGCCAGAGGCATCTCAGAAGCTGAGACAGGCACAGCACATGCATGAGTCCACAATCCTAGGCTAGAATTTCAGTTCCATCAAAGAGGGCCGTGTGGCATTCCAATAAAGGTGCAATGAGCAAGGTTTAAAGAACACTTCTCACATTCAAGTCCGAAGAGCTCCGCTCCGAAGCCTGCCTCCGCCTGCAGCGTTCCCGCAGCACCGCTGGCCCGCCGGCTGCCTCTGCAGTAAGCACGTTACTCATTTTTCTGGGCTTGTCTCCTTGGCTGTAAAACGGAGATGGAAACCGCTCCCCGCAGGCTGACAGGAGGATTAAACGGGAATCAGACGACATGACACGAAATAACATAAAATAAATTTCAAATCACATAAATTTGGTATAATATATCAACATTATAACTCCCCATGCTACAATGGAACAGAGGAAAATAGAATCTTCCACCCTGGTCTTGGCACTAAGACAGCAAGGAGCAAGGGTCTACCCGGGAGATGCTGAGCCACCCATAGGATCAGCCTGTTGAAGGGCTGGCACCCAGTAGGTGTCAACACATGACTGCCATCCTGTGGTTAAAACAGCCCCATCCTTCTGGGCAACAGCAAGACCCTCCTGACGTGCAGTGAGGAGTGAGGGCGGGGAGTGAGGATCTTGATTTTGACTCTGTCTGACACGAACCCACAACTGTTGGCACAGGAGACAGGCATCTGTCAGCCTTGTCGGGCAGGTTCTCAGATTCCCTGACAAACGTCTCTGCACATGCTCGCCACTGTCAGCTCCAGTTAAGGCATGGGGATGACAGAACCCGGAATTGAGCTTGTAAAGTCCGACTGGCAATCTACTCCAGACCCCCACTGGTGACATCATCCAGGACCACTGGCAAGTCGATCTGACAGGTATAGCCTGTGCTGTCTCTATGCCAGACATAGGGTGGGGTCTACTGTGAACACCGGCTCTCCTGCTGTGGCACAGCTGCTCTCAGTAGAAGGAGGCAAGGTGACTTTTCATGGGAACACCCACCATTTTCCCGTGTGTGTGTGTGTGTGTGTGTGTGTGTGTGTGTGTGTGTGTGTGTGTGTGTGTGTATGCATGTGAAGCCCAAGGTTGACATCAGAAACCATCCTCAGTGGCTCTTCTACCTTATTCACGGAGGCAGGGTCTCTCAGTCAGACCAGAGTTCCCCAGTAAGACTTAGTGTCACCAACCAGCTTGCTCTGGGTCATTTTCTGTTTCCTCCTTCCTAGGCTACAATTTCAGGTTGCCACCACACACATCCACAAATGCCACATCTATTTAGCTGGATTCTGGGAATCCAAACTTTGGTCCTCATGGTTGCTGAGCAAGTCCCCCAATTCCCCATATTGAGTAAGAAACTCCTTGGTCTGCCTTTACCACAAGTATCGAGATGCCAGCATCCAGGAATGCCTGTGGTACATCTTCCCACAGAGAGATAGGGAGATGTGGGCAGTAGGTGCCACACCAGGGACAAAACCCATGGTTACCCAGTTTCCAGCTTAATGGGAAATCAAAGGCAATATCGGGCAGGATTGATGTCCCAGTGTGGCCCTGGTGAACTTACAAGGGACAGAGATTTCCAACTCACAGTGCTTGCTGGAAAGACAAGTGTCGAGATGCCAGCATCCAGGGATGCATCTTCCCACAGAGAGAGAGAGGGAGGTGTGGGCACACACAAGGAAGGTTCAGAGTCAGACTCAGCCTAGCAAGCAACCCACTCTTGGGGGTCACTCAACTACTCCCTTGGTGACAGCACTAATCCGTGCATGAAGACAGAGCCTGGGAACCTAGTCACCTCTCAGTTGTCCTACCGCTTGGCATGGTCATTCAGGCCTTAAGCTTAGAGTGCATAGCCACGGGGGTGCACATATTAGCTATGGCAGATGTTGCTGGTCCTCCGACCAGGGGGAACTCTCCCTCTGAGAGGGAGGAAGCCATGACATCTTCAGAGTTTGGGGGGAGTACTTCTGGCACATGAGCAGAGCTGGCTACCTGCAAACATGAAGCAGGAAGTAGGATCCAGGACTTGTTGACAGGTGATGGTGTGGGCAGAGGGGTAGGTGGGAGCGGAAGGAGCTCGATTCGGCTGGGAAACTCGATTTTGTGGGATACTTGGTCTGAAATGAAATGAGCCTTTGGGGATGGAATTTAATATTGCCTCAGAGCCTTTGTCTTCATTTAGGGTGACGCGATTGCTTTATCGCAGCTTCTCTCTTCGCCCCAGATACATTTATTTTGAATTTATTCACTTATGAGTCTTGCAACAAGAAGTTGGAATGAGTAAATGCACTTTTTTTCCCTGAGCTACATTAATTTTGGAGCGAGATTTATTCTGTCCGCTGCTCCTCTTATGGTTGCTGATGAGCTATGGAGGCCCCATTCAGGGCTGAGCTGGGCTGAGGCTGGGCTGGGCTGAGGCGAAGCAGCAGACTGAAAGGCCCAGGCTCTCTCGGAGGACAAGGGAGTTTCTCGTTCCATTCAGAAGGTTGCAATTAAGTGTGGAAATGAGGACTTCCATGCAGCAGGCATCTTCCTCCAGGTTCTCTCACCTAGCCTGGAACCTAAGGGTGTCAGAGATTGAGTGGGATGCCAGAAAAGTCCTGTTGGAGTTTGGAGTCCCACCTGCAACACCTGTGGATGTCACTATTATTAGAAATGCATCTGCAGATGTATCCAAGTCAGCATGAAGTCATCAGGGTGACCCCTGACCCAATATGGCTTGCATCTTTACAAGAAGAAAACTGAGACACATGAAGAAGTCATGGTGGTGACAGGCAGAGCTGGGAGGACACAGCTGAGTGAGAAACGTGTCTTAGTCTACTTTCTGCCGCTGTAATTCAATGCTCCAAGCTGGGACAATTATAAAGAAAAGAGGATTCTTTGGTTTGGTTTCAGAAGCATAAAGCCCAAGATCAGGTGGCTGTGTCTGCCTGACTTCTGAGGAGGACCCTTGGCTATGTCATGTCATAGTAGGTGGGCTTATGGTAGATCTGCCAGTGAAGTGGATATGTGCACGCAGTGGCTTTGCTGTATATCAACTGTTTCTGATGAGAAACAACTCATTTCACACCAGTATCAATCCCCTCTGAGACCAGAGATCCTGTATAGCTCCACCAATGTCATGACACTACCATATCCTCTCACATCATCATGCTGAGGACCCAGCTTCCAGCCCCATGCACCTGCTGAACAGACTCAGCATTTTGCTTTGCCACTGTTTTCTCCCAACTGAAGCCTGTCTCCATGGAGGCTCAAGAAGACAACACAATTCATAAGTCTTAGGAAGTTCCTGAAACCTACAAGATCTACAGGGCCTCTCCCCAAGTTTATATCACCAGTAACAATTGCTGGGAAGAAGAGACTGTCTTAGTGTTCTGTTGTTGTGAAAAATCACCATAACCAATGCAACTCTTACAAAAGAAAACATTTAATCGAGGCTGACTTAGAGTTTCAGAGGTTTAGTCCATTATCATCATGGTGGGAAGATGGCAGCATCCAGGCAGACATAGTGCTGGAAAAGGGGTTGAGAGCTCTACATCTTAATCCACAGGTAGCAGAAGAAAACTGGGTGTCACACTGGATGTAGCTTGAGTATAGGAGACAGCAAAGCCACAGTGACAGACCACCTCCAACAAGGCAACATCTACTGCAAGGCCACACCTCCTGATAGTGCCACTCCCTATGGGCCAAGCATTCAAACACAGGAGTCTATGGAGGCCATGCCTATTCAAACTACTGAAGAGGTTCTCCAACCAAGTCCTTCAGGGAGCTTCAGGAATGCAGAATTGAAAAGTGGTCCCTCTTGCTGGGGGAATGGGGATTTTCAGCTGTCTCTGGCCCATCCAGACTCATATAAAGATCCCAATCTGTGTGCTTGCTCTCTAAGCAAAGCATCATAGGGTGTTTTTATTCTTCTGTCACTGGTGCCATGTCTGAGATAGACATTTGCTCATGTCTTCATGGGAAAAGTCACACAACACATAGACAAACCATGGCACCACACACTCCCAAACTCCAAGGTCACCACAAGGGAAGGACAGGAGAGGATTTGATCCAGAGACTCACACATAGTATGGCCATGCACACTTGGATCTCAGGTTCTGGCCTCTCCAGAGCTGTGACAGGGTTAGGTTTTGTTTTCAGTTGGTTTTGGGTTGCTGGTTCATTTGTTTGTCTTGAGACACAGCCTTGCTGTGTAGTGCATGCTAGCCTCTGTCTCACTAGGTAGCACGCGCAAGCCTTGAATCTGTGATTCTCCTGCTTCAGCCTCCCAAGACCTGGAATTTCAGGCATTCCACACCATGGCCAGCTATTTATGTCATTTGAAACCATGCAGTCTGGGGCTCTTTGTCACAGTAGTCATATGAAGCGAACCCAACAGGTGTAGGCGTTTCTTGAATGAATGAATGAATGAATGAATGAATGAGCACCTTCATTGCCAAATTCTACACATGGAGCTTTGGATGGAGACTGAAAAGCTATTATTCTGGGGAAACAGAGGGGCTTTAGACACTTGGAGGAGCCCAGTGTACATTCTGTGATGAGTTAGGAGGTAAAGCATAAGCTTCCCATGTGCAAATTATGTTTCAATAAAACTATTACAAATTTGGGGGAAATCCAGATTGTGAGATGGCTTAAAAGGTAAAAGCGCTTGCTGCCAAAGCAGATGGTCCCTCTGAATTCCGTCCCTACAGCACACATGGTGGAAGGAGAGAACCAACTTCTGTAAGTTGTTCTCTCTCTCTCTCTCTCTTTCTTTCTCTCTCTCTCCCCAAACACACACACACACACACACACATGCACGCACGCACGCACGCACGCACGTGCGCGCACGCGCGTAATAGTTCCTTAAAGTTGCTCAAAGTTTGTGGTGGCTCAAATAAGAAATGTCCCTCACTGGCGTGGGTATTTGAACACCTGCTTCCCAGTCAATGGTGCTATTTAGTTGCTGGGGATGGCACATCATGAGGGGAAAGTTTTGAGATTATATAATGTTACCCTACTTCCAGCTCGCCATGGCTGCTCTGTGCTCACCTCTGAAGATACCAGCTCTCTACTTCCTACTCCTGTAGTTTGCTTGTCTCCCCCAAAGGCCGAACCCTCATTCCTCTGGAATCATAAAGCAAAAATATCCCCGCTTCCATAAGTTGCCTTGGTCACGGTGTTTTATCACAGCCACAAAAATTGACTAATGCAGGGTTATTAAATGACGTCATGCACAGGATGGCACTCAGCTCTGGGACCTCGGTAAGGGTGGGGTCTCACAAAAGCAGAAGAGGCTGAGGGAGAGGAGGAGCCCTAGAGCCTCTGGGCTTGGCAGATAGATGGCAAAGTCCGCTGGGTTATTGCCACCCTGCTCGCTCGAGGAGAGGCTGCTGAGCTGGGTGCCTCTTACATCCCACCTCCACTTGAAAGGCTAATTGCCTGGAAAGGCTGCTGCTGCTGTGCCTCTGGGTCCAATGCTCCACTAAATACCAGCTGCTTCTCCCAGGAAACAGATACGACCTCTCTACGCCTGGGCATTTCGTGGGTAAAATGTGCTCAAACACTCTTAGGAAAGTCAGCATTCAGGAGAGAGCAGTATTCAAAGAAAACCCCTAAACCCGGGGATAATGATGATTTTGGAGAACAGGCTTATAGGTAAGATTACATTCCAATGAGAAGTAGCTGGAGTGTCCAGGTGGGTCCTGTGTTTAGTGGCTAGAATCCTCATAAGAGAAAGGCAGGAGAGAGGCCTTGGGCAGAAAACCCCAGAGGTCAGGCTGCACCTAATCTCTCTTGTGGCTTGCCTGCTGAGATGTCGACAGGTTACTTCACCTTCTGGACCTCAGTTTCCCCTCTCACAGGCAGGAAGTGGTGTGATGAGTCCCTGTTCCCAGGGTAAATGGATAATGACAGGCTCTATGAGGACACCCTGGCCAAGAGTCAGCTGCTGCTATGTACGGGGTTATGAGTCCATGTAAAAACCCCAGCACCTGATGTATTTGGAGAAAATGGGTGGAGAGGGCAGGGGTGGCCAATGGAGCTGCCAGAGGGAGGAAGCCATGAGGTCCTGGCTGGATGCATAGAGAGGTAATGACATGTGGATGGATGGATGGATGGATGGATGGATGGATGGATGGATGGATGGATGGATACAGGTACGCACAGACAGAGGGATGATGGATAAGCATGTGACAGAAGAGTGTCAAAGCTGATAGTCAGGTAATTGGAAGAGAGACAGTAAAATATGCTCTGTCACCCTTGAGTGACTCCCAGCCCAGGTAAGGAGCCGGAAAGACAACTGTGCGCAAGAGAACATCACATCAAGACAGTGGAAGTACACAACCCACAAGGACTCCAAGAAGGGCACGCCTCCTCGCGAAGACTGATAGTTAAAGAGTAATTTATTCTTAATTGCAGTAAAATATGCATAGCATAAAATGTACCGATGTGGCCATTTTCAAGGATATATCACAATAGCAGAAGTCTGTCCTATCCCCTCCATGGCTAGCAGGCCAGCACTGCTCTCTCTCTCCAGAACTGTTCCGCCCCATAGATCTGAGGTTCTTCCCCCACTTCCTCTCTCTCCCACACCTGAAAACCATCACGTGACTGTGACTGCACCAGATGCCTCCCAGAACTGTGATCGGTTAGCAAGTTGTCCTTCTGGGACTGGCTCACCTCCCTCAGTCTAGTGTTTTCCAAGTGTGTCTTTGTAACTTGTATTAAGGTGAACTCTGATCGTTTTGTAAGTCTTGTGGTCTGTGATGGTTGGTGCTGTCAACTTCCAGATTCTAGACTCACCTAGAAGATAAGCCTCCAGGCACACCTGTGGAGGACCATCCAGGTCAGATTAATCTCTGAGCATGCCTGGGGGGCGGGCAGTATCTGGGTGATGTTAATAGAGGTAGGAAGACACGCCCACTGTGGGATGGGATCCTGGCCTACACAAACAGAAAACGGCTGAGCAGCAGTGTATATCCATCAGTTTCTGCTTCCTGATTGTGAATGGATGTGACCAGCTGTCTCATGCCTCTGATTTCTACGCCATAATGGACCATACCCTGAACCAGATAAACCCTTTCTCCTCCAAGCTGTTTGTGTCAGAGAGTTTTTGTCATAGCCAAAGAAGAGATACTAAAATGTGAGCTATCTGGATATGAATTGACAGATGGATGGATGGATGGATGGATGGATGGATGGATGGATGGATGGATGGATGGATGGATAGGTGGATGGATGGGTGGGTGGATGGATGGATGGATGGATGGATGGATGGATGGATGGATGGATGGATGGATGAATATATTGGTACACAGATGGATGAGTACATTAACAGTAAGTGAACATATGGATGGATAGACTGGTACACGGATGGAATAGATACAGGCATGAAGGGATCGAGGTGGTTGATGATAGACAAATGAATGCTGATTCGGGTGTGTATTGAAAGAGAAGTGGTGAGATATATAGCACAGCCTTGGGTAGCTCGAAACCTAGGTAAAGAGCAGAAGAGCCCCCCGTGGTCCAGCATCACAGAATAGCACTGAGCCTGCATCCCACAGCTCCTGAGGGCTGTGGGGTCAGCACAGGCATCATGGAATCCAGGCCACATGGTGAGGGCTGACCTGGAACTACTCCTGTATGAGAGGGACTCACAGATGAGTGGAGGGCAATGTGTGAAGCCAGAGAAGAAAGCTCAGGAGCGAGGCTGTGGGTGGAGGGAGGAGCTCCTGGCTTGCAGCCGAGGACTTCTAGTTGTGAAGCACCTGATGCGCAGACTCTCTGCACCTCAGTAGTTTCCTCAGCTGTGAAATGAGTCGCTGATGCAGTCCACCTCTTTGAGTCTTGACGGGGCTCTGGAACAGCTGTGAAGATGCCAGTCAAAGCTCAGGTGTGCTCTTGGGAGCAGGTAATCTCTTCTCAACACCCATGCTGTTCTTGGTCCCATCCCCCTGGGCCGTTCAGGCTGCTAGGTTCAGTTTCCATGGACCCAACCCTACAACATTCTGACAGACGTCCCCAGCTTCATCTCCAGGCCCTGCCTCCATTGGCGATTGGTGAAACTTCTACACACACACACACACACACACACACACACACACACACACACACACACACACACACACTGGACTGTGCACCTGCCCTCTCTCTCCATGAAGCTCTGCATTGATTTTGTCATAGCCATAAACCCTTATGAATTCAGCACGTGGAAAAAAATAACATTGATTCCCCCTCATAATTTGTCTGCGAACAGCAGGGCCTGCTAATAGGTTTCCTAGAGATTTATGTTGGAGAGCAGGGCCTGCCTCTGCCCACTCACTCTGAGCCACCCTCTCCACACTCGGGTGTTCTGTGGTTGTTTGGCACCTTTTGTTGAAAACGGGCAGGTGTGGGGACCAAGAACCATGGCAGTTGCCAGTTCCTCCATGCAAGGGAAGGGTGCACGGGAGAGAGCAAGCAAGCGAGTGGCCGGGGAGAAGGGTGGGTGGGCTGCCAGAGAAGGAAGGAAGTTGGCATTGCTAAGCATCTTCCGGTCACTTGAACCTCCCTCCCTCACACAGAGTAATAAAACTAGAGCCATTAACCCCACTGACAAGACAGCTGGGCCCCCTCTCTCTCTAGCTCCACCTATCCCTGTCACTCCCACAGGAAGCCCTTTGGGTGTGTGTGTGTGTGTGTGTGTGTGTGTGTGTGTGTGTGTGTGCGCGCGCGCGCACCAGATCTCTGCCATTCACCCATATTGCCATGAGTACTTGTGGCGCAAAGCTTCTGACAGCTCTGACCCCATGGTGGACACATTCTCCAACTGCTGTCCAGTTTCCCGTGAACACCAATATTGAGCACCTACTGTGTGCCAGACACTACCCTGTAAATGCTAGAACTTGAACTGCCAGACCTAAGGCTGGCAGTAACCCCTGCAGGAGCTCTGTTATTGAACCTAGTCACAGAGCTGAGACAGAGGTGAGGTCCGGCAACTGCCCCAAGATAACCCAGCCACAAAGTGGCAGGGCACGCATTCAAATCTAGACACTATTCTCTTGATACCAATCCCTTCTCTTTTATATCAGTCTGTAAAGCGAGCCCATCTGGACCTCCCAGAGCCAGCATCCTAAGGCTGCCTGTGCACAGGAGTGAGAATTGCTATGCTAATAGCGGCTATTGCTCACCACACACCGGCTGGGTGCGGGAGGTCTTACATCACGAAGAGCTGTCATGTACAGATGCACAGGTAGCGTGCTGCACAACTCCCAGGACCACCATCCATCAGACGATGTCACTAGAGCCCCCTGGAGTTGTCCAATGGGATAACAATAATCCTCTGGGCCTGGAATCACTAGTCCTTTTTCAAAGTAGTTCAGAGGGGTTATGTGACCCCCAAAACCACAGCCAGTGAGTGACAGAGCATAGCTATAATTACACAGTAGTGTGCCTGTACATACCTCAGTAATGCTGAATAGTCATCCCTGATTCAAGTGTGACTCAGTTTACCCAAGGCAAGCCATCCCAGTGGAAATGCTAGCAGACTATGGGACATTTCCAGGCCTGGGCACCAGCATGATGTACCCGCCACGTAGAGCATTCTTGGGGTGAATTCTTGTATGCCATAACCTCATCTACCTGGGCCAGGGGCTCACTCCCCTCGCCGCACTGTATCATGGGCGCAGCCTCCATCCACCCACCAGCTGACTGTCAGAGACATCATAGCAGACGAACACTAAGAGAGACAATAATTAGATGAGAGCTCAGGGAGAGCTCTGGATTCCTTCCCTGTATGAAGACAGCTTCAGAGAGAGGCTGTTACCGTAGACAGAACATCACTCCACGGCTATTCCCCTGGCCCATCCCAGCCAAATAATGGAGCTTTGGTTTCTATACACTTGACACGCTTAGCACACGTGCATTGCAAGTATATTTGACAGCCTATAAAATTGAGGTGAAATATTGCAAAATTGGCCAATTCTTGTACATTTTAAATGTATTTCCTTTATTTGTTACACTTATTTTCCATAGCTACACAATCCGTCTTCAGAACTGGGGAAGGAATAAGTAATGAATTGGTCCCAAGACTCCCAGAGGCAAAGAGACATGGTGGGGGGAGTGGGGGGAGCCATGCAAGACTTCCTTCCTGCCCAGCGTCTCTGCAATCTGAATCTGACTCCAGAAAGAAATGGCGACTTGCCTTCATCTTCCCCAATGGCTAAATCCCCTGGAGGCAGATCCAGTAGGTGTCAAAACTCCTGCAGGTGGGGGCTGGGCACCAGGGTTCTCTAGTGATGTGAGGATGTTTATTGGTCTAAGTGAGATTGTGTGTGTGTGTGTGTGTGTGTGTGTGTGTGTGTGTGTGTGTGTGTGTGTGTGTGTTGTGTGCATGTGCATAGCATATATGTATATAGCTATGTGTGCCCATGAACGTACATGTGGAGACCAAGAGTTGATGTCTGATGTCTTCCTCTCTCTCCATCTTCCTTTTGGAGCAGGGTCTCTCCCTGACACTGGAGCTTACCAATTGACTATACTGGCTGGCTCTGTGTGCCCTGACTGTCCGCTGTGCCCCTCATCCCCAGTGCTGGAGTTAGTGACACACACCACTGATCCTGGCTTTTATATGGGTTCTGGAGATCTAAGCTCAGGCCCCCATGTGTGCTGAGCAAGCACTTTAGCCACTGAACCATCTCTCCAGCCCCTAAAGTTGAGGTTCTTAACCTGGGGTTCAAAAGTAGACTTTAGAGTCCAGGGAGATGGTTCACACAAGCATGAAGACCTGAGTTTGGGTCCTCAAAAATCACCAAAAGAGCAGCGTGTGGCTGCACACTTTTGGTTCCTAACATGGGGTGGGCAGACATGGAGCGATCCTGGGAACTCATTGGGCAGCCAGACAAGACAACTGGTAAGTGCTTGGTTCAGCGAGAAGCCTTGTTTCAAAAAATAGTCATAATAATGTGGACAGAGACTGAGGAAAACACCTGACATCAGCCTCTAGAATGCACATATGCATGCACACACATGCAGGCGTGCATGCATGCATACACACGCAATGCACACATGCACAAACACAAACATGTGCACACACGTGTACACACACACACACACACACACACACACACACACACACACACACACCTCATATGCCCACAGGAATATGTACTCACACACACAGAGTAGTTTTAGGGAATCGGCTTGTCTTAGGGTTTCCATTGCTGTGAAGAGACACCATGACCAAGGCAACTCTTATAAAGGACAACTTTTGATTGGGGCTGGCTTACAGGCTCAGAGGATTAATTCATCATGGTGGGAAGCATGGCAGCGTCCAGGTAGGCCTGATGCAGGAGGAGGTGAGAGTTCTGTATCTTGTTCTAAAGGCAAACAGAAGACTGGCTCCCATGTGGCTAGGAGGAGGGTCTCAAAGCCCACTCCCATAGTGATACACTTCCTCCAACAAGGCCACACCTCCTAATAGTGCCACTCCCTGGGCCAAGCATGTTCAAACCACCACATGCCTTACAATGGCCATGGGCTGCATCTCATCAGAAGCACTAGATGAGCTGACTACGAGGTCTCCCCTTGGCTGGCTTTCCGGGCACGGTGGAATCCAGGGCTACAACCACATCTACAGAGTTACCCATCCAGCTCTTCTGTATTGGACCAATTGCTCACAGGGGAAAGCCTGGAGGTCAGGAGTGGATGAATCACTCACTGGTGACTCGGCAGTCCCTCCCCCACCGACAGCCAGATGGCAGATCATTGTCCTTATTCATACCTAAGAGGAACAGGGGTTGGAAAAAGGATCATTTGGAGCCCAGAACACACAGAGTCTTGGGAGCTCAGTACTAGTGAGCCAGGGCCACAGCTGTACCATCCCCATGGGTCATCCTAGATACCAACCTATGGTGGGTGGAGCTCTGACCTACACTCCACCTTGGTTTTGCCCCATATTCCGAATGGTGCTTTGGCTGCGTTTTATTTAGCTCGGCTTGATACATATAAAAGACCTGAAGAAGGTGGACAGATGATGAGAGGCTAGATGAGTGAGTGAATGGCTAGGTGGGTGGTGGACGGGCGGATGGATGGATGTTTGTTTGTTTTTACGTACGTACATATGTATGTATGTATGTACGGATGGGTGGATGGAGGGGTGAGGATGGATAGATGAGTGGGTAGATGAATGGAGGGAGGGATGGATGGATGGATGGATGGATGGATGGATGGATGGATGGACAGACAGACAAGTGGATGGATGGATGGATGGATGGATGGATGGATGGATGGA
>CM052702.1:127721669-127770945 GCA_028551405.1 Uromys caudimaculatus
GGATGGATGGATGGATGGATGGATGGATGGATGGATGGATGGATGGATGGATGGATGGACAGACAGGTGGATGACTGGATGGCTGGATAGATAGTTGAGTGGATGGATGGATGGATGGATGGATGGATGGATGGATGGATGGATGGATAGGTAAATGGGTAGATGGATGATACGTTTCATAAATGCATGCATCCGTGGGTGAGTGGATGGATAGATAATGTATGTGTGGGTGGGTAGATGAGTAGGGTGGACAGAGAAATGAGTGGGTGTTGGATGGATGGATAGATGGGTGGGTAAAAGGATGGATAGATAAATTAGTGAGTGAATGTATGGACAGACGGCAGGATGGATGGATGGGTGGGTCAGTAGGGTGGGTGAATGGGTGAGTAGAGACCTGAATGGCGGTGGTGGTGATGGGAGTGGATCAGTGGATGCCTTGTAAACCGATTTCTGTGCATAGAAACCAGGTTTTTGACCCAGTGCTGTCCTCTCTGCCCCGCTCTAGCAAGGTGACATTTATAAAAAGCCTCATTAATATCTCAAACAATGGAGAGTCTGGATCAGCCGTGTCCCTCTCTCCATTAAAGCCGAATGCCCCTCAGGGACACAATGGGGGCTAATGCATCTCCCTACAGCTCTGCCAGAACTGTGGGTCACCAAGACCCCATTAGGAGAACCAGAACAGCTATTGATCCTGAAGAAATACAGGGTCCCGCAGCAGGCACTTCCTGGGCCCAACGGGGGAAGGGAAAAGGCAAAACCTTTTCCTCTGCTGCCAGTGATGCAGGAGGTCCCAGGTCAGCCAAGCTGCAAGTGTGATCCTGAGCTCCACCTCATTTCAGGTCCCCAAGCAGGATGGACGCAGCAGGCAGCCTCAGTTCTGCAAACGCTCACCCTGTATGTGTGCCCTCCGCAATGGGAACACATTGGCTGGCTGCTGCAGGAGAGAGCCTTGGGGGTTCGTGCCACACCCACACAGAACTGGCAAAGCTGCTCTGCTGGTCTCTGATGGACACAGGAGGGATACTCTCCTGGGCTAATTCACGTCAGAAGAGCTGCCTGCTGCACAGCTTGGCCATCACAGCAGACTCTTCCCTTTCTCACCCACTGTCTATCCTCAGGCACCCTCAGAGACTCAGCGGCCTCCAGATATCCGTTACCCTTTTGTTCCTCACCCCCACCCCTTTGTGTGGTGTTTACAAAGAGAGTCTGAATGTAGGTGGGGATCTGTGGTGCTCACCCGGCTGGGCTGGTACATAGAGGTAATGTCCCCAGCTAATTCTGGCAGAATGGGGACAGCATGAGTGGACACAGAGAAACTACTACTCCGTCTTCCTAGATCAATATAATTTCTAACTGCATTCTAAATACTTATCCTTGCCCACAGGTAGGGCTAGCTGTCACCCCCTCATCAAAAAGGATGGAGAGTGCCACAAAGATCCAACACTGGTCAAAATGCAGGGTCCGAGGGGAGTCCGGCCCCAAGCAATAATTCTACAAGATAACCCCTACACAGAAGGCTCAGGGAACCTCATGGACAAGAGGGCAGAGCAACTGTGAGAACCAGAGGACCAGCACACCTACTGTGAAATAGTCTTCTAGACACGAGGGGGAAGCCATACCCATGAAATCTCAACAGGACGGTCACCTGCACATGAACAGCCTCGGCTGATGTTCCAGTGTGACTGGAGAAATGTCACAAGGTTCCAAAGTTAGCTGAGGATCTACAGGCAATTTATGCCCTCTAAGAGATGGGGGGGGGGGGGGATCAAACCCAAGTGGGCATCCTGAAACACGTGGACACACAAACAATAGTAATGGGACTAAGCCAGCAATGTGTGTGTGTGTGTGTGTGTGTGTGTGTGTGTGTGTATGTGTGCGTGTGTGTGCGCGCGCACATATGCACATATATGTAATGATAATAATTGAGGGAAAGGTTGTGACTTTAAGAAAGAGTCGGGAGACAGGCAGAATTGGTGGGAGGGAGTGAAGGGTGGGGATTATGTAAATATAGTAATTCTGCATGAAATTCTCAAAAAAATTAAAAATTTACCGAGCTAAAAATGAGTTTGAGTTCATTGTAGTATCTTCTGAAAGCCCAGGGGTTCTCATCTCGGCTTCCTACAACACAGGACACTGGTCTTCTGGGCCCAAGAATCTGTCATTAGACAGGCCTGACGGATGTCCCCAGTCTTGGACACGGTCCCTGCCTCTAAATCCTGTTCCCAGTGCCGAGCCCTGAGGCACCATCACCATCACAGCAGGTCCTGAACCTCTGTCAAAAGCTGGCAAACAGCAGTTAGACCCCAAGGCCCGGGGAGTCCAGGGAATGAAAGCCAATGGCTGCCCTGGAGAAGGATGCTTCAGCCATTGCAGACAGCAGCTGCTTTTCTGCAGCAGCGGTAGGAGCAGCCTCCGAGGTCCCTGGAGTTTCGTACCTGCTCTGGAGCAGACTAGGATCCAGGAGCCTTCCCAGACTCTCCCTGTCCCTGCCACCATGTGGCCTAAGGGTGACCTGTGGCTCTGCTCTTCTACTTTGGCCCACAAAGGGCCCCTGGCAGTAAGCCTGCCTCTCTCTCCCCGCCTCTTCTTTGTGGTCAAGCACTGCCTGGCCCCATTGCGACCCCTCTCAGCAGCCAAGGAGGCCTCCTGAGAGAGCAATGCTTCAGCAAGCCACAGTCCCCTCTAGCTCATCCCCAAAGTCACATACCTTCCTTGCTGTTACCAGCTCTGCCACAGACTTATTACCAAAGTACCTCAGGACTAGAATTGAATGCCCGTGATTTGCATAGTTTTGCATTTCATTTGCATAGTACTTATTTCCTGTCCCAAAATACTAACATTCACCCACCATCTTGCTCCTGGCTTTCGGGGTTCCCAGCATCTCTTCCTGTGTTCTCTTGCCCCTCCCCTGCTCCGACTGAACACATCTGGAAAGAACACCTGGCTGGCCCAGGTACAGCAAGTGGGCTTTGCTCCCTCTCTTCCTCCCACAAGGCACCAAGGATCCTGCCCCTGGAGGCAACAACTTGACATCTAGGCTTAGTGTGGAAAGATCCTATGATCTGCTGTGCCCAGTGCCAGACACTAAGGAATGAGAGAATGAATAATGAATGCTGAATGAAGGATGAATTAATGAATGAGCAAATGTATGGTGAAGGAATGGTAAACAGTGAATGAATGGATGGTGAATAAATGAATGAATGCTCCACAGGTCACTTAGGAGACTGAATGAGATGCTGCCACCAAACACTTTGAGTTCTGTCTCCCTATCACACTCCCTGTCCTTCCCAGGTCGTGATGACCTTGGTGCTGAACTAGAGAGCGTCACTCTTTGGTCCACCAGGGCCAGCTTTGTGCCAGACCTTGATCCAGATGCTGGGATCCAGGATAGGACTCAGAATTCTGCCCTGGGGCTTGGCAATCAGGTTGGAAGGACAAGGCTGCCTCTCATGGGAGACCATGAGGTAGGCGTAAGGGGGCCTCAGCGGCCTGGCTGGAACACCAGGACATCAGGCCTTTGGGGACTGGGGTGTGAACCGGTCTGTGGAGGACGGAGCTTGCCATGGACCTTGTTCTGTGGAGCTCTCAGATTGATAGAGGTGGGAAAGCAGAAAGAGCGGGGTGCAGGGGAGGCACCTAAAGCACAGACAGGGAGGAGAGGGGTGCAGATGCCTGGGGCAGGTTCCTGGGCATGGCAGGAAGAGGGGGGCATCTCCTCCACAGCATGTGGACCCCACTCTTCCTCAGGAAGAGAGGGTGCATTTCCCAGCAGAGGCAGAGTCTCCCAGCATTAGTGTGGAACCCCCACAATGAAGAGGCCAAAGCCTGCAGAGAGGAGAGCCCCACCCAGCTCAGCAGCAACCCAGAGAAGAGCCCTGGGTCAGACAATGGAGGATTAACACCAGGCAAGTTCTCCAAAGGGATGAATTTTGCAAGAAAGTCCAGTTGGGACAAGGGATGAGGGCAGTTTTGAAGGGCAGTGTGGGAAGGAAGAATTTAGTGGGCTTTCAGGCAACTGGCCTGGGAGTTGAGAGGATTCTAAAGCCACCTTTGAGGCCACTGATACAAACGGAAAGTAAGAAAATTCCAGTACTTTCCTCAATGTCACACAGAATCTCCAAACTTTGGTCAGAGCTCAGACCTCTGGGGACAGCGCATGTCAGAGGGTGAGGGTGTTGAGTGAACAGCCAGGAACCCTCTCAGCCCTGAATTCATTTGCATCTTAAACATCTGGACGGAAGTGATACACATATACACAGACCGTCAGAGGAAAATGTCTCCCTGTAACGTATTTTTATCTAATTTTAGTCTCCTCTGGACACACATGAACTGGTCTTGCGGAGAGCCAAGTGTGGTTCAGCCTCAAGATGGAAACCCAGTACAAACTGGCTAAGGTCAGAGTGGATTCGATCAGCTCAGTCAATTCCTAAGCCTGGGACAGGGTGGACTCTAGACATAGCCTGAGGCAGGCGCTCGGGTTGTTCCTGAGCTGCCCTTCTCCTATCGCCCTATTCAGGTTGATCTCTCTGATGCTGGCTCCTAAGACGCTCCTTGCCCCCCTCTCTCTCATGTGTGCTCTGCTCCCAAAACTCAGGAACATCCCACTGTGTCTTGAATGACGTCACATTAGAGGGGCACCACCAGGGGCGGTTCCTTCCTGAGAACTAGTTGCTGAGATTTGACCTGGGGATCTCATGAGCTTAGGACTACATGGGGACAGGGTGGTACCTCAACCAGTGTTTCTAAAGCCACATGACTAGACCCAACGCAGAGGACTCTCCTCAGGGGTCCTGGAGTCTAGACATGGAGGGTGGCCATCACAGAGCCATCTCTCAAGAGCCTTGACAGCATGGGAAGCTGCAACAGGGAACTACTGAGAACCAGCAGAGCGTGCATGCCTGGGGCTACATTCTGCAGTCTGCTTCCTTCTCCCAGCCCAGCAGTCCTGCTGTCTGAAGCTTCCTCGCACACTGTGATGTATTTTCTGCCTGTGTCCAGGAGCTAGGGCCGCCATCTTGGCTCTACCACCAGGCTGCTGGTGTGCTGGCTAACTCACTGTTCTTTGCTGAGCCTCTGGCACATGTGTTCTGGCAGTGCCTGGAGCAGATCCCTAGTGACCAAGCAAGCATGTCTGAGCATCAGGATACATTCTTTCAGTAAAGAGTTACAGTGTAGGCCAAGGTGAGGCACCACAGAGAGGTCAGCTCTGCAGTGTAAGAGGGCTGAGCTCAGGAGTCCCGTTCCTCTCCCCACTGCCAGTAGACTGAATGCTGTCCCAGAGGTCCCTGACTCCAAGCCCACATGACAATAAGGAAACAGCGTGGGTCTATGGGCAGAGGGTCTTATAGACCAGGGCTAGAATCCCACACCATCCATGTGTGCGACACTTAATCAAAACTCCAGGATGAGTTGGGCAGTGTGGTGCATGCCTGTCAGCCCAACACTTGGGAGACTGATCCAGGAAGCGAAGGAATTCCTACAGCCTGGGCTATACAGCAACAAAGCCCACCTCAAACATACCAACTCAACACACTAATTCATGACCTTCTCTTGGTATCACATGTGTAAGGTGGCTTCTGCCAGCCTGCCCTGAATCACACTCAACGCCACTAGAGTCAGAGGCAAGCCCCGGCACTCTCCCAGCACTGACAGTGGACTACGCTCATGCTTTGCTGTGTGCCACCCAGCAGTTAGCTTCACGGCCAATCCAACACCTAGAGTGTAGCACTGGGCTCTGTCCCCTATGGGTGGGGCATGGGGACCTCAAACAGGGTGGAGCAAGGAGCTGACTGCAGGTCAGTCAACCACAAACACGATCTGACCCTGATTGGGGACCTTCGGCAACTGAGCAGAGCTCATGGTGCCTTAGTGCCTCCTTTAGAAAGTGGGGCTGATCAGACCACCTGCGAGGGTAGCCAGAGCGGGCCATGGGTCTGTCAGTGGCTACTCCCAACTTTACTCAGGTAGCCGCTGCCAATAACACTCAACTTGGGATGGGCATGGTAGCCGCATGAGCACATGGTTACTACTTCATGATGGTGTCAGGTAAGTCTGGGAGTGAGAATGCGCATGCCCAGGCATGGGCATGTGCGTGCGTGTGTGTGTGTATGTGTGTGTGTGTGTGTGTGTGTGTGTGTGTGTGTGTGTGCATGTATGTAGGTGTGTGTTACTGCATAAGTATGTGGAAATGTTCATGAGTGATTGTGCCTGTGAGCATATATACAGGTCAGTATAAGTGTGTCGTGGTGCATTGTGACTGTGTGTAGATCTGTGCATATGTAAGACCTCACTGTGTGCACACGCGTGCACATAAACATGTACAGACATGTGACCATGCCCACATAAGCCTGTGTGTACATGTCTGCATGTGGACCCATGTGAACAAGTATGTAAAAGGTTCGTGTTTGTGAGTGTGTGTATGTGCAAGCATGCATGCAGAGGTGTGTGTGTGTGTGTATGAACACGAACACATGTCTGTGTGTGGGCACAATATGGGGTGCTCTCTGAAAGGCAGGTGAGGCAGCTCCCCTCACTGACGCCTCTGGAACCTGAAGGTGCCGTCAGGCGCAGCTCCTAGATCCTGCCTGCCGCAGAAATCATCATGTTATAATTACAAGTTAATTAAAGCAGAAGAGATCAAAGCCACTTTAGACAGATTAATGATACAGCTAGTGCCAGAATTTCTCCATTTCATGTATCAGCCACATTGTCGTCTTTATTCCACATTCTCCTTCTTCTGTGGCAGCCAAGGAGCCTTTCATATCTGCTCTGCCCCCCTCCATGCAGGGTCTGAAGCGCTCGCAGCTGTGAGGAGCTGTCTCTGAGAAGGGCCCATTCAAAGGCTATCAGAAAACCCAACGAGCCTTTTACTTCTGACTAGAATGAAGCTGCCGCCTAGCCCTCCCCGAACCCTCCCCTGCCAAAAGAGAAAAAGCTGAAAAATATCGGGCCTTCAAATCAGGCCACAGCAGAGGAGGATCATGGGAAGTGGGATGGCAGCCACCACCTTCGAGAAGGTGACAGGCAGGGCACAGTCCATCTTAAGTTCACCACAAACAGAGCATGGCAACCCAGCCACTGAACTGAGCCAGAGCCTATGCACAAAAGTAAGTGGTCAGTTCCACTGGCATGTGCCAGCTTTCCCAGTGTCTACCAGTTCCAGGCATCAGGAAACACAGAAAAAGCTGGAGTCTGATCCAGGGAGAGGGCAGCACCCACCATTAGACACAGCATAGACTCACTTCCCAGCCTGCACCCTGTGGCTTGAAGCTTGTCTCTATCTCCTGCACAGAGGTCAGTTGGTGGGAGACAGCAGGCATTCTCACCAGCAAGCCTCCTTCACACCCAACATGCGGCCCCCTAAGTCATACACTAAGGACCTGGCCACAAGCAGGAGGCCACTAGAACACTCACCCCACTCAGGACTAGAAGATTCCATCACTTTCATCCATAATCCACTGGGCCACACTCAGGCTCCTGACCTACCTAGCTGCAGCTGAGAGGCCCAGGAATGCTTGCTCACCAGAAAGCTGCTGCAGAGGGAGGGGGTTTGGGTGGGGGTGGCCAACCTCACACCAGAACAGACAGCAGCAGCAGCACATGGCAGGTAGTTGTTAGGAGAGCCCTGGTGGGTTAGGGGGAGTCCTGGTGGGTTAGGGGGAGTCCTGGTGGGTTAGGGAGAGTCCTGGTGGGTTAAGGGGAGTCCTGGTGGATTAGGGGGAGTCCTGGTGAGTTATGGGGAGTCCCGATGGGTTAGGGGAAGTCTTGGTGGGTTAAGGGGAGTCCTGATGGGTTAGGGGGAGTCCTGGTGAGCTAAGGGGAGTCCTAGTGGGTTAGGGGAAGTCCTGGTGGGTTAAGGGGAGTCCTGGTGGGTTAAGGGGAGTCCTGGTGGGTTAGGGGAAGTCCTGGTGGGTTGAGGGGAGTCTTGGTGGGTTGGGGGGTTCCCGATGGGTTAGTGGGAGTCCTGGTGAGTTAGGGGGAGTCTTGGTGGTTTAGGAGGAATCCTGGTGAGTTAGGGAGAGTCCTGGTGGATTAGGGGAGAGTCCTGGTGAGTTATGGGGAGTCCTAGTGGGATTAGGGAGAATCCAGGTGGGTTGTGGGGAGTCCTGGTGGTTATGGGGAGTCCTGGTGGGTTCTTGATCCTGTGTAGTGAGTTGTCCTGACAGGCAGAGGACCACAGCACCAGAACAGTTGATCTCTCGAAGCAATATGGGCACTCTCATAGATGGCAGCCTCCTGCAGTCTTGACTCATGTCAACTGACCATCCAAGATGTTCCCAGTGTCCAGATCGGCGGGGAGAGGGAGTTGCAGCTCTATCCCACAGAAGCCAGACTGAAGCTCCTCACATTGTGGCAAAGATTAGTTACCAGGCAGCTGGCTAAACTACACATGACCCAGCCTTGAAAGTCCAAACTGTCACCTGACAGCACTCTGTTGGCCAAGCAAGAGTCTAAGGACGCAACAGAGTCGAAAGAGGAGAAGAGCCTGCCCCTTGGGGAATGAGTGAGTTCATGACCATCCTCTGCCAGGACCAGACCAGATGTTGCAATCACAGAAGGCTTCCTGGTGGAGGCATCATGAAGATATCATAAGGGGGCACATGGAAGTCAAGCCACTTGAAGATGTCAATGAGTCTAGCAGGACAGGGACATGTGAAGAAGCCATCATGGTGTCGCTGAGGGAGCTGGAGCAGGGAGGGACGAATGAGACAGACAAGGTGAGCAATGGGCCACAGAGTGCAAAGGAGGCACAGCAGGGAGCCTGAAGTTTTACCCCAGGTGCTGTACTGGGGGGGTTGACATGGGAGGAGACCCAAAGATGGTCCTCACTTAGCAAACTCCCTCTGGAGCTCAAGAGATGGCCCAGTTAGTAAAGCGTTTGCCTTGCAAGTGTGGGAATCCGCGTGTGACTCCCCAGCACAAACATAAGAAGTCGGTCCCAGTGGCACACACTTGTGACCCCTGCTCTGGAGAGGCAGTCAGCAGGGTCCCTATCCAGCCATATCTGTGAGCTCCACGGTCAGTGAGAGACCCTGTCCCAGGAGCTAAAGTGGGCAAGAGGCTGAGGGAAGCATTGATGATGACATCTGGCATACACATGTTCTCTCTCTCTCTCTCTCTCTCTCTCTCTCTCTCTCTCTCTCTCTCACACACACACACACACTCATACACACACTTATACACACACTTACAAATACTCAGACACACACTCTCTCATACACACACCACACTCACATACACACTTATAAACACACACACACACACACTCAAAAACACACACTAACGCATACTCTCACACACACAGTCACACACACACTCACGCTCATACATACTCACACTCTCTCACACATATTCACACACACTCACACACGTTCACACACCACACTCACATACATGCTCGCACAATTCACACACACTCACACTCAAACACACAGAAGACACTCTCACAAACTCACACGTACACTCTTACACACACTCTCATACACACTCTTTCTCCAAAATGCACACTAACACACACAACACTCTCTCACACACAACACTCTCACTCACACACACGTACACACACACTAACACAAGCACACACTCACACACACACTCTCACTTTCTCTCTCTCATACACACACTCACACACACACACACACACACACACACACACACACACACACACACACACACATATATGCACAGAGGTTAGTTTTTAGTGTTGTGTTGACAATTCTGTCTGCAGAAACAGCGAGAGTTTCCAAAAACTCTGGCTGCAGTGAGCAAAGATGACGTCACAGGCAGGTGACCCCTGGTGGCCATCTTTTTTGTTGTTGTTGTTTGTTTGTTTCGAGACAGGGTTTCTCTGTGTAGCCCTGGCTGTCCTGGAACTCACTCTGTAGACCAGGCTGGCCTCGAACTCAGAAATCCACCTGCCTCTGCCTTCCAAGTGCTGGGATTAAAGGTGTGTGCCACCACCTCCCAGCTTGGCCATCTTCTTTGTGTGTCCTGAAGCTTCCTGATCACTATGTTCCACCCTCCTCCGTCATCGGTGACTTGGTGCGCCTCCTCACCTGATGGGCCCTCTAACCCTAACCCTAACCCTGACCCATCCATGGTTCTAGAGTGTCGCTGTTCATCCGAGCCCCCAAGCTGAGTCTGATAGAGCTTTTCACACTTGGAGACTTGTTTGCCCTGGGGAGAGTCAGGACCACGGACAGCTCCCTCCTAGCTCAAACCTTCCTCAGCCTCCTGGCGCGGGCCTGGGGTGATGTCCACTCAGACCCTGCTCCAGGGGCTAGCGTGAGACAGGAGGATGCCGGGTTTCCTGTCTGCTGAGGTAGGTGGGAGATGGGCATGGAGGGGAAAAGCAGAGGTGGAGAGAGGTGAAAAGGGAATCTAACATTAGCTCATCCAGCTGTGAGCCAGACACGGGCTGAGCAGCTGTCCCCTGCAGGGGCTCAGTATAATTAGCCTATTTTAGCAGACCACAGCAGGCTCTAGGGCAGTGGTTCTCAACCTTCCCAATGTGGTGACCCTTCAGTACAGTTCCTTGTACCATGCTGACCCCAACCATAAAACTGTTTTCATTGCTACTTCATAACTGTAATTTTGCTATTGTAATGAGTCACAATGTAAATATCTGTGCTTTCGGATGGTCTTAGGTGACCCCTGTGAAAGTGTCATTTGACTCCTCAGAGTGGTCATGACCCACAGGTTGAGAACCAATGCCCGAGTCTTACCATTCACTGGCGTAAGAGTCAAGACTTTAACCCAGGGCCCAACTCCATTCAGCCCCCAAACTCTGTTGATGTTTCTGAGTTTTGTTCTTTGGTTGGTTCTTTTGCTTTTGTGTGTGTTTATGTGTTTGACACAGGTCTTATGTAGTCCAGACTGGCCTTGAACTCACAATCTTCTGATCCTCCTGCCTCCATCTTCCAAGGGCTGGGATCGTGAGCATGTTCTTATATGCGGTGCTCTACTTAAACCCAAGGCTTTGTGTGCACTAAGCAAGCACTCTATCAGGCAAGGGACATCCCCAGCCTGAGAGTCCATGTCAGCAGCTGCGGATCCTGGTACACCGAGGAGGATACAGCTCAGTCTGCAAGCTCCGGCTTATTTTGCAGGCTGCTCAACTCATAGTAATTGGAGTCAGGGCAGCTAGAACAGACCCAGCTACTGAGGCAGAAAGTCCCTGGGCTGACCACCACCTTCCCTTGTATCACCCACTTTGTGCCCAAGGACCACCAGCTCCTCTAACCCCTAAGGCATGAAGCCCTGGGTCACCTGTCAGAGGAGACGGAGTAGCTCCCTAATGATGGAGAATAGCCCCATGCCCAGTGCTGCCCTTTCGTGAACTATGGGGCACCCAACAGGCAAAGCTGCAAAAGATAGTTTCGCCCTTTCCAGCTGGTGCACCCTGAGACTGAGGGGTGGGGCTGTCAACATGAGTTGGAAGTGTGCCACCAGTTGCCCGAGTGAAGTGGACTTTGGAGGCCAAGGGATAGCCCATTCCCTGCTTATCTCTGCACGTGGGCAGTACCCAGTGCAGGCATGGGCAGAAGAAAAGGCTCAGATTGAACATGAGTCAGGCCTATGGAGCTTGCTTCATGCCTTCCTCTGCTTTGTGGTTTGGGGAAAACCACACCCTTCTTATGCCCCTTGCTTTGTTCGTTGGTGAAATAGGAATTCTAATAGAACTCCACTTTAGGGTCAGGGCAGGTCCAAAGAACACAAGAGCTTAAGCAGATCCTCCTCAGTCCTCCCAAAAGCCCTTTAGAATAAACACACAGAAGTCGAGAGACAAACAGCATTCAAAGGCACACAGCTGTCAGAGGCAGGGCCAGTGCCAGATTCTACGCAGTGTGACTCAGACCCCAGATCCTTCTCTCCTCTTGGTGAAGGGTTTCTTGTATGGGTCTATGGCTTCTCTTTCTCTCACTGACCAGAAGCAGGGTTGCTCTGGGGAAGAAGTCTGCCATCTGTCCTGCTGCAGGAGAAAGACACAGCCTTCTAAGAGGTACACAAAGGTGTGGCTCATTAAGTTCGGGGCTCTTCCTGGCCCCGCCTGTGTGAGCTCCACCCACCTCTGCCTTTGAAAAGGCTTACAGCAGGCAGTTCAAAGCCCCATAATTCAGGAATTCAGGGAGGTATCAAGGAAGGGCAGGAGCCTCTGTCTAGGTAAGCCTATGCTGTGGAAGGAACCAAAGAATTTATCCTAGACTCAGCTCTGGGGACACCAGGACAATCAGGAAGGGATGTCACAGCCTGAGGTTTCTCTCTCCTCGGTCTCTGTCTCTGTCCCCACTGGCAGCTCTCCCATTCAACCGGGCCACCCTGGTCCACCCTGGTCTACCCTGGTCCACCCTGGTCTACCCTGGTCCACCTTCCCAGGCCCTTCCCTCCCAGGTTCATCAA
Source organism: Uromys caudimaculatus (assembly GCA_028551405.1). Lineage (NCBI taxonomy): Eukaryota > Metazoa > Chordata > Mammalia > Rodentia > Muridae > Uromys > Uromys caudimaculatus. The sequence goes on from CM052702.1 coordinate 127,734,072, forward strand.
CCTCCATATCCTCTTCTCTGTGCTGAGGTCAGGTTTGCCCTTCCTGACCTATCCTGCCCTCCTGTGCCCGTCTCTGTACCTGGAGTAGATGACTTAGTGGGGCATCTCCTGTCTTCCCTGCCCTTAGATAGGAGTGGTTCCAGGAACACCAAAGGTGGGGGACAGAGCAGTGAGTGGGATGTGTGCCCCAATCTGGAGACTCTCCCTCCTATAGGCTCACTCTGGCCCTGTTCCCTCTACCTCCCCAAGTGTCTTCTCTGTTATGCTAAACAGTGCTCTCTGTTCCCCCTGGCACTCTGACCAGGTCTCACCATCTCCATGGTGGTCTCTCCACCCCTGCAGTCTGGTCCCTATCCTCCCTGAAGCTCCATCTTCCCAGGATGCTGCATCTTACTGTCCAGTTATTTCCAGATCCATCTTCCTAATCCCACCCCAGCCAATTCTGGCTGTGTCTGCCTTATTGTCTCCATTCCTCTTTCTCTCCCCAGACTCCATGAAACCATTCACTTCAAGCACAGCACTCTTCCTTCCCCGGAGGCATAGGGGAGTGTTCACAATGAGGATCTGTGAGCCTCTGAGGAAGGTATCAGTGGAACTCTCAGCTTCCCCCAAAGTCTGCACCTGGATCTTCACTTTGTGACTCTCTGAAGGAATGAGTGTGTGGCAGCCACCATGTCATGAGACTGTCCCCTCCAAACTGAAGCACCCGCACCTAGAAGGGAAGGGGACTCACAGGTCTCAGTAAGGAAAGGAAACACACAAAGTCCAGAAGGACCTGAAACTTACAAGATTCCTGAGGCCCTTTCCCAATGTTAGACAAGCAGTAACAATGGCTGGCGACTCTTGGGTGGAGCTGCCTGCAGGAAGCACCAGGAAGGTAGATTCCTTGAAGCACTCATGCTGGGGTGGATTTTGCATGCTACAGCTGCCTCGAATCATCTGTGGTCCTGTAAGCGACCTACTCAACGGAGTCACCAAGCTGCACTTGGGTAAGTGATTTCTTTGCTCATCAGCGCCCAAGCTGGATAAACTCTCTTCACATCTCCCCAGGAAAACTCGCCCAACAGATGCCCCTATGGCCAGCTAAGGTGAAACCTGGGAATAAAGAAATGAGTCTGCTCCCCCTACTCCGTGTTCAGAGCCCCTGGCTCTCCTCATCAGAACCCCATTACCCCATGTCATAAGGCTGTCGCCCTCAACTCCACAGAGATCCCTGTCTCTTCTTCATTCCCCCTCCCACGAGTCACCTGGGCTACCCACTCTGTAGTGAATCTGCAGAGCATCTGTTGGCTTCCAGCCCCCACTGCCTAGTGCATTTCACCCTCTCTCGCAGGCTCTGCTGCAGACCCTGTGGGGGTCTGCACTGTCCATCAAATTACATCATTTCCTTCTTTAAACCTGAAAGACCCGTTGTCACTCACCATGAAAGTAGATAGGGCATATGGCCCGGCATAAGAACATGTGCCAGCCTCACCTTCTTTCACTGAGTCCACCCTGGGATCCACCTACCTGCCTGGCCCTGGGCCCCTAGATGCCAGAAGAATGCTTCGACCCTGCAGGGCCACCTCTCAGAGCCTGCTGTTGTCATGGTGATGTGCTCTCCCTGAGATGTGCAGGCTGCATGGCTGGATTTGAATGTCACCTCTCATGGCCTGCAAGAGGTCACGGTGGCTCTCCAAGCAATCCAGTTCTAAGTGGCTTTGCTAGCTTTTTAAACTTAGATTTATTTGTTTATGTGTGTTAAGCACTTTGTCCGCATATATGTATGTGTGCTACAGGTGTGCGTGGTGCCTTTTGAGACCAGAAGAGGTCACTGGATCCCTTGGAACTGGAGTTAGGGACAGTTGCAAACCACCATGTGGCTGCAGGAAATCAAACCTGGGTCGTCTGCAAGAGCAGACCGTGTTCTTAACCACTGAGCCATTTCTCCAGCTCCAGGGCGTCCTCGCTAATCTCTTAGCCAAGCTCAGTCTGCCCATCCCACAACACACACAGGGGCTATCTCAGTGTCTTCTTCAGACCGGAGAACTCTATGCCTATAGCTAAGCACTTGGGAGATTGAGACAGGAAGATCTTGATTTGAGGGCTAGCCTGGACTACACTGGGAGACCCTGTCTTGCATAGCCCTCTTGTGTGCCTCAGTCTACTGTGTGAGGCTGGAGGAAGGAAGGCATTGACCACAAAGGCAGGGTCTTAGGGATCGGTGATGTCAGAGAACAACGTGTCGCCCCAAGCAGCCCTCGTCCCCTCACCCCTGTCCCGGGGGTCCCCTCCTTAGCCATCGCCTGTCCCTGTGCTCCCTTATCCCCTTCAGCTCAGACCTTCAAACCCAAACGAATTCAACAAAACTGCCAGAGGCACCTGCACTGGAACAGAGTGGAGAGGCTGCGAGGAGTGGGCTCCAGATGGGAAGGGTGGGCTGCAGAGCCAGCCAGCCGCACATCTCCTCAGGGATGATGGCCCTGAGATGCTTCAGGGATTTCACCCTGGCAACAGAGCCTGACCCAGGCCAGCTTCACAGTGTGTCCTGGGGACCTTTGGCTTTAGACTGTCACCTGCCGGCTTGTCGCTTGGCCTGCAGGATGACAGCGAGCGATGGCTGCTGTATCCACGTGCTTACACAGCCCAGGGCACAGGATGTGTTCATTCATTCACTAACTTGATAATTCACTCTTTCACTTCTTCAAGCTGTTATTGTCCCATTTTAAAGATGAGGAAACTGAGGCAGGGGCTAAATCTAGTTAACTGTAGGAGTGAGGGGTGGACAGACTCTCACAGTTCAGCACCTCCTGTTATTCCCACTCACCAGGCACGCCTGCTGTAGCTGGAGCCCTGGACTGGAGGGCTTTTGCAGAGTAAAACTGCCAGTCACTGGAGCCTGGCTTATCACTCTGCCACTGTCCCCATCATTAAAGTGTCACAACTGTTCCCGAGGCTCTGAGTTTTCATTCACATAAGTTCTGAAATTTTACAGTTGATCTGCATGCAGACGTCAAGACGGCTTTGCAGAGTGACAGTGACAAGGGGCCATGCTCGGCACCTGCTCTCTGTGGCTGGATGCAGGAAAGCCTGGCTGTGACATGGGAAATCCTCATCCCCCATACTGAGGCAGGCTGTACACTAACACCTCTGCAACTGTGGTGTTGGTCCCCCGTGTCATGTGACACCTCTCCCCCTTGCCATGGGCAGGTGACCTTTGACCCTCACCTTCCCCTCCTGAGGCACCGAGACGTCCACTCCCACAGCCTGAGCTTCACCCCCAGCAGCCACAGGGCCTCTGGGCCTCTACTACAGGCAGGGTTCATCTCAGGTCACAGGTCAGAAAGTGACCAGGAGAGACTCACAACACAGCTCTGGCCTCCGTCTGTCTCTCTCTTCCAGCCATGTTGCTTCCTTGTCCCTCACTGACCCGGGTGCCATGGCCCCGACACTCTGGGGTCTCCCTAAGATGCAACTCCCTAAGGTGCTGGGTCCACACCAGCCTCTACTTCCAGCAGTTGGCCCTCCAATGGACAGCAGAGAAGAAGGAGGGAGGAGGGAAAGGGAGGGAGGGGAGGGGCAGAGAAGATGGACAGGTGTCCAGGACACCACCACCACTCACCTGTCTGTCTGTTCGCTGACCACTGCTGTCCCGTCTTCTGCTCATTTATCTGACTATCTTTCTGTTGGCACCTATCTCCTATCTCCTCTCTCTCTCTCTCTCTCTCTCTCTCTCTCTCTCTCTCTCTCTCACGCACATGTACACACACACGCTGGGCAAAGGAAAGATCTGAGACTCTGGCCAGTCAGACCATCCTACCAAAGCCATTCTTCCCCATTGGCAGTGGTGACTGGGATTCACATTGCACGGCCTCTGTGTTCTTGTATTCACTCAACAAACGTCTCCTGAGCACTTATCCATCTGCCACACCATGATAGGAAGGTGGACGACGGGTCTACATTTCTTGACAGAAAAGGTTTCCACTCTGATCCAAATGGACACATGGGGTCATGTCACATGATCAAAACAACGGAAGACCAGGCTCAGAGAGGGTTGGTGACCTGCCCAGGTCACACAGCCGGTGAGGGACATAGGTGTGTTCACCACCAGACCACATGCTTCCAGAGCCTCCGTCTCCTCTCTGCCTCAGTGAAGGTTGGTTCTGCCTGTGGAGGCTTCTACAGAGCACGGGGTATGGAGGACAGGGGAAGAGGGATGCACGTGTGGCGCTGTGACGGATCAGAACTCAGCTTTCCTGGACCACGCGATCCACACCACACGACCCACAGCTAATTATCCCTCTGCTCAGCCAAGCAATACCACAGACGCGCTGCCAGGGCACTGTGGCGGCCATGTCATCAAAAATGGGGTCAGAAGGGTGGAGGTCCCCGGGAGATGGCAGCTCCCCCACGGCCACTACCAGACTGATCTCCAGTCCTGGGGGTAGGGTGAAGGTCCCTAGGAGATGCCAGAGAATGCAAAGGAAGCCACACAGCTGGGACAGGATCAGCCAGACCTCACCTCTGAAGACGCATGAGAAATACAGCAAGAAAAACCTCGGAAGGAGGGTCACGTCAGGCAGCGCAGGGCTGGGCACACTCTGCCAGGGACTGGCAGCAAAGGCTTGGGGCTTCATTCAGCCCTGTTCCTTGCACATGGCTTCAGGGACCGTGGTCATCGATGTGTCTTACATGTTAGAGCCTAGGACACATTACCTCAGTGTTCACATTCCTCATGAAGTTGGGACTCTTAACATTTGCATTTGGGGAAACTGGGGCTTGGACCTGTTGTGTAACTGTATTAGCCAGTCTTTGCTGCTGTAACAAAACCCCAGAGAAGGTAATGGAGAAAGGATTTATGTTGGTTCTCGGTTTTAGATGGTTCTCCGTCTGTCACTTGGCTCTGCTCTGCTGCTTTGGGGCCATGTATGACAAGGGCAGGGGCTTCCAAGAAAGAAAGCTGTTCGGCTCAGAGTAGCCGGGAAGCAAAGAGGGACAGAAGACAGGCATGCCAGTGTGCTTCTACAATCCCAGCACTGGGGAGGCAGAGACAGGAGGATCCTTGGGGGCTCACTGACTGGTGTAACCAGTTGGTATAGGCTCAGTTGAGATGCAGGCTCAAAGGGAGACCCTGTCCCAAAAACTAGGGTGGAGAGCAATGGGAAAAGGCAACCAGTGTTGATCTATGACCTCCACATGTGTACACGCATGGGAGAGCACAGGCATGTACACGCATGCACACACAGAGAGAGACAACACCCTGCAAAGGCACACCCTGCTGAGGGTGTCTGCTCTCCACTGCAGACACACCTGGGCTGTTTCCAGCCAGTGGGATTGAAGAGTCTGAAATGGCTCCAGCTTGCTCATGTCTTTTTAGGCAAGCACAGACCAGGCTAGGCCAGAAACACAGGACCACCTACCTGCAGAAGACCTCATAAGATCCATTGCTGGGTCAGCAAGAGAGGATTCCCCACTCAGTCTGTGCTAAAGTATGACCTGCAGGCGACGGGGGTGGGGGGGGACCAGCAGAAAGGGATGTGCAGAGGCTCATGGACCAGTGAGAAGGGTGCACAAGGAGGGGCTTGGTTAGAGCCAGGCTCATCAACTTGACCCTTGCAGGACCTGAGCAGCATGGAGAAGCTGGTGGCTCCAAGGCCCGGCATGACCAAAATGAAAGACCTTTGGGGTCCTGGCATGGGGTGTACCTCTAATGGTCTGTTCTCTGAGCCTGGGAATTCTCACGCCCTCACCTCAGCTCAACTTCAATCCGGGGCCCTATTGGTGTTGCTGGTACAGAGAGCCCTGACATCACGGCCCTTCATGTCCTTGGCCATCTCTCTCACAACAGGATCTGAGACTAAGTGCCTGAGCCTCAGTCTCCTCCTCTGCAAACTGAGCTCCCTTCCTGCCTCCCAGGCTGCTGGGAGATCATCAGAGAGGCTGCGGTTTAATGTCTGGTGTGTGAGAAGTGTTCGCTGTTTTTCTCTTCTACTTTTAGAGTCTTTAAGGTCCCACCCAGGAAGCAGAGACAGCTAAGGTTCTGGTTTCCACACATGGGTACTTTATCTCACAGTTGAAGACCATGAGCCACATCTAGTGGGTCTCATACTTCTCTCTGTTGTGTGTGTGTGGGGGGGTTCCAGGGAGGTTAACCAAGAAGGGAAGACCCACTCTGAATGTGAGAGGCACCATCCATGAGCTGGGATCCCAGACTGAATATAAAGGAGAAAGTGAGGTGAGCACCAGCATCCATCTCTCTCTGCTTCCTGACTACAGATGCGATGTGACCGGTCGCCTTATGGTCTTACCTCAATGTCTTCCCACCATGATGGACTGTGTACCCTTGAAGTGTGAGCCAAAGTAAATTCTTTCTTCCTTAAGCTATTTCTTCATGTGTCATTGTCATAGCAATGAGATGGGAAACTGATGCACAGACCATCACACTAGCTCCGTGGCTGGTTTCCATGAATGTCATGGAGCAAGGCCAGATTTTAATGCTGTGGGCAGGGACCAAGTACAGTCTTACCCATCCCCCAACCTGAGCCTCTGAGAAGCTCGACCACCTTAGGAAGTGATAGCATGCTGATCTCAGTCTTCTTGTAGACAGAGCATCATGGGGGGCTTCCCCCAGAAACCCAGAGAGCCCAGCAATGTGGGAAGGAGCACCTTCCCATCCCACCCCCTTGATAGGCTGCAGCCCAGGCAGTGACTTGTCCTCTCTGGACTCAGCTCCCTCATCCCTAAAATGGGAAGGTAATTTCTCAGCCCTTCTCAGGGAGTCAAGTGAAGTTCCCAACACTGACCCATCTCCATCCGCCAGGGTCCCATGAAAAGATGTAGTTGAAAAGTGTGTGTTGCCTAGTGACAGTGATGATACAGCTGTGTAACAGCTGTACACGTGTCTGTGGCAATGTGAATGTGTCTACTATGCTGCCATCTGCACGGAGCCCACCAACCTGCACAGCTTGTGAGCACAGACATGATAATAAATGTCCGCCACCCACTCAGGTGTTTATTGTGTGGACCTTCATCACTGTTTCAGTGGGAACTTCCACTTGGAATGAACCCCTGTCGAGGGACACCCCGGGCACACGGAAGAAAGTGTGCTCCACCCAGGCGAGCAGCACTCAGTGCACCTGCGTGTAGGCGGCACTTGCCATGGTCGGAATCAGGGGCTGCAGTTAACAATAAGCAAATGTGAGGGAGGGCACTGGAACAGGGTCTGTTTGCTGACAGAAAGCTAAAGTTGCCTGCTGTTAAAACTCAGTGAAGGGTGGAGGGGGGTGCAAACACTGAGCAAGGTGCTGTTCAGTGTGGTTCTCACCCCAGCACTGTCTCTCTCACAACAGAATCTGAGATTAATTGCCTGAGCCTCAGTCTCCTCCTTTGCAAAATAAGCTCCCTCCTCCTTCCTGGGCTGCTGGAAGATCATCAGAGAGGCTGCAGTTTAATGTCTGGTGTGTGAGAAGTGTTTGCTAGTTTTCCTTTCTACTTTTAGAGTCATCTGTGGCCCAGCTGGCCTCTAAATCACTATGTAGCCAAGGCTGACTTTGAACCTCTTATCTTGGAGTGCTCCGATTACAGGTGTGCACAGAACTCAGGGCGCTGTGCATGCTGGGCAAACACTCTACCAACCGGGCCATATCCCTGGCTCTGTGGACACCGGGGCTGATCTTTTCATAGCTCGGTGGATTCCCACCACTGATTTTTGGATGTATGGGGTCCCCAGAGCTGGCAGTGAGGGAAAGCATGGGAAAAGAGCTCCCCAGGAGAAAGCTGGGAGCAGCCCCAGCAGCAGCATCCCCTCTGGACAGTCCTGCTGCCTCCTGACAGCTATGCATAGAGGTACTAAAGAACCCCCATCTTAGCCATAGGGGGGACGGGAACTGCACTGGGAGTCCCTTCCAAAGTTCGTGTTCTTGGAACAGCCCCCACCATTTGGCCTTGGTCTGCACAAAACAGCAGCCAACCCACTGGGAAAGAGTAGGCACTGATACCAAAACCACCACCCTAGGCTGAGTATCTAGACCTCAAGAAGGGACACTGGCACACCCATTTTACAGACAAGCAAACAGAGGCTCAAGGCTTTACAAACAGTTGCCTGAGTCCACGAGGCTGGCAGAGTGAAGGAAGCTGTGCCCAGACTCTTCTCTCAGTTTCCCCACAGTACTCTGGGCCCTGCAGCTCTCCCAGAGCCTGCGTAACAGCCAGGCACAGCCCTTCCAGCTCACAGAGGCCCAGAGAAAGCAAGATACCACCTGTCTGATGTCACACAGCAGAACACTGGCCCAGTTGGCTGGAGGTCTCTGGTTCTAGCTGACTTAGGAGAAAAAGAGGGGGTGGAATCCGGGGACACAGCTTAGAGAATAAAGTGCTTGCTATGCAATCAGAAAGACCTGAGTTTGGATCCCCAGCACCCACAGAAAAAAGAGGATGTGCCCAGCTCTGGAGAGGTGGAGACAGGAGGATTCCTGGGACTCGTTGGCCAGTTAGCGAACCCTGGGTTCAATGAGAGACTCTCTCTCAAAAAATAAGATGAGGAGAAGTTGAGAAAGGCACCTGACATTGACCTTTGGTCTCTATATTTGTACACACAGGCGTGTTCTGCATACATGTGTGTGCACACATGCACAGATGCATACACACTACACACCTAAGCGTGTACGCATGCAAACCCAAGGCATGACCAAGCCAGGTGCTTCCCTTGACACCATCCCTTGCTCATTTGAAATTAACGAGTCTTACCAGGTAAGCTATCTAAATCCCGTGTGAAGAAGAAAACAGAGAGGTTGAGACACCTAAAGCCAGCAGCTCAGCATGCTCCTGTACTGGACACACAAGTTCTCAGGGTACAGAGGCCGCATCCCTGTTGGCAGGATACCTGGTTTCCTCATTTCCTCCTGATTTCTTCACGCTAATTTATGGAGGACCAGCAGAGAACCGTGGAGAGGGAAGTGAGGAGGCGGAGTGGAAATTCCAATCGTTCTCCTGGAGGAGGACTCTCCCTTTCCTTGCTGTAGGGAAGGCTGTGTTTAATTAACTCCGCTCCTGTGCTGGGAACAAGACTGATTGAAGATGAGCCACGGGGCCTCAGAGGAGCCGACTCAGGTCCCAGCAACACCTGGCCTGTGTGTGCTTCCTCACGGACCATCCTCAAGGCCCGGCCCCTGAGGCCGGAAGTGCGGCAGGAGACCAGGCTCAGTTAACCGCGCACTTCCCCAATCCACTCCAGCCACTTGGGCCTCTGCCCTGCCCTGCCCTGTCCTTCCCCCCCCCCCCCCAGCGTGGTAGAAGACAGTAAAAGGACATATGGTCTGGCTGCAAGCCTGGGAGGGGGGCAGGAAGTGCAGCTGAGCGAGTCCTGACAGATGCATCAGGGTCAAGTCTCCCTCGGCCAGAGCGGCTAGATCCAGGCAGGTTCTTCCTGGGACCGCCATGACTTCCTCCTTCCCCCTCCTTGCTCCTCTTTCTTGGGGACCCACACGCCTGTCTCCTAAATCCTGATCAGAAGTCCCTTTGTTCAGTCAGTCAGGGGCTGGAGGGTCACATGACTGCCCACAGGGCCCTGCCCAGGGCTAGAGTCCTGGGGAGGAGGTGAGAACAGAGGTCAGTGGGGAGCTCCCTGGAGACCATGCCACATGTGCACGCATGCACACACATGCACACGCACACATACATATACACACACATGCACACACGCGCGCGCACACACACACACACACACACACACACACACACACACACACACTCCTCTTTAAGAGTCAGTTGTCCTCCCTCCCTGCTAACTTTGTTCTTATGTCTCCTACTTGCTGTGTGACCTGGGACTAGTTATCCACCCTCTCTGTGCCTCCTTTCCCTTACCTGTAAATGGGGTGAGATCAGCACCCGGCTCCATCACAAAGCCCTTCAGTGAGTCTTAGGTGTGGAAACTCTAACCACTGCAGGACCCAGCCCAGGACCAGGCTTATCTGTGAAACAGTCCTGTCTCTGCCAGAGCAGGAAGGATGACTGACTGATTGAAGTCTTGGTGTGTCTGCCTCCCCCACCCTGGACTTCCCTCCCTGGAGACACAGCTTTGAGCCTGCCTAGCACCTGCTCTCAGTAATTGCTTAGCAAAAGCCCAGGGGTGGGGGGACGATAGGCCTCTGTGTACTTTCCGTTACTGTAATAAAATGCTTGAGACAGGTTAGTTTATTTATTTAAAAGGGGAGGGGCCACTGGGAAATCCCAGAGCCCATGTTGCTCTTCGATCAACCTCTGCCTCATTTCAGAATGACTCAGGCATCACATAGCAACGCTGAACACACATAACCTCCTCTCTGACAAAGCCCCCCCCCCCCAATTCTGATCGATCTACTGTGAGCCAGGGCAGAAGCCTCCAGATAAAGGTTTGAGAACGAACTTTGCCAGTGTTTGTGGCAGGTGCATTCTGAAAACACCCACCCCTGACACCACCTCTGAGAGAGCAGGAGAGCCATGATCCCTTCGCAGAGAGCATTCAGCCCTGGGGAGGAGGGGTCCGGGGAGGACGGAGAAAAGAGGCAGCTGCGGACTTCGGGTTTTGACTGGGCCATGGAGCCCAGTGCTGGCTTCTCCATGAGACCTGGGGACAAGGGCCCAGGAGCAGCCATGTGAGTGTGGGTGGCAGCAGCCAGGATGTCTCTGGAGACACCCCTGTGGGGCAGAGGAGTTGTGCTCTCACAGATTAATACCAGAGCCACATGGGTCCGGTGAACACACACACTCACTCCAGCAGCCTGCGAACATGGCTTCCAAGTGCACTCCAGGCCTGCTCTGGGGGTGGCTGCCTCAGTGCCAGCATGGGCATGTCCACTTTCTTTGGTTGTTGAATGAGTTGAACCGTTGACTTAGAACATGAAGCTCCGAGTTCCAACCTTAGCAGGCCCCTGGCCTTGCTATGCAGCTCAGAGCAAGTCTCTCCCCCTCTCTGAGTTGCTACAGAAAACTGGCTTGAAGCTATTTTAAAACTTCACTCAGATCAGACACCAGGAGTGGTACAGGCATCCAGCTTTGTCCCTCTGTGGAGAAAAGGCCACCCAGACCTCTGTGAGGAGGGAGCCGTGGGGTGCTCGGCTCTCTCAATCCCTGATTTGGGGCCTGTGGCAGACTCTGACCCAGCTCTTGGGATGGGTGCCCCACTGCTTAATCAGACCTCTCTAGGCTCGGCTGATTAATAGAAGCCACTGCTTTTGAAAAGAAAGAAAAGAAAAAAAAAAAAAGATTGAAAAAATGCTCTGTAAGTCAGCTGTTTATTTAACTTTCCCTGGCGCTTAATGACTGTGAGGCTTGGGGGAGGGGGAGATGGAAAATTAATTTGAGTCGTGCCAGAAAAGCCAGTCAGGGAAATAATGAACCTTCCCAAGTGTCAGGGAGAATGGAGCCGGGGAAGGCAGGAGCGGGGGAGCGCTCAGCATCCGGACTCAAGCTGGGCTGTGCATGATGGATCTGCTGTCACCCTCTCTGAGCCTCAGGCAAAGAAGAGGTGGAGCCAGCAAGGCTGCTGCTGGTTGAAACCCCAGCATCTCCCCTGGATTCTTAAGATGGAGGGAGGCCCTGGAGACCGCTGTGGGGAAAGTACCTACGGTGCCTACAAGCATGAGGACCAGAGTTCGAATCCCAGCACCCAGGCAAGAGCCAGGCACGGTAGTGCATACTTGATTGTATGCCTGTGTGTATTTGCATGTGCAGCCATTTGTATGCTCATTCTGCGAGGGTGCACACACTTACATGTGTGTGCTATCTGAGCCTGTGAATACAAGCACATAACCAGTTATTACGTGTTCATCGTCACCTCGGCCTCATCCTGTGTGTGTGGTGTGTCTGCATGGTGTATTTGTATGCCCATGTATGTGTGTGTGGTGGGGTGGGGGGGATACAGCAGACTCTGGAGCCCCTCGGCCACAATAGGGAACTTCCGGTTTACTGAGAGACCCTGCCTCTAAAGATCAGGTGAAGAGCAAGTGAAGAAGCCAACTTCTGCCAACCTCTAGCCTCCAAACACACATGTCCACGCACTATCTTCCACTCTGCCCAAGTCTGTGGTCAATTCCATGGTGGCACAGGATCCATAGAGCAGACTATGGTGACTGGCAAGCTCGGGTCAGGTGGTTCTCCTTGCCAGATGTCAATCACAGAATGTTCAAGCCTCTGCCTCCAAGCTAGTGTTACCTCAGCCAGAGCCTGGAGTCCAAAGCACTGGGGTCTTTGTCTACATTACCCTCTTTCTCTGGAGCCCCTAGACCCAATGCAGAGACCACCACCTCCAAGCTCCTGCTACGGCCACCTGGCTTCTAGGGTTCTGAAATTGCTTTTGTTTCTCTGTGACGGTGTGAGCAAGCAGCTAACCCCTTCAGGCTCCTCAGAGACAAACTCGCTCAGAATTCAGAACCGGCAATTCCTATGCAAGCATCTACTCTCCTCCTTGACTGTACAGTTTGCTGCTTTAGACAATGACCCTGCCCGGATGTTCTTCCTAGTGTCTGGCTGAAATCCTCCCTGCTTTTTTAGTGGCGCTCCCTAGAAACAGTCACCAGTTGTCCTATTAGGTCATCCTCCTGACCTCCCCCAGACATCTCTCATCCACCAAATCCTTCACTTTGGAATAGCCTCTTCCAGAAGACTGAAGATCCAGCCTGTAGCAGTTGGCAACCTTCCTCGTTCACGGGAGAGGCCCCAAGGCACCTCCCACCCTCCTGGGCTCCCAGCCCTCCCGTCCCTTCAGCAGGTTGATGCCTGATGGATGGGAGCCTTCATCACCTCCTCACACCGCGTCAGCACCACATCTCATCCTGGCTTCCAGAGGATGCAGGACTCTCTTCCTGAGGAGCTGGCTCTCTGCCTGGCTCTTGCCACTCACAGGAAATCAGCTCCTTGCACGCCGAGCCTGGATGCTGATGGAGAAGCACCAGCCCCCACGCGGAAGCAGCTGGGAGGAGGCTTTCCCAAGCCTGTAGCTCTGTATCCTCAGCTGGTCCCCAGTGGCCTGCCTCCCCCAGGCTCCCCAACTTCTCTCCGGAAAGTTCATGTCATGCAGGACAAAAGTCTCTTTTCCACAATGAGGGATAAAGTCTGGGGTGACGGACCCTAAGACGGCAGAGCCAGCTTAGACAAGGGCATCAGGTCCTTTCTCCTGCCAGGCAAGTGCTGAGCCTTGTCCCCAGCCTCTTGGTGACTTTTGTAGAGGAACGGCCTCAGGAAAGGACCTGACTGGATCCCCAGCACTCAGGAAAAAGCCAACATGGTGGCACAAGCTTGCAATCCCCACACTGGGGAGGAGACCGGAGACGCCCAGGGCAGTCAACCTAGCCTAATTCTCTGCCCCCAGGTCCCAGTGGCACACACTGCTTCAAAATACAAGGGGGATGGCTCCTGAAGAGTGACAGCCAAGGTCACCTTCTAGCCTCCATGTAAGTGTGTGTGTGCACACATGTATGTGCACAAACACACACATACACCTATGCACACGTGTGTGCACACACATGAACACCATACATACAGACACATGTACATGTATGAAGGAACACACATGTATACACACACAAGCCCACCTATGCACATATGCACATGCATGCACGCATATATGCACACGCACACACACATGCACACACATGCACACACATGCACATCAGACATGCAGACACATGTATATGCATGCAGGAACACACATGTATACATACACACAAGCACACACATGCACATACAATCACATGCACACACACACACATGCACAAGTGTGCACACACACACATGCTCATTCATGCAGTCACCAGCTCCCCAAAGGCATCATGAGCTCACACGTGACACACGTGCGTTCCTCTCAGCACCAGAGTCCCAGGGCCTGGCACATAAAAGCAACTCCTCAGAGCCCACTCCCGCTACCTGAGTTGGACCATTTATAAAGAAATGAAATGAATTTTCTCGAAGTTCTGGGGTCCCAGACAGAAGTGCTGCCAGGCAGGGGTCCCCGCTTGCCACACCTATGTCTCTTCATTCCTGGGCCCTCATCCTGCAGAAGGCAGTGGACATGTATGAGCTAAATGCTCTCTGAAGTCTCTGTTGTGAGGGTCTGTGTCCTCTCCCCGCTCCAGGAGTCTCTGCCAAATTACCTAGGAGTCTGGTCTCACTGGCCAGACAGCAGGGGACACATTTAAACCTTATCCCTGCTGCCTCCAGATCAGCTCCAGGACTTCCTAGAGCAGGGAATCTAAGATCTCTCCTATTCTGGCCTGATTCTGTGGTGCTCCCTTTCTGCCTCTGGGAGACTGAGCCTGGCTTGAGGAAGTGGTCACTGAGGATGATATGGAGGGTGGGTTCCGGCACACTCTTCACCTACTGTCTGCTGCTGTGTGAACAAGACATTACCTTGAAAGACTGAGCCCAAGCAAATTCATTAGTTCTATGGGTGGTTTTTTTTTTAAGATTTATTTATTCATTTAATGTATATGAGTACACTGTCGCCGTCTTCAGACACACCAGAAGAGGGCATCGGATCCCATTACAGATGGTTCTGAGCCACCATGTGGTTGCTGGGAATTGAACTCAGGACCTCTAGAAGAGCAGTCAGTGCTCTTAACCACTGAGTCATCTCTCCAGCCCAGTTCTATGTGTGTTTACTGAGCAGCTACTACATGTAGGGACCGCTCTGGGTGCTGGGAGCAGAGTAGTGCTCAAAAAGGCGCCGCTGTGAACCACCTCTGTGACTAGACCCTGATAACAACCAAGTAGACCACAACCGAGTACCAGAGCAAAGGGGCAAACAGCGAAAGACGGGCAAGACGGCCCAGCAGGCAAAGGGGCTTGCGGCCAGGTCAAACCAGACAACCTGTATTAAATTCTGAGAACCCACATAGTAGAAAGAGAAAAATTGAATCCAGTAAGTTGTCCTCTGACCTCCACAGGCTGCTAAGGCACACCTAACCACTAGCACATAAAAGAAATAAATACAATTATTTTTTCAAATAGAGTGAAAAGCTGAACTCACAGGGCCAGCAGGGGTGTGTGAAGCCTGCGGAGGCTCCGTGCCCAGCGAGGACCTTGGGCCTTTGTACACACACAGCACAAGCCGCTGCCAGGCAGCGTCCTTAAAGCTTTGCCACCCAGCAGTTCTGAGACAGTTGCCCACTGGTGGGGTCTTCAGGGCTGGTGGTCCAAGAGGCGACCATCAATGTTTGGGTGAAGTCCATAAATTCAGACACCTTGAGGGCAGAGGGTTAGGATGACGTATCAGGCGCATCAGACCCATCAGGCGCATGCTCAGTTGGAGTTGTTAATACCACCACCGTAAAGGACCCAAGGTTGCTGCAGAGCTGGACTCCACGGTGGAACGAGATTTGGTGATATTTCCTCAGTGCCGGCCTTCGGGCTCCCCTCAGAACCTGCCCACTTGGCACAGCTGGTGCTGGGCGAGAGCCCACCTCTTCCAGAAAACACTCCAACAGCCTGTGCGTGGGAGGCCCAGACAAGTGAGGGACTTGGCACCCAGAGAAAAATCAGAGCGTGTCCCCAGAGCCATCCAGCTTCAGGATTCAAAGCCATGTCTCTCGGAGAGCCGGCCTCCAACGCTCCCCTCGCCACCTCTTGGCTGAGGAGAATGCTCTACTTCCCCAGCCTTGGGCAGCGATTTTCACAGAGGGTGGCTTTGGACTAAGGAAACACAAACCAGTTCCACCATCCCTCACAACTCGCCTTCCTCCGAAAAGGAGAGGCATGCCACCCAAGCACTGGCATTTTGAAATCGGGACCTGAGGTGGCAGCACTCCAAATGTACTGGCAGCAGATGAGCCGCTAAGACACCCACCACACACTGCCTACTCTGTTTGCACCTAAATCAGCCCACACATAGGTGGGCTGTGTTAAGCCTTAATCCCTGGGAAAGAGTATCCATGATGCCAGGAAGCTGGAGGAGCCGCAGAGAGCACCCTAGTCCAACCCTACTGCTTTCAAACGGGGAAACCGAAGACAGTCCTTGTTCAAGATCTCACAACTGCAGTTCATGTATAGGGTCAGCGTCAGAACCCAGTGTGGCTGACTCCTGGGTGCACGGAGCCTCTCCCCACAGCACCCTGCTGCTCTGCCTCCCTCTGAGGCTGCTCTGCCATCCTCTAGTGACATGGTTTGTAGGAATACAGGCTGGACTTGGCACATGCCTGCAGGCCCAGCTACTCCAGAGACTGAGGCAGGAGTTTCATAAGTTCAAGGCCAGACTAAACAACACAGACCTGTCTCCAAAAGAGGCTGGAAAGATGGGGAAGGTAGCTTGTTTAGTAAAGTGCTCACATATGGCTACAAGCACAATCCCTACGACCTACATTCCCTGCACTGGGGAAACAGAGGCAGGTGGATCTCCAGGGCTCCCTGGCTAGCCAGCCTGGTTAAATCATTGAGGGTAAGGTCAGTAAAAGAGCCTGTCTCAAAAAACAAAGTGGACAGCTCCTGAATAACACCCAAGGTTCACACACACACACACACACACACACACACACACACACACACACACAGAGGAATTCTGGAAACTGTCCATCAACTTTTTATTATCACTATCTGTACCACGACGTATATGCAGCACACAGTAGGTGCTTGTGTTGCACACAGTAGGTGCTCAGTTGTGTCCTAAGACCTCTAGGAGTAGCCCAGAGTGTCCTGTGGGAGATAGCAGGGATTGATTGAGCTGCTCTCCTGACTCTGCAGAACATACCTTGTAAAGGCTGGGGTAAGGAGGACCAGACAGTGACACAGGCCAGACAAAAATGCAGGG
This sequence comes from Uromys caudimaculatus, assembly GCA_028551405.1. Taxonomy (NCBI): domain Eukaryota; kingdom Metazoa; phylum Chordata; class Mammalia; order Rodentia; family Muridae; genus Uromys; species Uromys caudimaculatus. The sequence continues at coordinate 127,750,825 of CM052702.1, forward strand.
AGACATCTGTGTCAGAGGCACAGTCCCTGACAGCTGCCATGGCAATGCGAGCAAAGCCAGATCCTCCGGGGGAAGGGGGTAGAAGGGGGAGTGGAGAGGGCAGGTGCATTCTTCTGTCAGGGATGCTACACCCTCTGACATGACTAGAGACGCAAGGGAGACTTCCATCTGGAAAACCTCACCCCAGGGGTAGACACAGGACAGAGGGTGCCATCTGCTGGCCCCACAATCTACGGTTTCCATGCCCAGCAGACCACCAGGGACCCTCAGCCTGAAAAGACCTGGCAGTCTTGGAAAGGCAAATGTGATTGTTTTGTGGGTGAGAAGGGGTGTCCCCATGCAGGGAGGTGGACGCCACTGTCTCTCTCCCACCTCAGGTGCGTGGCGCGTAATGAGTGAGGGAGTCCAGGTCCCCTCTCTCTGGCTCCCTTAAGTAATCAAAACATGGCAAGCCAGACTTGGGGATACTGAACACTTTGAGATCAGTCCTTGGATCGTTAGTTTTGGGAGCAATAAGCATTTGGACTTCAGGGGGATGCCCCTGTTCCCATACCGTGTAATAGAGGAGCAGGAACTGTCTGTCCCTGGTATGGACCCTCTTTATTTTTTTGGGAACATTAAATATAGTAAAATAAAACAAAACCCATCACATCAAGGCTGGACCAAGCAACAGAAGGAAGAGAGTCCCTAGAGCAGACACAAGAATCAAAGACCCACCTGTTCACACACTCGGGAGTCCCATAAAAATATTAAACTGCAAGCTATAATACACACCCAGAGGACCTGGCGTGGTCCCGTGTCCTCCCGGTGCTTGCTGCTTCAGTCTCTGTGAGTTCATGTGAGCCTTGCTCAGTTGATTTAGATGGCCTTGTTCTCCTGGTCCCTCCATCTCCTTGGCTCTTACGCTCTTTTCATCTGCTCTTCCACGGGGTTTCCTGAGCTCTGAGGGGAGGGGTTGGATGGAGACATTCCATTCAGAGCTCTGTGTTCCAAGGACTGACTCTCTCTCTCTCTCTCTCTCTCTCTCTCTCTCTCTCTCTCTCTCTCTCTCTCTGTGTGTGTGTGTGTGTGTGTGTGTGTGTGTGTGTGTGTGTGTGTGTGTGTGTGTGTGTGTGTGATGTCTGGCTGTGGGTCCCTGTATCTGTTCCCATATGCTTGAGGAGGAACTTCTCTGAGGATAATTAGACCCAGCGCTGATCTATGAGTATAGCAGAATATTATTAGGAACCATTTTACTGATACTTTCTTTAGAGCAGTAGTGTTTGGTTTTTTCCCTATGTCTCTGGGCTATCCAGCCTCTGGCTCTTGGTCGCCCCATCAGAGTGAGGTATGGCTTCCATCTCTTGCAGTCAAATTAGACTTCGGTTGGCTACTCTCACAAGCTCTGCGCCGTCATTGGCCTAGCGTGTCATGCAGGCAGGACAGATCGTGAGTCGAAGGTTTTGTGGCTTGCTTGGTGTTTGCATTTCTCTGCATGCCTCCATGATGAAAGCCCTGGGAAGATTAGGGATATGAGGGTCATACCTCAACGTACTTATGACAGTTTACGGCAAGCCCACAGCCAATATCAAATTAAACGGAGAGAAACTCAAAGCAATTCCACTGAAATCAGGAACAAGACAAGACTGTCCACTCTCTCCATGCCTATTTAGTATAGAGCTTGCAGTCTTAGCTAGAGCAATATGACACCTGAGGGAGACCAAGGGGGTACAAATTGGACCAGACGAACTCTAAGTATCTTTGTTTGCAAATGCTATGATAGCAAACATAAGTGACCCTAAAATTTCCACCAGCGAACTCTGACAGCTGACATGCACTTTCGGCAAAGTAGCTGAATACAAAATCAACTCCCAAAAACCCGTAGCCCTCCTATAACTTCAAATAACACAAAACACCTCTTTCGTCACCCTGCCTGTCCCAGGATAACCTGCTTGGTGGCAATACGTGGCTGTTGCTCGAACGTCAGGACAGTTTCTCTTAGCATGACATCTTCTCTGGGTCAATTCCAATTAAGTACAGATGGCAGCTGAGAACAAAGACCTACCAAACATCAGCCTGGCCTGGTTAGGTTTTTTTTTTTTTTTTTTTTTTTTTTTTTTTTTTGTCAATTTGACACAAGTTAGAGTCATCTGGGGAAAGGAACTTTAACTAAGAAACACCTCCATCAGGCCTGCAGCAAAGTCCGTGGGGAGGACTGTCATGATTCATGATTGATGTGGGAGGGTCCAGCCCACTGTGGGCGGTGCCGCCCTGAGCTGGCACCCTGGGTTCTATGCGCAAACAGGCTGAACAGCCATGGGGAGCAAGCAGTGAGCGGTATTCCTTCTGTAGCCTCTGCTTCAGTTTCTGTTTCCAGGTTCTTCCCTCTATGACAAGCTAAAATAAACCCTCTCTTCCCAAGTTGCTTTTGGTCATGGTGTTTATCACACAACCAAAACAAACTAAGAGACGCACCAATGCCAGATACGCACCAATGCCAACATTTACTGCACAGGTACTGTGTGTGTGTGTGCACGGGGCATTGCTCCCAGGGTTAGACAGGGAATGCACGGGCGGGTGCTGTGGTGTAGGGTCCCCTGACAACTCCTTCTTCTGTAGGTTGGGGAGTTGAGACACAGAGAATCTCATCTGCTCAAATCATGCACCTGGATAGTGGGGGGCACGGGCCCCACACAGCCCCTCAGAATCCACCACACGCTGTGTCCCCATGCAGACACATAATGAAACTGAGGGAGCAGGTATCACCGATGTGACATTCCTAGCTGCTGAGCCTCTTCCCATGGGTAGTAAACTCAGGAGCTGGCTAGTAAAGAAGCCGGGTTGTATCTTCCCTCTACAGAAGGCTATAGCAGAGTCTAAGTGGACCCCTCAGGAACAGAGAAGGTTCTCAAGCGTCTGGTGGCCAGGATGGGTCTGACAGCAAATGGTGAGGATCCAGGACAAAAACTGCAGACGTGATGCCTGGAACATGGGGCCAGGAGAAGCAGATCTGGAGTCCAGCAGAGATGGCTTGAGAGACTCTGCCCTGAGTCTCACAGGAAACCACCCAGAATGCTCCAAAAGCACACATTGTACTCCAGCTCCTGGGAAGGCCATGTGCCCACAGAGCTGAACTCCCAGTCTCCTTCAAGGATGGCCTTCATTGCAGGAAGCTGTCATACCCAAATCTTGCTGTTTCCTAGGGAAGGGCTTGAGCCCCCAGCCCTCACTCCCGGCTCAAGCGGACTCTGAAGGGCCATGCCAGCTCCACAGGTCAGGAGTGGCTGGCCAAGGTCAGGGTGGGACTGTGTCCCAGTTCGGCGTCTCATCATGTGACCCTGCTTCCTTCCTCCCCCCATGCAACAGCCTGTACTGCTCATTCAGCGAAGATGCCTCCCCTGTGGTGGGGTTTCAAGAACTGACACCCCAACCTGGGACACTTTGTCCAGATGAACTGGCACAGCCTCAGAATCGATGTCTCTAACATCTTTACCCTGACCCCTCTTTGTTGGGACATGGAATTCTGAAACAGGATCTCACATTTAGCCCAGGCTAGCCTTGAACTTAACATCCCCCTGTCTCATCTGGGCACTGGGGTCACAGGTGTGCACCACCCCACCTAGTTCCCACCGTTCTCCTGATCTTTCTTCCCACACACGTGGAAGGACTCTCTATTCCCTCAAACCTGGAGCTCAGCCACCATCCCACCCACCCCAACTCCCCCCACACACACACACTTCAGAGCTCATTATCTATTTCTGAGAGAAGACTGAGGGATGAAGTCACACCTAGAGGAGACTTTTGTCAGAAGATAATGTCTGTCTCTCAACCTGCTTCAAGTTCCCAAGAAAAACCATTCACAAGTTAATTCCAGCCTCCTCTTATCCGTTCTATTCTATAATAGTAATTTGGAATCTATGAGAATGCGTGCTTTCCTCTGTCAGGTCCTCTCCGGGAAGAACCGCTAGCTCATCAGCCTCAGAGCACCCTGGGAAGCCGAGTGCCCGAGTTCTCCATGTGGACATCCGTGTGTTTGGACATCAGTTCACCTACTCACCTGGGTTCCTCTTCACCAACCTTCAGAGGGTGAATGATGGGCAGATTCACTCCTTCATCTCTACCCAGGGGCCCCGAGACCCTTAAAAGATCAGGTCAGAGGTGGACTGGATTCAAATCCTATTTGCAGAGTCAGTCCAGTCTGTCTTGCACAGCAGAAGGCACAGGGGGTCAAGACAGTGACAGACTGAGAGGAAAGGACCAGCCGGCTGGCGGGAGGGCAGAGGAAGGGCTGAGGCAGAGGTGGTAGAGAGGTGGTCAGCCCCGCATGCCTGCCTGCCTGCCGTCAGATGGCCGTAGAGAGGTGGTTATAGCCTGGCAGGGAAGAGGGTTCTAGTGCAGTGCATTTATTATCACAAAGCTAAAGTTCCCGGAGAAATTGCTGCTTTCTCTCCGCTTCTGCGGCCTGGCCTTGTCGCCAACAAATGAAGAACAAATGAGACCATTTAGCCAGTAATTAAGCAGTAATGGCTCACTCAGGGTCTCACCAAGCAGGAATCAGCCAAGAAAGGACCTAAGTTTCAAGGAGGAACAGGGTGAAGGGAAGCCATTGATCAAGTTATCACTGAGATGGAGAATCATTAACCCCGACTGGCCTGTGGGCTGGCTGCTCACAGCCAGGATGACATCCCAGCTCAGCTCAGACACCTCCCATGTGACCCAGCGCGGGGCCAGCCCATTCACTCAACCACCAGGACAGCTCTCAGGTTCCTTTAAACTACTCCCTATGGCTGGGGCATATTCCAAATGCCCACAAGGTGTCCTTGCCGGGACAACTGCCACAAATAGATACACCCTAAGGACAATACCATGATTTAAATGTGAAACGCCCCAATCCCCCTGCCGCCAACCAGGGCCTCCTCTGATTGCTCAGCTAGGGGGAGCTTTAAAAAGCAAGACATGCTTGGTGCTACTAAGACATGAGAGTTGGGGCATGAAGGATCCCTCTGCTACACACTCCAGCTGCCAGCAGTCTGCCTTCCCCACCACAGTGAACTGAAATCCCCCAAACCAGAAGCCAAAAATAATTCCTTGCTTCTTGTGGTGGTTTGAACAGGAATGGACCCCATAGACTCATATGTTTGAATGCTTGGACCATAGAAAGTGACACTATTCAGAGATATTGCCTTGCTGGAGTGGGTGTGGCCTTGCTGGAGTGGGTGTGGCTTTGTTGGAGTGGGTGTGGCTTTGTTTGGGTGGGTGTGGCCTTGTTGGAGTGGGTGTGGCCTTGTTGGAGTGAGCGTGGAAGTGTGTCACTGTGGGGACAGGCTTTGAGGTACCATATGCTCAAATCTGGCTAGTGTGACACAGTTCCCTTCTGCTGCCTTCGGATCAAGATGTATATCTCAGCTCCTTCTCCAGTACCATGTCTGCCTGCACGCTGCTGTGCAGCCATACACCATGACGATAATGGACTGGAAACCTCTGGAATTGTGAGCCAGCCCCAGTTAAAAGTTTCCTTTGTAAGAGCTGCTGTGGTCATGGTGTCTCTTCCCAGCAGTGAAACCCAAACTAAGACACTTCCTAAGTGGCTTCTGCCCAGCATTTTGTCGACGTCAAGGACAAGTCACCAGTGCCGGCAGGCAGCAGCAATGGCAGTAGCTACTATCACTCGGAGGTGCTCCCTGGGTTCTGCACGTCTGCTAGGCTTGCCAGGATCTCTGCAGACAGGCTCTGTTGCCATTCCAGGTAGCCTTGAGAACAGGTCGCAGGTATGGCTCACAGAAGTTGGCTCCCGGCTCTTCGGAAACAGTTCTTGGCCTCACTCTTGCGTCAGACTGCAAAGCTTAGTGTTGAGCATGCTGCCGTCCAGGGCCTGTCCACTGTGAGCCTTTTGGGGCCTCTCTGTCCCCTTGCCTGTGGCAGGTCTTCCCAAGACATAGTGTCACTTGAGTTCACGGCACCAGAGTAGCTGCTATCATTTCTCCGTCGTGTTGAAAAACCCAGTGTAGGACAAATCCAGAATTATGAGCACTCCTTGTGACAGCCGCTGCCCCCTGGTTATGTGACTCTGGGAAGTCAATACCGTGCTCTGGTCATTGCTTATCCAATTCTAAAACAAGGGGCAGCCTGTGGTAAAGTCATGTGCTAGCTCAGGCACCTTCTATTTAAGAACTCAATTGGCTGTCGCAAGGGGAATCCCGACATGTCTTCACAGGCTGTCCAAAGCAGAATACAGTGACATGAAGGTCTGGGATAAGGAAGGCAGAAATGGGAGAAGGGAGGAGGAAGAGAAGGAAGAAAGAAGCAGAGAGGGAGCCCCAGGGAGGGAGGTGGGAAGCCTCCTGAGTCGGAATGGCAGGCCAACAGCTTTCAATGTCAGGAGCGCTTCCCGGGCCGCCAGGCACCAGGCCCCTCAGCCTGAAGCGATGCAGCCAGTGCCTTAAACACAACATTGTGCCAGCATACCCATCATTCAATGTCACCTCATTGGTACACTTGTCTGCTGCACAAACAATTGAATGAGACCCGGCAGAGGAAAACAGTATCGTGCTCCCTGTGGGAGAAGGAGCAGGGAGGCCCGGAGGCCACGCAGACAGATTTTCAGTTGACACACCAGTGAGAAAGTCCAACCAGTGAGACCTAGGAGGGGACCTCAGGAGTCAGGAGCTGCTGACAAAGGATAGTCAGGGGCAGGAGGCAGCCTCTTCTCAGACTCCTGGTGACCACACATAAAGCAAAGTGGGCCATGCCTCTTCCTCCCACTGGCCTCAGTTTCCCTGTGGGAAACAGTCAGCCCTCATGGGCTCTGGCATTGGGTTCATGCAAATACAGTCTTAAACCGTATGACCAATAGTCTGCGAGATCTTGGGCAAGTGGTTGGGCTTCTCAGATTCGGTTTCTCTTGGAAAAGGGGAAGGTTTTGTTTGTTTTTTAACAGTGCTGTCTCCTGGGGCTGCCGTGAAGATGAAAGTCATGAGAAGGACTTTTCTCAGAGTCTGACGTGTGATAAACACAAAAGAAACGCACACACACACACACACACACACACACACACACACACACACCCCGAAATAGATCATATGCAACATGCAATGTAATACCATATAGACCCAACTTAGATATATTTACCTCAAATTCAGCTATGCATGCTTGCAAGCAGATAAACAGCCACAAGTATCAGTCACAGTATAAAAACCATGTCATTAAGTCATAAATGTTGACACTTACGGATGACAGGTATGCTGTAACTATTTATAAGTAACTGTTAGTGCTTTATCATTAAACAAACAAACAAACAAAAATCCACACAGGCTGTCTCTGCACTTACACAGCAGAGAAAGTATTTCTGGGAATGGCCTTCATTTTCGGGTTTTGGCTTAATCAATCAAAAGACGATAGGGCAGTGAGGACAGCTGGGGGAGGAGGAGTGCTCACTGCACAGGCATGAGGCCCTGAGAGCCTACTCAGTGGTCCAACTAAAAGCCAGGCACAGTGCTGTGCGCCTATAAATCCAGCCCTGGAAAGGCTGAGTCGGAAGGAGCGCCAGAACTTGCTAGCCAGCCAATCAGTGAGCTCCATGCTGGCCAGCCAGTCAGTGAGCTCCACGTTCAGTGAGAAAAACCCTGCCTCAAAAAGTAAGGTGGTGAGCGACTGAGGAAGATTCGCAGGGGTAACCTCTGACTCTTTACCTGTAAGCACACACATACATACACACACAAGCACACGCCTGCGCGCGCACACACACATGAACACGGACACAGACACAGATGTGGAGTGGCTTAGGCACCTCAGAGGTTTCATTGTTCCCAGAAGCATGAAAACATGGCTGGATGGAACGCAAATGGACAAAAGGAGACTAAAGCTGTAGAGAAGAGATTACAGAGCTCACAGGAAAGGAAAGCCCTGTATCAGTTCCCCTAAGAGAAGCAGGCATCGCTGCGGGGCCCAGCCATGTGACTCCAATCTGATTCCAGGTGGAGAGAGAAATGAGAGAGGTGTCAGAGACGGCAGCGAGTCACACAGGGTCAGAGCTAATCCCTCCGCAATTCTATTCCGGTCTCTCTGATGACATCGAGGAGGGACCTCCCTTGGTGCAAGTCTCTCTCCACTTGTTTTCATTATCCTCCCTTTGTAAGCAGCAGCCTCGTGCTCAGAGCCTGCCCAAGCTCCAGGGTCTCGCCAGGACTTAATTAACACAGTTCCGTGGGGGATTTATTCCTGTAGATGGCAGCTCATCCTGGCTTTCTATTCACAGCCGTGAGAGGGAGTTTTCTTAGTAACTAAATGTATTAATGTGTTCAAAAATAGAGTGGATAAAAAGCAAACAAGAACGCGCACCGTGTTCAGACGCGGCAGAAGTCAAGGAGGCAGTTTGAAGTGACAACTAAGTGCTCTGGTGTAGATGAGGTTTGGTCCCACAAGGGTCCGTGTGGGGGGAGGTTCGGTTCCAGGGTGGAAAGTTTTAAGGGCACGGAGCCTTTAAGAGGAGAGGTGTAGGATAGCTCAGTGGTTAAGTGCTTGCCATAAAAAGTGTCAGGACCTAAGTTCAGATCCCCAGAACCCTCATAATGTGGGTCATGCTTGGCAGTCTGCCTGAAATCCAGCCTTGGAGGGAAAACAGGGACTCCCCAGAGCAAGCTGACCAGTAAGATTAGTCGGTGTGGCAAGCTCTTGGTTTTACTGAGAGACCCTGCATCAAAGAGTAAGATGGAAGTGTATACATACTTGACTTGCATGTGCGCGCACGTGTCTCTCTCTCTCTCTCTCTCTCTCTCTCTCTCTGTGTGTGTGTGTGTGTGTGTGTGTGTGTGTGTGTGTGTGTGTGTATGTGCCTGACCTTGCTTCCATTTTTTCACACTAGCAGGCAAGTTCCAGACTCCCTGGGACAGGGCTTCTAGTAACACCTGGCCAATAGGAGGCCCTACTGGAAGCAGAGGCATCAAGGATGAGAGGCCTCTGCCAGTGTCTCCTTTGCTCCACACTGAGCTGAGCCGCATCAGGGATGCTGTGGTCCAGGTTTCCCAACCTGTCCAACATCTTGGACTCTGAACATCACCTCTCTCTGCTCTCTACAGCCTACGGCTAGGATAGCTTCTCTCCAGCATCAGATTGGTCCTCAATGCCATTATCCATATGTGCCAAGTACTAGGTGAAGTCCACTGTACCCTTTCACCCCGACACCTGCATTTGAAATCCAGCTGTCCTGCAGAAGTGGAGAGGGGAGGGAGGGACGTTCCAGGGCATTTCCCCTCAGCACCAGACTCTGTGGATGCTCAGGTCTCTTGTGTGTAAGGAGTCTGTGTAGAACCTATGCCTCCCAGTATAGTTTAAATCATCTCTAGGTGAGATATAATACCCACTAGGTGTAAACTCAGCTTGGTCAGTCACAGAGAGTGTATTTATTATCTAGAAAATGGTCTGTGTGTGTTCAACACTGGTGTGATATTATTTTCAAATAACACTGCATCCATATGGGTTGCATCTGTTAGGGGCAACCCTCAGATAGAGAGGGAAGGCTGACTTCATGTAGGAAGGTCGTGACCATAGGAAGGAGGTGACTCCTCAAACTTTTACATAGCCAGAGGATATCTTTTGTTGTTCTCAGTAAAGGCCTCCTCTTCCACCTACCATAAGAAAAGTGGCCAGCTTTGTCACCTTGACACAACCTGGAATCACCTGGGAAGAGTCTCCACGAGAAACTGTCTACAGTGGGTTGACGTATGAGCATGTCTGAGGGAAATTATCTTAAGCTAATTGATATGGGAAGACTCTGCCCACTGTGGGCAGTACCATTCCCTAGGCAGAGAAATTATTTTAAGCTAATTGATATAGGAAGACTCTGCCCAGTGTGGGCGGTACCATTCCCTAGGCAGGGGGTCCTTTACTGTGTAAGAGTGGAAGAATGAAGCTGAGGAGTGAGGGAGCTATGTCTTCCTCCTCTTGGCTCTTGACTACGTATGAGATGTGACAAGCTGTTTGAAGCCCCTGCCTTGACTTCCTCACAGCGATGGATTGTAACCTGAAATTGTGGGTTTGAGTCCCCACCAGGGGCTTCAGGGCACAGGGCTGCTAAGGTAGCAGCGGGTGGCTTAGGCTTCAAATCCATTTTGGAATGCATCACAGGGGTTCAACAGAGGACTTGTGGGACACATCTTCCTTAGACCCTAGCTAGGGACAGATGCAACAGGGCTGGCCATCTGTAACCACTGCTTTTGTTCAAAGGTCACTAACATTCATGACACTTCATTCCGTCTTCACAATGACCAGGCTAGGTAAGCAGAGCAGGGAACTTCTCTTCCGGTTTATGCCTGGAAGTCCTGATGATCAGAGATGGGAAGTAACTTGCCCGAGGTTGCGTAGCTCCTCAGGGGCAGGGCTGAGATTTGAACTCGTAGTGGGAAAACCCTTCTAAGCCACAGACTCTCAGAGCCGCCGGTACCCACCGGCCCCTGCCGTTTGCTCAGTATCTCTTCAGCTCTTCTCATCTGCCCTTCAAAGCCTCGTTCAGTCTCACTTTAAGACTCGCTTCCTCGCAGCAGCACAGTCCCTGCGCCCTCCCCTGTCTTCTTCCTTGAACTCCAGGGGCAATTTCTGCCTGTACCACACATTCAGCAATTAATCATCGCAGTTCCTGACAATTTCTCTGCTGCATCTGGTGACTTTCGTTCGAGCTCTCTGCTCCTTTCTAACTTGGCTTTCCACAGGCAGCTGTGACTGCCCGGTCGGCAGGGTGGGGTCTACCTCTCTTAACAGCCCTGCACAGCCAAGGTGCTCATTACAGGTACTGGGTCACTTCCCCGCTCTGTCATCTGGACAGTCCCCTCAACCTTCTGACCTACTGCGTCCTCATCTGAGACACTTTGTACCTCTCTCTGGGCGTATGAGGGTTCTGGTGATTGAACTGGGCAGCTGCTATCTTTTCAATCTATGGCTTTGTCCTTTGGAACTGTCAACCACGTGAGCTCACCGCTCACATGTGATCCGCGCCTGGCCAATCACAGAATCACATCGACCTAGAAGCGCTGATTGGCTCGGAAGTGGGGTATGTGTTAGAGGAAACCCAATCAGAGACCTTCTGGCCACAGGTTTGTCAGGTGGGAAGTGGTCTCGTCCGCTGGGGTGAGCAGAAGCCTAGGGGCAGTTGCCGGGGTAAGGTCCAGCTTAGACCCCAGGTAGGGCGGGGTCACTCATACTTCGGTACTGCAGAAGTGATGAAACCAGCTGCCTCCTGCTCCAGGTCTCATGCCTTTGCTGCCATGATGGACCGCGCCCTCAACTTTGAGCCCAAATAAACCTTCCTTCCATTGCTTTTTGTGAGGTATTTGAGCACAGCAATGAAAAGAGAAACTGACACAGCATTTTCTTCACTTGCAAACAAAAGGGCCTCGTGAATACAGAGACACCTCTCATCAATGACCCATCATCGTCAAGCCAGGCAAATGAGAGATGGCCGGCAACAGCAACAGGCAAAACCACAGGAAGAAAACCGGAGGTCCAGCCTCGGGAACCTGGGCCTGATGGCCACATGTTCAACACAGATTCGAATATTGCTTCCAGACCTTCGAGTTCTGCACCTCTGAGGAGGTTAACTAGCCCCTTGGGGCCTCAGTCTCCTCTTCTGTGGAATGGGGTTAGCTGTGCCAGCTTTCAGGTTTGGGGACCAGCAACAACATCTATGATGCCTGAGTCCGGGTCCAGCTGACAGTGGACAGTAGCCTCCTGAATCCAGCCCCTTCCTGTCGGCAGGGAAAGCTGAATCCAGTGGGAATAAGCTTGTCTGGGGTCAAGCCAGGCCCCAGGGTTCTGGTCTATGACTCCAACCACCACTGAAGGCTGCTGCATCCCAGTGCAGTTACCTTCTCAAAGATCAGGTAGCGTATGGGGGAGTGCAGTGTGTTTAAAAACAGTCTCTCCCAGCATCTGTCTGTCTGGTCCCTAGATCAAGGACAAAGTAATGCATAGAAAAGATAGTTGCTGCCCAATTCAAGCATGCCCAATGTCAGCCAAGCCGTTTACTGACCTCTCTAGGCTTCATCTTTTTATCTGTCAAATAGGACCAATCGTGACCACAGCAAGGACACGAGTGTCATAAGGTCTCTGGTGTCAAGGGGGCGGGGAACTGATGCTTTAAACACAGACCCGAGGTCCCTCTCAGAAGCCCCATCTGGTGTTCCCAGCACAGAGAAACCTCATTCTGGGCCAGTTGCCAGAAAGTGAGGCCCAGGGGCTGTGGGGTTTCTACCAATCTTCCCAAGAATAGGGTTAGTGCCCCAGCAAGACACTGCTGAGAAAAAAGGGGTCCAGGGGGCTTCGGCACCCCCCCCCGTGCTGTGCCAGGACCCAGGCTGCTGGAGTCAGCACCAGGGAACAGCCATCTCTCTCTGTTCCTCTCTTCCTCCCCCCCTCACCCTCCCTCCTACCCTCCCTTTCTCTCCTATGGTGCTCAAGATAGCTCAGTTCCCTTCTTCTGGGACGGTGGGGAAGAGATGAGCCAAATAGAATGAGCCCTTCCTGGGAGAAAGTTCTGCAGGATGATCTTTCCTCCATGCCAGAGCCTGACACACACCCCCCCCCGCCATTACTCTAAAGGACAACAATGGTTTTGGCTGTGCTCTGCACAGGTGGTTGACCTGCCCGCATGGACCCCACCTGCCACCCTCTCCTCTGCCCATGGGTGGGACACCCAACCACAGACTCAGTCTCACGGGGGCTCAGTGTGGCAGATGTCTCCTATGTCACAGTTCATATCTCTTGGGCCTACCTCTTTCTCTTGCCACCATGGACCACAGGACATGGAATGCCCTCAGAGATACTATTTGCACTTGCACTCGTGCACATGCACACACACACACACATACACACACACACACACATGCGCGCGCTCTCCAGGATGACACAGGTGCAGGGAGCTGGTGACTGTGCAAGCCTTTGGACAGAGGCAGATGGAAGGCAGTGGGGAGCCACTTCCCATCTTCCTGGCAATCTGGAGAGTCCTGTTCCTTGCTTCTTATAAGTCCTCCAGGACCCAGCGACCGATCACCCACAGCAGGGACCCTTCTACAGCAAAACTCATTACCCTCCCAAACCACAGCGGCTTAAATAAAAAAACAAAACAAAACAAAACCAAGAAGCATCCAGTCTTCTATGTTCTGAGTCTGAATTGGGAGATCTTTACCTCACGGCTGCAGGGCAGGGGCCATCTGGGGCTGGGGGTGACTGCAGGCTAGACTGGAACACCTCATCCTAAAGTCAGTGGCCTTGCAGGTTGGGAGCGCACAGGCAGGCTCTCAGCAGGAGGCCCCGGGTCCTCTCTGCGTGACTTTCCTCACACACACCCCCTCCCAGCTTGCCTTCACTACTCCATGCGCTGGCAGCCTTCTGAGCCCTGCCTTAGAATCACAACTTCACAGGCTGCCAATGCCGGAAAGAACCTTCAACCTCAGCTATCCATAAATGGCAGGTACTCTGCATACACACCATTACTCCCTTGTCTGGTGCCCTGCGCAGACATCACCAGTAGATCACAGATCAACACCCTTTTCCTGGTACCCTGTGCAGGCATCACCAGTAGATCACAGATGGACACCCTTTTCACTCTAGTGCTCCAAGCAGCCACAGCTGCTATGATAAATCATAGCAGGGTTCTGGTATGAAGTCTGTCTGCTGCTTATTGATTTGATTGATTTTTTTTCCACTGCTGAGGATGGGACCCTGTCATCTCTTCTTTTTACTTTTCAGACAGGGTCACATATAGCTCAGGCTAACAGTGAACTCACTATGTAGCTAAGGATAACCTTGAGCTCCTGATTCTCCTGCCTCTGCTTCCCAAGTACTTGAATTACAGGTGTGTGCCACCATATCCAGCTTTCTAAGAGCTCTCCATAGTAAAGCTGCCTCGTTCTAACTCTCCTTTCTCTTCAGTCCAGGCAGACCAGTGAGCAGCAACTGCCCCAGCAACGATAGCAATAGGCTGTTTAAACTAAATGTTTACCATGTAGTATAGTCAGTTCTTCATGGCGCCCACTTTATGGGGTGATTAGACCGTTTCATCTTGCCAGTCAGCCCTTTAGCCATATTGCCCATTTCTGGGTTCTCTAGAAGCAGACTGTGGGGCTGGGAACATGTATGTGTGTGATTTTTAGGGATGGAGTCTCAGGCACAGGATGAATAAAGCTGGGGAGGGTCTGAGCAAAGATGTCGTCCAGAGAAAGGCTTGTCTGAGCCTGGGCCTCAGGAGAGCAGGGGAAGAAATGACATGGAAGTTTGTCCCACCTGAAGACAAGAGGGCTGGGCTTCCATATCCCCTGTGTAAGTGTGTGCATACACGTGCATGTGTGAGTGTATATCATGCTATTGCTTCCCAGTGGCCACCCCAATCTGTCCCAAACAGTGACTTCTGTTGCTAGGGTGACCCTCTAGGAAAGCGCACTCTCAGCAGGTAAGGACTGGGCCCACTTTGCCAGTGAAGGGAGCCTGAGGAGTGGGGTGGGGGAGGGGCCATTGCAAGAGCATCTCCAGCAACCACTACCAACCCCTTGAGGAAAGAACCCTTATCATCTGCACTTGGACAAGGAGAGAGAACCACAGAGACGCTAAGTCGCTTGACCAAGAAGCACAGAGGAGGAAAGTTAGGAAGTCACAGAGGCAAGATCTCCCTGGCCATGTCTGAGAAAAGGCAGCCATGATGGAAACAAGAGAGGAGTAACAATCCTAGGGCTGGAAGACTCTGACCCCTCAGGTGTCTGCTGGCTGACTTCAGGTCACAGCTCCACCCAGGACTCAGGAAGCTTGAATACGGGTCCCAGTACTGTCCCCATCCACCGGTCAGACAAGACTGTTGTCAGCTCATATCCGGAGCCTCAGTTCCTCTTCTGTGCAGTGGGAGGGAACACTCCACCCACCCCCGAGTCAGGAGAATGGGCTGTGGTACTGTTGGGGTGTAGTCGTAGTGTTAGGGAGCAGGCCTCACCAGCGCTGTCACCGGGAATCAAGATTTGCACTGTTCAATTGCTTCTCTGCTCCCTGTGGGGACAGAGAGAGCAGCCAGCTCCCTGCTGACTGGAAAATTAAAGAATCGCCTCACAGATTGACTCCACTGGAGCTTCAGCCTCAGCTGGAGTTCCGGGGCTCGGCACAGTGTTGCCGCTGGTGGGGGATGGGCTGGGAAGCCATAGGGATCTCCTTGGGCCTCACCCTGGTGTGCCTGTGAGTGGACACACTCAGCAGGGAGCAGCTGGGCCTCAGGCTCCTGCTCTGTGGGTGCTAGGATCTGGGGCAAGAGTGAGAAGCCAAGAGACTCATTTCTTTACTAAGCAACAAAGTCCAGTTCTGTTTCCCAGAACAGATTTCTGGTAATGACCTCTGGAGTGTCCTGGCAAACTCTGGGACTTAGGTAAGAAATTGAGCCCAAGGAGAGATTTCCAGGATTCTGGGTGTTCTGACCCAAGATAAGAAGAGAAAATATGGGGCTGGCAAGGTGGTTCAGTGGTTAAGACCACTGATTGCACTACCAGAGGACCTGGATTCGATTCCCAGCACCCACACAGCAGCTCACAACTGCCTGTAATCCCAAGATCTAACACCCTCACAAAGACATCCATGCAGGCAAAACACCAATGCACATAAAATAAAAATAAATATTTAAAGAAAGAAAGAAAAAAAGAAAATGTATGTAACAGGGGCTGAGGAGATGGCTCAGTCAATTGCAATGCTCTCCTGGGACCTGGGTTCTGTCCCCAGCTTTCAAGTGAAAAGCTGGGCATGAGGACAGGATTAATCACAGTCACCCAGAGTGCTTGTCAAGCTCCAGGCCAATGAAAGACTCTCAAAAACCAAAGTGGAGAGCTCCTGAGGAGAGATGCTTCAAACTGGCCTGTGCTTTCCTCATGCATGCACACACATGAACATGCATGCACACATATGAACACGCATGCACACACATGAACATGCATGCACACACACAAATGCGTGCAATGAACCTATGCTTCAAGAACAGAAAAAGGCCTTGGGGAGCACCAGCTGCTGTCTTCAGAGAGCAGACCGATTGTTCTGACCTTCTTATCTCTGTCTTCCTGGGATAATCTTGGAGAAAGAGCTATGTCCAAGGAGAAGGTGGACTCGCAGACACTTTTCCAAATACCCTTCTGAGGGCTGGAGGCGAGCCTGACCACAGATCCCATGTTTGTGAAATGGATACTCCACATTGAGTAGGTAGAGCTCAGGGGTGACCTGGAGGCTGAGATGTTGCGGAAGGCCCAGTTGAGTGGACAACCTGGGCATGACCAGGTACATGCAGTGCTGGCTGCCTGAGAGGAATATAGAGAGGAAGGTACCAGCCTTACCAGAGTTAAGACTGTATGCCCTGAGCTTGCTGGAGAAACCTCTCCATTTGGCTTTGCAGCAACCTGCTGGGAGCAGCCTTGGGCTGAGGGTGGGGAACACAGGGAGGCACTAAGAGCTTTCTCTTCTCAAGGAGCCAGTCTTCAGGCTGTGGTGATCCTGACTGGGAACCCAGACAATCCCATGGGAAGCCACCAGAGCCATGGTCTTGGTTCTGTTTCTCCTTTGACCTCACTGGGTGCTGGCACGCAGCCCGCTGGTCAATTCTATTTTTGGACAGTGCTCAGCGTGCCTCTGGATGTACCTGTAACAGAGTGTGGGCTAACGCCCTTCCAGCACAGGGGCAGTCAACTGATGCATGTTCACAGAGTTGGCCTGTTTTATTCCCCTGCCTCAGCTGTCGATACAGAGGCAGGCAAGTAGGAATAGGTTTGTAGGGGAGTGCCTGTGGGCGGGGGCGGGTGGGTGAGCACATGTAGACAGATGTATGTGGATGGCTAGGAAGAAACAGACCAGGACAAGATGAGTTGCCCGATCTCAGAGGGGATCTTTGCCGGTTTTAGGGCCTTCAAGTTCAGTGGGTCAACGGGGAGCTTCAGCAGGGGGAGGAGCGAGGGAGGATTGTTGGTTAAAAACTAGAGTTTGGCAGTTTGGGGGGCGGGGGATGGCTGAGGTGGCCTACAGTGTTTGTGGAGTTTTCATGCATGATGCAAGACTTGAGATGACCAGAGAGGGGAGATGAATGACTGGGAAGAAGCAGAGAGACCCTGCAGATGCTGTTGGGGCAGGAGGGCCTTAACCTTTTCCATCCTTCCTATAGGAAGTGCAGGGCTCTACCAGACACGGAGGGAGGACGCCACCCCACCCCTGCCGCTGCTCTGGAGAAGGACACAGTCACCATCATACCTTGCTGGTGTTCACCCACTCACCCCACCCTCAAGCTGCTAACCCATCTCCCGGACCCACATTTTATGCACCATCTTCTTTATAGACAAAGGCTTGGCAGGCACAGCTTAACCCCTCTGGGCTTGGGAGGAAGAGCTTGACCAGCAGTTTGGTAGAGAGGGGACGGGAAGTGCCTGTGTTCAGCTTGGGAAGGTGAGAGTGTGGGGAAGGAGCCAAAGCAGGTGTCTAAGCCTGCTGATCCCAGTGACTCCCAGTGTAAGGGATGCAGAGGTCAAGGGGGAGGGGAGCTAAGGTACCAGATCCTCCTCACTACACTGCCCCCTGATGGGTCAGGCTGCCCGTGTGTGCCTGCCGCTCTTAGCCCAGGATGGGGTTCTATGGAAGTGCTCAGTAGACAAGTGAAGGACTCTCTCTATTTGACAGTTGAGAAAGGTAGGGCCTAACACCAGGACGGTAATGAGAGTTATGAGCCAACTAAAACTACCTGACCCTCTACTTGCCAAGACCCAGAGAGAAGGACCTTGGCCAAGGTCATGCTATGGTCAGCCTGCTGTAGAGCTGAGAACCCAAAGCAGGTCTCTGTGCCCAGGATAAGGGCAGCCTGCAGTCAGCACCAGCAGCTTTTCTAGGAGTGATTCATTCTTTCCTCCGGCCCCGCCTCCCCAAGACCAACCTTGGCTGTCCCTGGCAGCTGGGAGCAGCGACAGGTGAAGGAGCAGAGGTGATAAACATGTCCCCTGACTTCCGTTAACCTCCATTCAATTTGCTGCCTGCAACCTGTGCCAAGAGTGTTTGCTAATAAGCCAAATGGACTTCTCAGAGTCCACTTGAAGAGACTGACGGCCTGGTTTGTGAAATCCTAGAGGAGCTCAGCTTCCTTCATTCCAAGCTCCAAGCTCACCGCGGGAGGGAGGGGCTGGGAGGAAGCACCGACCTCAGCTTTCAATCTCAGCCTCTAGAAGCATCCCGGCTCCAGGGACCCTCCAAGGTCATCTCATCTAACGCTATCAAGGTATGAATGGGGAAGCTGAGGCCGGGTGTTGCTGGGATGATGATCTCGGGTTCCTAGTCCCAGCTGGGGGTACACTGGGCCAGGGTCTGCAGTGAGTGGTAGTGTTTTAATGAGTCTAAGACCACGAGGTAGGGAAGTGTGTGGAAAGAGGGGTTACGGTGGGCTCAGAGACTTCCTTTCTCAGGGAAAGTGTATTGGGATGCAGTCTATCCTCCAAACCAGACCCTAAAGAGTAAATCCCACTTTGGGGTAGGTCGAACCCTTTGTCTCAAATGATGCACCCCAAAGCTATCAGAATCTCTGGAGGGACTGACACCCTGAACAGTCCTCTTTGACCCTCTGACACCCGCCCCGACGCCTCCTCCTCTTTCTCAGAGCATATGTCCCCTTTCCTGAGCCCCTGTATTTTATCACTCATTCCCTAGGCCCAGTGACACGATCTTCTATGGCAGCACAGAGGACTCTCCATTTACAGCCTGTGATCACCCAGACTTGGGGGATCACTAGCAACTTGAGGGCCAGGTCCCCAGCCATGCCTGCGCAGTCTCCCTCCGAGCACATCCCAGTCTGTGCTGAGCCATGTGCAGACTCTGGATGCAGAGGGCAGGACAAGCTGCAGAATTCAGGTCCTCTCCTGTTCCTACCAACCTTTAGTCAAAGGGCAGAGGGCAAAGGACAAGTTGTCTCTGCCCACCCCTTCTGGAGCGTGTTGTCAGAGAAGATCAGGCTGGGTAATACAGGGCTTGAGAGGGGCCGGGTAACAGGTATGGTCTGGTCCACATGCTGTCTGGAGACCCGGCAGAATGGTCTCCAGGTGAGATGGTGAACTGAGCAAACATCAGGCACCCCAGATCCTCCACGTGACCTCGGTTAGCCTGTGTGATCCTATCCCTTAGGATAAGTGTCACCCTCTAGGGACCCCAGACCGAAGAATTCCAACAGATCCTGCCACGTAGAAAAGGAGGGGAGTGGAAAGAGCCCACCAGCCCCTCCCTCTCGCCCACCCACCCCGGCTCTATCTTCAGTCTGCTTTTTATCTGTGCTCTACTGAGAGTTGCTGTGTATGACTCTGTTTGAACAAAGCTGCTCTCCACTACAAACATTTTACAAACCTCTGATCTAGCCCAACCCCTCATGTTATGAAGCAGGGACTCTCAGACCGACAGCCCTGGGCTAAATCCTATTTTTAGTGCTTCCTAGTGGGATCTCTCCAGGTCTGTGTGACAGAGAGCCTGGAACAGTATGAAGGAGACACATGGTGCACAGTGGGCTCACTGATCACAGGAGAGGGGCCCCGGATGTACAGGCACCAGTTACCTGCTGATCACGATGGTGGTGGCAGTGTCCTGGGAACTGGGGCAGTGCACTTTGCCAGGGCCATCAAAGGTCTCAGAGTCAAGGTGTACAGATGGAGCCATGTGGGCTGCTGCCCTTGGTTGGGGGGGGTTTCATGCAGGGAGCATGCGTGCCTGTGTGGATGACCGAGGGATGGATGAACGGATGAATGAATTCATGGGTGGGTAGATATGTGTCATCTGTCAATCTGTCCATCCATCAGTCATCCACACAGGCATGCGTGCATAATCCATGGACACGAATCTATTCATCCATTAATCCATGAATCTATCCAACCAGCCAACCACCCATTCATGTATCCACCCATCTATCCATCCATCACCCATGTACCCGACTATCCATCTACCATCCATCCATCCATCCATCATCCATCCACTATCCATCTATCCATCCATCATCCACCCATCCATCCATCATCCACCCATCCACCCATCCATCCATCTTCCATCCATCATCTATCATCCATCATCCATCATCCATCATCCATCCATCATCCATCATCCATCCATTATCCATCATCCATCCATCAT
>CM052702.1:127771045-127783492 GCA_028551405.1 Uromys caudimaculatus
TCTATCATCCATCATCCATCATCCATCCATCATCCATCATCCATCATCCATCCATCATCCATCATCCATCATCCATCCATCATCCATCATCCATCATCCATCATCCATCATCCATCATCCATCATCCATCATCCATCCATCATCCATCATCCATCATCCATCATCCATCCATCATCCATCATCCATCCATCATCCATCATCCATCATCCATCATCCATCATCCATCCATCCATCCATCATCCATCATCCACCCATCCACCATCCATCATCTACTGATCCATCTTTGTTCTAGTGGAACTGGCTGTGGAGTCAGTGTCACCACCGTCACCACCATTACCATCATCACCACCACCACCATCAATATCATTATCACCAGCACCATCAACTCCACCATCACCATCACCACCAGCACCATCATAACCAGCACCATCACCTCCACCATCACCATCACCACCATCAACATCATCACCACCACCACCCTCACCTCCATCAACACCACCATGATCACCATGACCATCACCAACGTCACCACCATCACATCTGTCACCACCACCCTAACTGACACCACAGGTACCAGCCACTAAGTTCTAACCGTATGCAGAGTGCAGTTCGAGGCAGCTCGCGTTCCTGTCTCCTTTAACCTTTGACTCATAAAGATGAGAGCTCCCCGGCCGTGTTCTTTCTGGGTAGATGAAGAAACCCAGGCTCATAGAGATCCCGTCACAAGCCAAGTGATTTGAGTCAAGCCACGCCTACCTCGCTGGGAACGGGGAAAGAGTCTGGATAACTGAACACTGGTGTGACACAGCCTTAGCTCTGCTTGACCGTGGTGTGTCTTGCCCCAGAGGTACTGGTATCTTCACACTCGAGGACTTGATCCTGAAGGGTGGGGCACTGAGCTGCCACCTGCCCCTCAGCCCTCCGTCCACCCCAGTCCTGGGCACAGGGACAAGTCCAGGCCAGCTGAACTGCCGGGTCCCTCACAGGAATCTTCCTGCCTCTGCCCTGCTAGGCCGTGGGCACTCAATGACTCCTCAGAGAAAAGCCTGGTGCCAGCTCAAGTCCATGGAGGGAGGGGGCTCCAGAAGGCTGCTCGCTTCCGTCCAGTCAGAGCTCTCCCTGTAATCATCCCCTGTCTGCCCATGGCTCCTAGCACAGCCCAAACCAAACCACAGGACCAGAGGGCAGCTGGGGATGACAACTTTGCTGGGATTCTGCAGCCATTTCTGTGGAATGAGGGGTCCCGATGTCATCACAAGACAGTTTAACAGCCGTGCCCTTCCCTGGCCCTAAGAAGCATGCAATGCACTGGACAATAAGCAGAAGCCTGGAGAGATGAAGTTGTGACTTCCAGTCAGACTCAGTCCAGCACTTCCTGGGGAGGAAACTATCCACTCACACATAGGCTCTGAGCCAAGATCCCTCAGCACATCCAGCTCCCAGATGAGGAAACTGAGGCCCAGAGAAGCCAAGTCACTGGCGACAGGTCCCATAGCCAGAAAGTGCTAACAAGCGTCAGGACTGCAGTTACACAGCCGGAGGGGGTTGCTCCTCATGAAGGTTTCTTATCGAGGCCCCCACAACACACATACACACTCACACACACATACACACACCACACATACACACACTCCACTGTCACTTCGCCATTGACAACTTCTCACACACTCACACACGTGGCACACACACACCACACACATACACACGCTCACACACACTCACACACATACACACACTCTTACACACTCACACACTTATACACACATACACACACCACACATACACACACTCCACTGTCACTGCGCCATTGACAACTTCTCACACTCACACACGTGGCACACACACACACTCACACACACACACACACACACACACACACACACACACACACACTCCCCTGTCACTGCCCACTGATGACTCCTCATTTTCTCCAGCCCTCTGGAGGGAGAATCTAGAAGGGGCTCCAAGCACAGCTCACTGCCTGCAGAGAACGCTCTCTGGGCCAGGAGGAGGACAGGCCAGGAATTGTTGGCTGACCAGACTGGGGCAGCTCTGCCCAGGGGATAACCATCAGGCCACACCTTCGGACAGCTTCATCTGCAGTCAGGATGACATCTGACCTCCTTCTGGCCCGATCCTGACACCAGCTCCTCTCTGGGTTCCAACCCTGGGCACAGAGCAAGGCGTTCCCCATCATCCCTTAAGCCCCAGTAATTACAAATGCATAAATAAGTGAATACATTTGCTTTGCCTATTGGAATCCGTTACCTGCTAAATATATCCCATTACAAAAGCAAACACTGCTACCCACCCACGCTCGCCTCATGTCCATTTAATGACAGAGAGAACAGTGCCTGGGAATTGCTGCTCTGTTTGCAGGCGGCACACTGCCAGTGCCCAGTGTGTGTGCTACATTTGTCTCGAGTCCCACGCTCATGGGTCCTCACAACCACAACATGGCCAGGAAGGCCGTCAGTGCCAGCAAGGTAAATGCCTTTCTAAAAACACACCTGGCTAGGGATGGGTTAGCACCTGTGTGGCTCAGGGCACCCCACCCCCCATCTATCTGGAGCCTCAGGATGCAGCCTATTTGACAATCTGAGTTGGATCTCCAGAAACCCAGATAAAAAGCCAGGTACAGTGATGCTCACCGGTAATCCCAATAGTGCCAAGATGGTGGAGAAGCCATCTGGGAACGGAATGGTACCCCTGCTGTCCAGCCAGCACCAAAGAGTGTCAGGCACCCAGCAGCAGCCAGAGGAAGGTGGGGCTCTCCCCTGGAGGCTCTGGAGGGGGTTCAGACATGCTAGGACCCAGAAACAATGGAGATGAAGGGACTGGTTTATGTCATTTGAAGCCCTCCAGTCGGCCACCATGTGAGGGAGGCCTCAGGAAATCTGGAGACTCCAGAGCAGCCACGCCCTGCCACCTCCAGGCAAACTTCTCTGCCCACAATTTGGGTTACGGTCTACCTCTTCATGGGGGTTACAGGAAGAGGTGTGGGGTGTCAGACATTATTTGCTGACAGCGGGCATCAGGGGGCTGAGGACACAGAGAACATTCCTGGCTTGCACAGCTGGCAGGAACCGTGCAGGGGACAATGACAGGGATCTTGCTTTGAAGTTTGAACACCACAGCCTCAGCCTGTGCAGCCCCAGACAGTTCCAGCTCATATTCCTGAGCCAGTAAGATGGAGTCCTCACAATGTATGGCCCTCTTCAAGTCGAGTAATGCATGTACCTGAGCAGAGGTGTGAGCGTCTGTGAGCCTCTGAAATGTTAGACAAATGAAACAGGGCTTCTTCAGCATCTGTCTCTATGTGTCACTTCCTGGTTACGGGGATAAAGTATTCTAATCAAAAGCTACTTAAAGGAGAAAGGGTTTACATTGCATGTAATTTTTAAAAAGCACGCTACGCGATCTCCTTGCCTGGTGCTGTGGCCCTCCCTCTGAGCTCTCCTGGTTCCCCAGCCCCCAACCCAAGAAGACTGGGAGCTGCTGTCTGCACTCACCAGCTACCTCTTCCTCCTGGCTAGCTTCGCCAAGCCTCATCAACTGCCCCGTCTTCTCCCTTTCTCCTGCCCACCTTACCTCCACAGAAGAAAAACACCAAACAGCTTTATTATTTTAAAACCAGTCAGATAACACAATTGCTGTGTGAAGAATCTCCAGCCCTAATCTTATCAGCTAACAGCTAGCCCCTGCCAACCTCCTCATACCCCACCTGAGGTAGAGGCTGGATATCCTAGGTGCCCTGAGGCCTTATGGTTGTTCATGCTTCTCCTTCCAAAGCTTGGCGAAAAGCCCCTATCTCCTTCCTCAAGTCCCTTCTCCCCCTCCTGGGACCCAGAAATCCCACCTTCACCCTTCACCCAGCAACTGGCTCTCGCCTTCTTTACAGACACAATCAAGAACCAATTAGGGAATCAGCACCTCCTCCTACAGGCTTATTTTGGCTTATGTCTCCAGAGAAAGCATGGCAGTGGGTGATCACATCTCAGCTGTACACAGGGAGCAGAGAGTGAACAGGAAGTGAGGTGAAACCTGTAATCCCAGTAGCTCAGGAGACTGGGGCAGGATCCTGCTTGAGAGTTCAAGGCCAGCGTCCTGGGTGTCAGGAAGTGAGGTGAAGCTATAAACCCTCAAAGTCCACCCCCAGTGACGTACTTCATCCAGTAAGCCTCCACCCACTTAAGGTTCCATACTCCCCCAAAACAGTGCCACCAACTGGGGACCGAGTGTGAAGAGCCTGTGAAGAACATTTCTCACTCAAACCACCATGCTATCCTGCCCCTTTCTCTCTTTATTAAAGTATTTTATAATTTATTTTTTATTTTATATGCATTGGTGTTTTACCTACATGGATGTCTGTGTGAGGGTGTCGGATCACCTGGAACTGGAGTTACAGACAGCTGTGAGCTGCCATGTGGGTGCTGGGAATCAAACCCGGGTCCTCTGGGAGAGTGGCCAGTGCTCCTAACCACTGAGCCATCCGTCTCTCCATCCCCTATTTTTATTTTTTTAAACAGGCTGGCCTCTAGCTCTCTATATACCTGCATTGGTTAGTTTGTGTCGCTTCGATGAAACACCATAGCCAAGGCAATTTATAAGAGGAAGGTTTTATTTGGGCTTACAGTTCCAGAGAGAGGAGTCTGTGGTGATTTGAATACACTATCGGGAGGTGTGACCTTGTTGGAGCAGGTGTGGCCCTGTGAGGTGGGCTCTTAGATGCTCCTCCTAGCCGTGTGGGAGACAGCCTTCTCCTGTAGGCAGTCGGATCAAGATGTAGAACTCTCAGCTCCTCCTGTGCCATGCCTGCCTGAATGCTGCCATGTTCCCGCCTTGATGATAATGGACTGAACCTCTGAACCTGTAAGCCAGCCCCAATTAAATGTTGTCCTTATAAGAGCTGCCTTGGCCGTAGTGTCTCTTCACAGCAGTGGAAACCCTAAGACAGAGTCCATCATGGGGAAGCCATCACCATCATGGGGAAGTGGAAGGCATACAGAGGTCTTGGTGGCTGGGGTAAGAAGCTAAGAGCCCACCTCTTGTAGCACAAGCAGAAAGCAGAGAGAGCACACTCAAAATTCTAGGAGTCTTTGAACTCTCAAAGCTACTGCCTTGACACATGCCCTCTGACAAGGCTGCTCTTCCCCAGCCTCCCCAAACACTACCACCACCTGGGGACCAAGTATTTAATGTCCTTGTCTCCAGGGTCATCTCATTCAAACCATCACATGAGCCAGAGAGGACCCTGAGTCCCTGATCCTCTGGCCTCCACCTCCCAAGTGCTGGGATCACAGGTGTGCATGAACCCACCTGGAGACGTGTGCACTAGGCAAGCGCTCTACCGACTAAACCACATCCCCAGCCCCCTGTGTCTTTCTGTGCGTAGAAATAGTTCCTATAAAAGTGCAAAACACAGAGAAGAGATGGCATGTGGCAGTTGAGGGCAGCAAGGCACAGCCCTGGAATCCAGACAGACCCTAGCTTCTTTTGGGACACAGAATCCTCCTCAAAGGGCATCTTGACTTTCAAACAATTAGAGACACAAAGGAAGAAAAGGCACAAGGACGAAAATGCTTTTGGGTCCGGTCTGGTCTGGAAAACCTCACCACCCTGGGCTAGCAGATAGCTTCTTCCACCTCAGCTGCCAGCCTGGGCCATGTCAGGGATGGCTCAGCAATGCAGAGACTTGTCTGAGGTGTGTACAGATGCCACCACCTGCCTCCTCAAATAGAGTGGGGAAGAGACCTCTGAGAGAAAATAAGAAACCTTTGAAATTTGCTCAGGTGCCTGAGCCTCACCCTTTGGGCTGCCTCCATCGGGGAGCCGAGAGGAAGGAGGAGGAGGAACCTACCAAGCACAGGGCTGAGCAGAGCACCCAGCTAGACTTGTGGGTCCCACTGGGCGGCCCTATCTCCAGGACAGGGCCAGGAGTGGCTCCCAGGGTCTCCCTCCTGGGAGCATGACTTCACTCTGAGTCAGAGTTCAAACGGAAAGATGGATATGGCTGAAGTGGTCCCTCAGGGGCTCAGGGAAGCCCACCCCTGTGGGCCTGGCAACACTTGGCTGGGTAGTTTCATTCATTCAGTCCTATCACCATTTACCAAGTACACAGTAAGCAGGGCAGAGAGCTAAAGCCAAAGGCTATGAAGTCCAGTAGACTGTGTCTGGATCTTAGTAGCGCTGAGCCTCGGAAGTAATAAAAAAATTGCATTAATTCAAAGAGGGCTGGGCCAGCAAAATGCCAATTACACATGGAAGCACTCTGAAGGGCCTCAGTATACAGTAAGCGATCTATAAGTGCAGCCTAAGGCTTTAAAAGATGGCAGGATGGAGCAATGGCTGGTCTCCTAACATTTGACCACACAGACAGAACCAGAAAGACGGGAAAAGCCTTGTGCAGAGCACACAGCTCAAATGCTGATGTAGACCTGAAGCCCCAGAGCTAGACTCCAGATTCTTTTTGCCCTTAATCACGACGTTCTGGAGACACTGTCACATACTTCTTCCCTGTCCATCCTACCTCCACTTCCAATAGCCAGGAATCTAGCCCATAGCTTGGTAAGTGCTGAATGAAGGCCAGGCAGTGGTGGAGCACGCCTTTGATCCCAGCACTCAGGAAGCAGGGGAGTATCTGAATTCGAGACCAGCCTGGTCTATATACTGAGTTCCAGGCTAGCAGGGGCTACACAGTGAAACCCAGACTCAACTAATTACCTAATTAATTAAAAAGAAATAAATAGAAACACATTCCCTGGCCTAGTGGGCAAGGTGACTGCAAGCAAGTATGAGGACCTGAGTTCAAATCCCCAAAGAAGGGAGTGCAGGAATAGGGGCACTGTGGTGCATGCCTGTAAGTCCAGCACTCTGAGGGGGAGGCAGAGACA
This sequence comes from Uromys caudimaculatus, assembly GCA_028551405.1. Taxonomy (NCBI): domain Eukaryota; kingdom Metazoa; phylum Chordata; class Mammalia; order Rodentia; family Muridae; genus Uromys; species Uromys caudimaculatus. Next base: position 127,777,939 of record CM052702.1, read on the forward strand.
TCTCCAGAAGCACTTAGGCCAGCTAGCCTGGTGTACGCAGCCATGAACAACAAAGAGACCCTTCCTTGAACAAGATGGAAGATAAGGACTGATACCCGAGATTGTCTTCTGACCTCCACAGGAACTTCTGACCTCACAAACGCGCACACACATAGAGCCAGAAGGTTTTTGTTTGTTTGTTTGTTTTGTTTTGTTTTGTTTTGTTTTTTTCGAGACAGCCTCTGTGTAGCCCTGGTTGTCCTGGAACTCACTCTGTAGACCAGGCTGGCCTTGAACTCAGAAATCCACCTGCCTCTGCCTCCCAAGTGCTGGGATTAAAGGCGTGTGCCACCACTGCCCAGATGAGCCAGAAGATTTTTAAAATTACAGATAGATGCTAGATGGTTTCGAGCAGGAAAGATAACAGTTGAAATTCCACCTGTGTGTTCCTCTTTGTGTGATCTTGGTCTCGGGATGCTGTCTGTCTTGTGTCAGTTTCTTTATGTGCAAAAATGTGGGTCCAGTTATTCCATTCTCGGGGCCGCTTGGTGAGAAGCAAATTAGAGCGAGTTGCCAACGCCCCAGCAGGGTACCTGACGGTTAGCCCACATTAAATAAATGTCATCTTGATTTGATTTGATTTCTCTGACTCTGCTCGGCTCTACCCAAGGACCTGTGGGTAACGCAAGAGCAGAAAATGCATTCTTGCTCTGAAGGACTTAACATGAGTCAGAGAAGGAAGAAATGGTCCTCTTACAGAACTAAACGCAATTAGCTACAGCAGCAGGAGTCACTCCAGAGCCCAGTGTGACCCAGACGACTTGGAGGGCATCGACGAGGAGGCTCGTGTGACAGAGCCCTGGTGACCCTCCACACTCAGGGCCCCTTGTGTGAGCATGAGGCGAGACTGGCCCAGTTTCTTGGTGAAGATGTGGAAACTCTGCCTCGGGGTTTGAAGCACTGCCCGGAAGCAGGAGCGGTAGGCTCTGATCAAAGGGTCAGCATGGCAGCCGAACTAACCTCAATACCGGTAGCAGGCGAGACGTAAAAGCAACGTTCAAAACCCCTTGTGTCCGGCCCTGGCATTGATGTCTTTCCAGGAGATGTCCCGCACAGATGTGAAAGAGAACAAAAGAAGACGTTAGCAAGATGCTCCGAGGGAAGAGTCAACCCAGAGCCCAGGTTAGCAGACACCACACGGAAGTCTGAGCCACACCGAATCTCAGATCCAGACGACACTCCAAAGTCGCGTCTCATTAGAAACCCCTCCCACAACCCCTATATGTTCAATCCCCTCGTTGACTAGCAAAGGAACCGTAGCCAGGGAGATTATGAGAACCGGACACCTGAAAGGTGACAGGCAGACGCCCAACATCCAGCCCCTCTCCCTTCCACCACCTAGACATATGGAACCAGGCAGGTGCTGCTGGCTGACCCTGGTGTGCCCTGTCACATCTGGACACAGTTGCTCATTTTGGAGGACATCTTCACAAGTGGGCAACCTGGAGCTTTGGTCAAACTATTGCTTAAATTTTTATCACATTAATTTACTTATTTTTGTGAGGGTCAGGCACGTGGCGGTCAGAAAACAACTTACAGGGATCAGTTCTCTCCTTCCCCCATGTAGACTCAAGCGGTTTGTCCTGAGGCTTGGGGGCAGGCACCTTTCCTAATGGGTCATCTCCCTCATTGGCCCTTATCAAATAATTAAAAGGGGACTACATGGTCCATCCGTTCTGTTGGCCATGAGCCTGGGACCCTCTGGGGTGCTTCTTGGTCTAGGGTTGCCTGTAGCCATTCTGTGTAAAGGAGGGATGTAGCCCACAGAGAATAGAGCAGAGGAGGTGGCTGGAAAAAGTGGGCCCAGAACCTATTAGTTAGTAGTAAGACCACTGTAAAATGAAGGACCCCAGACCTCTGTAGCTTTCCCAAATGCGTTTCTTGTTCTTCAAGTGGTCTGATGTGGATCTTTTTGGTGACTCGGGACCCAAGATCCTTTTATCTGGGCTGCTTCACACGTAATGTCCTAGGATGGTCCTTACAGGGATGCGGAGGGAGGTGGCCTTCCTCTTTGGTTCGACCCCATCCCATTGGTGAGAGCTGGTCCCGTGGCTACACCTAACCGCAAAGGATACTGGGAAATGTAGTCTCTGACTCGGCGGGCTGCAAATCCGGGGAACCTGAGCCCTGAGTGGCCAGCCAGCCACCTCTATCTCTGTGTCATGGATGGCTCACCTGCAGATCTGTAAGGCTTTTTCATTTATGTAAATATATGTAGATTTTCAAATACATTGAAATTCTCTCTTTGTTGCCAGTTAGATTTTTATTAGTTCTTTGAGAACTCCATATACTGTGTTTTGAATATATCCATTCCCCAGTCCTCCCAAACCCACTCTCCTCACCCACCAACCCAATTTTCCTGTACTTTTTTTTCAACCATCAAGTCCGATTTGTGCTTCCTATATACTACTCTTGGAAGTGGGCCTTCCACTGGAGCATGGTAAACTTACCAGGGCCTACACTCTTAAAGAAAACTGAGCTGGGCAGTGGTGGCTCACACCTTTAATCCCAGCACTTGGGAGGCAGAGGCAGGCATCTCTGAATTCGAGGCTAGCCTGGTCTATGGGGCTACACAGAGAAACACTGTCTTGAAAATACCGTGAATGAATGAATGAATGAAAAAAGAAAAACAGGAACTCCGTGCTCAACTCCCCTTTCCATACTAGGATTTGGTCTTATTTGGGTATGTTGGTAAAAACCACGGTGAGCTGGTGTGTGTGTGTGTACGCGCGCGCGCGCGCGCGCACACACGTATGTCTATGAATGTCTACTTCCACTTCTGATGTCTTCTTCCACCTCCACCTTTTTTTTTAAAGAGTCTTTTGCTGAGTCTGGAGGCTGGCTAACAAGCTTCTGGAATCCTCCTGTCTCCACCTCCCCAGCCGGGGGTTATAGATGCACGCCACCATGCCTGGCCTTTCCGTGGGAGCCGGGGACTCAAACCCAGGTTCTCATTCTTTAGTATCAGGCACTTCCCCGGCAGAGGCTTCCCGCCAGGCCCCCGAAATGTGTGATTTTAAGACAGCGAATGTTGGATGTCATGTTATACAGTATCTAGTGCAAATGCAGAGCCAAGGCCCTCTGCCCAGGTGACTCCCCGAGCTGTGGGTGTGGCTTGTATAGGAGAAAGAACAGCCCTGTATTGGTTACCTTTATGCTGTGAAGAAACACATAGTCAGTGCAACTCATAGAAGAAAGAGTTTACTTGGTTCATGGTTTCAAAGGGTAAGAGTCTATCATGGCTGACAGGCATGGCAGAAGGAGCAGGACTCTGTGAGCTCACATCTCCATCAGAGCCGGATGTGGGAGAGACTGCATGCACTAAAAGTCCACCCCAATGGCTGCTTTCTCCAGCAAGGCTCTATGACCTAAACCTCCCCATATGATCCTGTAGACGGCCATTCTCATTCAAACGGCTGAGTTCTCACCTCAAAGGACAGGAAGACACAGTTTATTCTGCAAACAAATTTGAGTGACCATGGCCTGGGAACTCAGGGTTTGGTTACCTCAAACTCCATGTCCCAGTGAGGTCACAGTTTCATAAATGTTTATAGTAACAGAAGAAAGCAAGCCATAAAAGAACACTCTGTGCACACACACACTGGTTGGTATGGTAGCAGGTGAGTTAGAGAAACATGGAGAGACTCGGCTATTGGTTTTAGATGCTGTCTGACACACTCACAGTCCTCTGGTGAAAACGAGGAGTCTCTTCATACATTCCGAAGGATTTTTCTTAACAGTCATAAATGATGTCAGGTCTTGTACACCAGAGGCCATATACGGCTATTAAGGGGCCTAAGCTGTCCCAAGATAATGGCTCTTGACTTTCAACCTTCCAACCTCTCCAGATTACTCAGATTCTAGCCAGTCACTCTGCTGTTTTAGATCACAGGTTCTTGCCAGGAATTCTAGCTGTCACAGTTAACTGAGCCTGGGTGCCTGTTGTGGAGAGACATCTGAACTGAGAAGATAGAGCTGATTGACCCTGTAACCCCCTCATCCACACAGAAGCCAATGACTCAACTGAAAGGATGTGGCTAGGGAAAGGGATGGACTCGGGTGCTGTGGGTGGGTTTGCTATGCACACACAAAGGCTGTGAGTGAAGGTGTGTGTTCTCCTGAAGTAGCCGGCAGCCATCTTTGGTGCTATTGAATAAAAACAGCAACTTGATGCAATTCAAACTGACCCTTCACCTCCCTGAGGCTCGGGTTCCCTTTCTTAGGGTATTGGTGTGTGTGTGTGTGTGTGTGTGTGTTGATACACATCCATGTGTTGATGTGTGAGTGTGTGTGGATATATTTATGTCTATGTGTTGATATGTGTGTATGTGTTGATTGTGTGAGTGTGTGTGTGTGTGTGTGTGTGTGTGTGTGTGTGTGTGTGTGTTGATGTGTGCTGGTGCATATCTATGAATTTGTTAGTCAGAGGTCCACACCAGGCTCCTTCCTCAGGAGTCATCTACCTCCTTCTGGGAGACTGTCTCTCTGGGACCTAGGCTTGCTTATTTGGGTAAGGGCTAGTCCCAGGGGTCGGTCCTCCTCTGGTTCCTCAGCTCTGGGATATGAGCAAGCATCTCATGCACAGGTGTGCTCTGGGGATAACCTGAGGTGCTCAAGCGTCTCCAAAGAGCACTGTCCTGACTACAGCCTCCCTTCTCCCCGGCCTGTCCCCATGGTGAGCAATAAGCAGGTGACTGAAAAACAGCAGCTCCACCAGAGGTCGTTGAATGACTTGCTGAGGGGAGGGGGAGGGGAGGGAACTAAGAGAGGAAGAACACACCCGCTGCTGGAAACTGAAGCCTGGCCTGGAATGGGCTCAGGCAGTGTGGCCTGCCTGCTGCCTTCCCTGAGCCAGGTCTGCTTTTCCTCAACTCACTGGCCCTCTACAGGAAGAAGACAGAGAGGCCCCAGGCTGTGTCCCCAGAACCGCTGGACCTCTAGCCCCGCCTGCAGGAAGAAGGTGGCTAAGGAAATCCCTCCTTGCTGAAGCAGCCTCCTCCCAGAGAGAGGCCTAGTTTGACAGGACTAGTCCAGCAAATGGCTCAATTCCCTCCGGTTTTTGTATCACAAACAATCTCAGACAAGTCTTGGAGGAGGGGGTGGGGGGAGAATAATCTGTGTGGCGTGAAGAACAGAAAGCTCTGAGTGGAGCCTCACCACATTTGCATTTCTAAACGAGAAACCGAGCAGGAGAGGGTGCGAGGGGGGCCTCCACCGAGGCAGCAGACTCTCCGCCTAGCGGTCCACGGAAGAATCAGAGAGACATCCACCCTTACCCAGGTCCAATCCCTGCATGGAGGAGTCCTGCCTGGCAACCTCTGTGTGCCTCCATCACCTGTCAGCTCCACAGAACAGAGAGGTTACACAACATGTCCACAGAGAATCTTCCAGAAGGGGCAAACTGTAGTCATTAAACCTGGCAGGCAAAGACTTCGATTCAAAGTGTGACTGTCAGCTGAGCATCTGGCCTTGAATGTGACCATTGGCCTCCCTGTGGTGGGTTGAATGAGAAAGG
>CM052702.1:127783992-127811833 GCA_028551405.1 Uromys caudimaculatus
ATCTATCTATCTAATCGATCTCTCTGCATGCTGCCTGAGGATCAGAAGGTAAAGCTCTCAGCTATTGGCTCAGCCCCGTGCCTGTCTGCTTCTTCTTCTTCTGTTTTTTTTTTTTTTTTTTTTTTTTTTTTTGGTTTTTCGAGACAGGGTTTCTCTGTGTAGCCCTGGCTGTCCTGGAACTCACTCTGTAGACCAGGCTGGCCTCGAACTCAGAAATCTGCCTGCCTCTGCCTCCCAAGTGCTGGGATCAAAGGTGTGCGCCACCACTGCCTGGCTCCTGTCTGCTTCTTGCCATGATGAAAATGGACTCACCATCTGAAACTGTAAGTGAGCCCCCAGTTAAATGACTTCTTCTATAAGAGTTGCTTTGGTCATGGTGTGTCTTCATAGCAAGAGACCAGTAACCAAGACAAAGTGTGAGACACAGGGCAGGAGATGGTCTGGGAGTGCAGTAGGACATAGATCCAGTGGGCAGGGAAGGAGTGACCCTCACACAGAGGGAGCCACGTCCTACAGTGTGAGCCAAGTTGTACTACATGGGACAGAAGTTCATCCGAGGTTGGTAGGGGCTGTGTGAATGGGTGACACTTCCTCTGACTGCCTCAGACACCATAGCTCACTGGCCAAATCTCAACCCTGAGTCTGGGAGCTGAGCAAACAAGGAGCCAACCTCTTGCAGGAGCCAGAAGAACTGGGCAGGGTGCAGCTTGGAGAGCAGTCCCAGGATGAGGTGGGGAAAGGCTCCCAGAAGCAGCCTGGGACGGTGGTGAAGTGGGGGAGGAGGGCAAGTCAGAAGGAGCAGAAATCTCCGTGGGCCTCTCAGCTCTGAAGATATCCCTGGAACACTTGCTCAGACATTCCAATCACATCTCCTGAATAGCTACGGCATGTGCAGCAGCCGTCAGAAGAGAGAGACCTCCCTGTGGAGTGTTTACTCCACCAGCATGCACTGAGCCTCTAGTGTGTCAGGAGTATGGGCTGCAGCAGAGAACAAAATGGGTGCCCTCGGTGTCGTCACCTGCTCAACACCTGGAAAGAAGAACACAGCTGGTGCAAAGGTCAGATTACCCTCAGACCATGTCGTCTATGATGACTGATTTTAGCTGACACCATGACCAGGCTGTGGGTCCAGGTGTTGTGACAGTATCATGTCCGCTGGTGCTGTCACTGTAAGAAAACACCCGAGGCAGTCAACGTAAAGAGACGAATGGTTCGTTTCTAGTGCACAGTCTGGGAGCTTTCGGTTGTTTGTCTGGAGACTGTCACAAAACAGCCTATTGCGGCAGGGGCACACAGCAGAGGAAAGATGGCTCATATCCTAGGATGTGAAACACCAGTCAGGATGAGAAACAGGCAGCAAGAAGGGATCTGACATCCCAGGACCCTCTTGAGGACACACCCTCCATAACTAAAATCCCCCACCACCTCCCAAGAGTGCTGGACAAAGCCTTAGAGCATGGGCAGGAAGGGCACAAAGAAGATCCAAACTGCACTGGGTGGGTTTTGAGATGTGATTGGCAGCTACGGTGAGTTGGCTTTAAGAGAGTCACTCTTCCCGATGTAGGTTTTCCTCATCCAATCACGTGAGGGTCTTAAAAGACTGGGGTTTGCAAGGAAGCCATCCCACCCCTCAAGAATGCAGCACAGAAACTTGGATGCTCTGCCTGCCTTCCCTGGGGAATGTGGACTTGAGTCTTCACCCTCAGCTCATACCTGAATGGAGAGCTACTTGCCTCCATGGTAGTATGAGTCTCTCTCTCTCTCTCTCTCTCTCTCTCTCTCTCTCTCTCTCTCTCTCTGCCCGTGTCTCTCTGTCTGTCTGTCTCTGTCTGTCTGTCTCTGTCTCTCCCTCTCTGTTTCTTTCTCTATGTCTGTCTCTTTCAATCTCTTCCTCTGTCTCTCTCTATCTGTCTCCATCTCTCTGTCTCTGTCTGTCTCTGTGTCTGACTCTCTGTCTCTATCTCTGTCTGTCTCTGTCTGTGTCTCTGTCTCTCTCTCCCCCTTCTCTCTCTTGCTTTCTCTCTCTTGCTCTCTCTCTCTCACTCACTCTCTATCTGTCTCTGTCTGTCTGTCTCTGTCTCTGTCTCTCCCTCTCTGTTTCTTTCTCTATGTCTGTCTTTCTCAATCTCTTTCTCTGTCTCTCTCTATATCTGTCTGTCTCCATCTCTCTGTCTCTGTCTGTTTCTGTGTCTGACACTCTCTCTCTCTCTCTCTCTCTCTCTCTCTCTCTCTCTCTCTCTCTCTCTCTCTTTCTCTCCTGCACATCAAATAGCTGCACCAGGACTCCACACACCCACTACCCAAGCACAGACGGACCATGAGCATGAGCCTCCTGCTGCCCTGAGCTGCTCATCTCCCCTCAGTCTAAAGCGACAGCCTTTCATCTGGGAGTTCCGGGATCCCTGCTTCAGGAAGATCTGTGGAGCCAGAGCATTCTGTAAGCAGACAACACTTCAGTTCCCCGCCCCGACTGGCTCCCCGACTCCCATCCCACCCCCAGAGCTTCCACTGCAGCCCCAGAAGAGCTGTCAGTATTTTGCTCACCGTTCTGCTCCCTGTGCCTAGTCCCTGGCAGGGCTGAAAAGGGCTTCTATTGGAGGCCTTTTTGGCACTGGAGACAGCAAAAGGAGAGTGCTGAGCACCTGGGGCCCCAGCTCCAGAAAGATGGCCACACAAGACAAGGAGCTCACCCTGCCTACCCAGCAGCAGTGAGGCAGGCCCCTCAGCCCAGGGCCAGGAAGCAACTAGGAAACGTAGAGGGGTGCCCAGCCCAGGAGAGGCCAGCTGTGAAGCTCTCAGGACAAAGGTTCTTGCCTCGGAGTGGCATAGGGACAGCCCAGCTCTGGAATAGAGCACTGCGGGACACATACATGTGCACACGTGTGTCATGCACATCTGTACAACTACATATTCATGCACCCACACACATATACACATGTAATTACATGCACAATTAATGTATATACATGTATCCATATACATAGTCTACACGTGTACATGTCTGTATCTATGTACATGTACACACATGTGCCTACCCATGCACATACATGTGCATGCACATGTGAGCGTATGCTCAAGCATGCAAGTTTATGCACATATGCATACATGTATACATACATGTGCACACAGAATGCATGCTAGTCAGCTTCCCTAAGAGGTCCAGACTCCTATCCATCCTCCCAGGGGACAGGGATGGGTCCACAGAGATGACACCTCCATCTGTTGCCACCACCCACCACTGAGACCGTTCAGTCCCATGAACTCTACATGTGGCTTCTGCATCCTGAAGCAGTGACATAGGAACAGGGTGGCAGTCAGGGTGTCGGTCAGGTAAGGGACTAGGTTACAGATGACCTGAAGACTCTGTCCTGTGACTCCCAGAGCCCAGAATATACACGCACACGCACACAACACATGCACACACACACACACACACACACACACACACACACACACACACACACGCCATAAGGCCTAAGCAAACAGGCTTGGAGGGTGGTCTACAGGCCCCTGGGCTGCCACCAGGATGGGTACCATCTTCCTAGACCCTATACAAAGGAGCCGGGCATCCTCCTGCTTAACAGTATGCCCCCTAGAGGAAGAAGAGAGAATCTGCAGCCTGACTTAGGAAGGTTCACACCTATGGAACACCTGCTGTATAATTCATGAACAAGATGGGTATGGCTTTGCCCTTATGGAGCCCCATAAATGCATAATGTGCTTTCTATCCTGCACGCACAGGGGTTATAAGAGGTGGCAAGTCCTAGAGGCACCTGGAGAAGAGAGGACACAAGCCACCCTCCCCCGGTCTTGGCCTTTGGAGTCAGGCCAGGAGAAGTATCTGAGGACTGCCCTCTGCCTGCCCTGCCTAGCTGGATGCGTGAGGAGAGGACACAGCACACGACACTGAGCCCCCTCCTATCCCTTCTTGCTCTTCTCCCCTCCAGCAGGAGCTGCCGAACTCAAGCCCAGCACCAGCACCCCCAGAGAATTGTTGCCACCGGGTCCTAAGGATTTCAATTGCCCATTGACTTGAACAATCACACACTGCCTCCGCTTTGAGAAGAAAGACCCCACCACCATGGAACTGCTTCCTTTCTTCAACTGTGAATCTTCCCAGCCTCTGAGTGCATCCTCGTTGTGAAAGGTGGGAGGGAGCCCCTTGAACCCCAGCAGGCTGGGCCCCCAACTCTGGTGCAGATGGTCTAAACAGCTGTCCTTGGGCTGAGCAAGCCACATTTTATGCCCTGGACTTACCCTCCTCAATACACACGTTCCCAAACCCTCAGTCCTGCATCTCGCAGAATCTTCTAGAAGCCACACTGAGAGTACCTTCCAGAGGTCGTTAGTCCTTGGGGTACACAGCCCCCTTCAGTTGACTCCAGTGTAGAACCAAATTCAGAACCTTCTGTTCCTCTTTCCCTGCACATGGCCTGGGCCAGCTGATCCAGGTTCTGAGCCAGGCTCCTCCCTTCTTGACTGGGTGACTCAGGGATGGTCACTTCTCTGAACTCATGGAAGAAAGCGCACGAAACTTCTATCCCCTGCCTCACACATCCTTCTGTCCTGATGGGCCCGGGACACACATGCAGCCAGGGCCTAGAGGCATATTAGTAACTACAGAAGAGATGGCTGGAGCTGCTGCTAAGGAGAGAGCAGTAGGGAGCTACCGGGTGTGAGATGGGTGGGGTCCATGACCCACGATCCCAGCCACACCTGGGACAACAGCAGGCCACCTAAGGGAGGCACCTAGGCTCTTACCCTCTGTCTCTCTGCATGGTGGTAGCCAGCAGTCCTCCTCCCCTCCCCCCTTCCGCCACCAACCAGCATATAAGTGTGTACCAAACTGGCCCTGTCCCCATCAGGAAAATAGCTTCATTAAAACTCTCACCTCATCAAGATTAGGACCAAGGAAGATACTGGAACCCCATCTCTGGCCTAGATGGTCCGAGTAGCTGTCCTTGGGTGAGCAAGATAGACAGACACACTTCCAGTTGGATACCAAGTATGGATCAAGCCACCAGAGAGCTACCCTCACCATGACTAAAGCAGAGGCAAGCTGGGATTGGTACCCAGGCCAGAGCCACTGACTGTCCAACTCCTTCCTGGAATAGAGGGCCAATCCTTGCCAGGGTTCTTGCTGGGCAGCCTCTCCTTACCTAAGAACCTCCTGTGGTCTAGCCTGTGGGCCCTGGGCAAAGCCCCACTCCTCCCCTCCAGAATCAGCCTGCCCACAGCTGCCCTGTTCCCACCCAGCAAACAGATGGGTTGAGGTCTTGATAAATGCCTCCATGTAAGGCAAATCACAGGAGAGAGTGACAGTGTGACAGGCAGCTGGACAGAGTGACAGTGTGACAGCTGGACAGGGTGGGCACAGCAAGAGGGGGTATCTGAATTCTTTGCAGGGAGCTCAGACTGTCTAGAATCTGTGGAGGAGGCGTTGGGGCAGTTATCGAGGGGCTGGTATAAACAAAGGTCCTGAGGTAGGAATGTTTGCCAGTGTTTGCTGGGAATCTCATGTTAAATTAGAGCTACAGGGGTCTTGATTTTTGAATGAAGGCCCAAGACAATGGGTGTAACCCCATTCATTTCTAAGGTGAGGTGTGAGATGGCCCCAGCAGGATTTACATGGAGGTGCCTGAGAACTGGCCTCCAGCCTCTGCATGGGCTCATGCATGAGCTCACACATGCACATGCATGCATGATCGAACACGCGCACACACACACACCTGGCTTAAAAATAGGAGTATTCAGTGCAGATGTGGGGAGGGAGAGCGTCTGTGTTCTGAGAGTCTCCCCATCAGGAGAGATGGGTGGGTGGGTGAGGGGTCATCCCGTCCCTCAAGCCATCAAAGGATGTCCATGAGATTCCTTACAGAACTGGATCTGCATTCTCCTGGGTGCAGGAGAATGGTCAAGCGTGGTCCAGCGGAAGAGGGAAGGGTATTAATCAGGCCACAGTGGCCCAAGATGGAAGAGGTCCCAGCAGGCAGACACCTCAGCAGCAGCGAGCCAGCAGAGGAAGCCCCCAAAAGAGGCTGGGCTCTGAGGAGAAGGTGGGAGACCCCAGCCTGCGCCAAGCTGGAGAACTAGCATTGCCTTTCCACGGAGCAGCTCTCCTCTGGCCCTGCCAGCTTCCAGCTCTGGCTCTCCCACCCTGCACCCCCAAGGGCAGGACCCTGGGGACTACTGCTGAAGGAGGCAGGCAGAGTAAGCTGGGAAACTGAGTCCCGGGCCCCGCCCTCACAGCTTCTACCTCAGACTCAGGGTTGGGGCAGCCATGAATGGGAAGGAAGATGCAAATGTCCCCTGGGCATTAATGTGGCCAGAGCACTCCAGCATCCAAGGAAGCCCGGGGACATACTCTAGACATCTACATGGCAAAGACCGGGCTGCACCCTAGAGCATGTGGGAACATGACACAGGTGGAAAGCCCGTGTGTGACTACTGACCCCGTCCAAATCCCCACCAACAAGGCACATGAGTGAGGATCATGGTCGAGGCTGATGCATGACCAAAATACAGCCACAAGAGGGATTGCCTGTCCAGTCTGGGCGTCTGTGAACTGCCCAGGGCTCCCTGTCAGTTGGAGCCTCCATCTCCGTGAGACAAAGATATGTAAGCAGGAGTCAGGTGGAAGGCAGGGTAAGGACCTTTGTAGGAACATTTAAATTCAAGGCTAGCCTGGGCTACAAGCAACACAGTGAGACCTAGGAATGTAGGTCGGTGGTAGAGTGCTTGCTTAGGTGTGTGCAAGGCCCAAGATTTGATTCTCAGTATTAAGGAAGAAAAGGTGCCCCTGACTCCTTCAAACCTCTTCAATGGCAGACAGAGCCTCTGCCTAGGAGAAAAGAGGCTGGAAACTGGGCTGGGAATAAAGAAAAGGGGGTGGGGTACTGCATGGGCCCTGGAGCACAAGCCTGGGCAACTTCCAGAAGCAGTTGTCACTCCTGGGAAACACAGCCACTCAAGGCCAATCCGAAGCTTGGCCCAGGCCAGGACCTTCCAGGGAACTTGGATACCTCTCCAGGGAACAGCCCCATGGGGTGCTAGGACTGGAGCTGATTCTGCAGGAGCTATATTCAGCTGGCAGTGCTGTGCCCGCTGCTATGCCAGCTGCCCACACGACAGTCCACTCCTTGACACTGGCATAGCTGGGGCAGGTCAGGCTCCCACCGGTGCTGCACAAGAGCTAGGCACTGGGGTGCTGGCCACCTGCTGTCTCTGGCCTCCTCCCCAGGGAGCACTCAAGCACGAATCTCCACAGCTGCCCATGGATAAGGGGTACCTTCCTTCCTGCCAGGGACACATCTGGAGCTAGTTGGTCCTCAGAGGTGAGCCAAGACACAGCCCACCTCACAGACAACTCACCCAGGCTCTCTGAAAGGCAAATGGCTGCTCTATGGCCACCGGCAGGCCAGGCCCGTGAGGAGCAGAACAGAAAGTCATGAGGAGCAGAAAGGAAGATGGAGAGAGTGTTTGTCCTTGGCTGCTCTCAGTCGCGGAGGGTTGGGGCTGTGAGTGTTGAACTGTGCTCTTGACCTGCTGGCTAGCTAATTGACTCATGTCCTAAGACTAGCTGAACCCAGCTACTGCTAAGGCTGTTGGCTCTGACTACCCTGCTGGACCAGAAGGACTGCCGCCATCTGGTTGGAACATTTTATGCCTCTTTCCACCCACAGAAATCTTCTTGGAGGTCCAGGCCTGATTCCCTTCTCTATAAGTATATAAAGGGCTTCTCTGTGTGTTTGGGCTAGCTTCTATGTGTCCATGTGGTATAAGCCAGTGTGTATACGTGTGTGTGCGCGCGCGCACACGCGCACACGCACACACACGTGTGCCTGTGACAAGAGGTTAATGCTGAGTCTCTTCCTAGACTGCTCTTCTCTTGTTTCTTGAGACAGTCTCTCTGACCCTGGAGCTCACATACTGCCTAGGCTGGCTGACCAGGAAGCCCCTGGGACCCTCCTCCTTCCACCTCCCCAACTCTAGGATTGCAGGCAAGTGCCATCTTTTTTTTTTTTTTTTTTTTTGTGAGTTGTATATTTTCTTTTCTTTCTTTTCTTTTCTTTTCTTTTTTTTCTTATTTTTTAAAATTTTTTTATTTTTATTTTTTGATACCTTATTTACATTTCCAATGTTCTTGAGTCTGTCGCCTTAGGTCACTCGGCCATCCTGACACATAAGTGCCATCCTTTTACTTCGGTGCTGGGACCGGAGCGCAGATCTCCATGCTTGAATAAGGAACCGTTCCCCACTGAGCCCTCTCCTCCGTTCCTACCTCTGTCATTTTTCTCCCCTGGGTCGTGACACTCGGAGGGCTGAGGATGGCAGGGAACACTTGGAACTGGGTAAAGAGACAGAAGGAAGGAGCTGCAGGGGTCTCATCTGTGACTTCACTGGTCATGAGGGGCGCACAGCCTGGCAGCCATGGGACTCCAGCCTCTCCACGCATGCTCCTTGAGCGGCTTTCTCGGTGGTTTGGCCGGCCCCTCCCTGCCCCCCTTGACAAGTGGAGTTTAATTATTTACAACAGCACTTTACAGCCATGGCTGAACCAACCGGAACATATTTTGTGAGAATAATGAAGGCTCAGTAATGCGAGACCTCTCGGCAGCTCCTGTCACTAAATCAGGGTCCCGAGTCCCTGGACCGCGCAGGCGTCTTCCCACCCTCCCTCTCAGAATCCAGGGCTGGCGGGTGGGGGGAGGTGATTGCACAGGTGTGTCCAAGACATTTTTCCTCATTTCGGGGAGAAGGACGGGGTAGGTTGCATGAAACAGGAGATCCAGTCTTCCAAGACGGGTCCAAAGGGCGCCACACAACGCTGAGGCAGGTCAGACATGGCCTGTGGTATTTGCTGTTCCCCCCCCCACCCTAAAAGGACAAAGTGACCTGAGAGAAAGCATGCCTGGGAGTCATCAACTCCTGTCTCCACAGGGTCACTTTGTGCCTCAGTTTCTCCATCTGTAAACTAGGAAAATTGGAGGACTTTTGCCTTCATTTCTTCCTACAGCCTCTCCGTGTCCCTCTCAGCAGCAGCAGTGATGAGCCACACAGTGTCACACGTGAGCCACACAGTGTCACACGTGGGCCAGACTCCAACTTCATCTCAGGAGGAGCGAGTGAATGCAATGGGAATGAAGAGCCAGGGTGTGTGTCCAGGTCTGTGGCTCCAAGTGACTCACCTGTCACCTGTCCTTACTAGGGGCAGGAGCTGGGGTGAGCCTCCACTGCTGTGCCTCCTCCTTTCCTCAAAACAACATAGAGAGATTTTCTTGACCCCACTCATAAATGAGACCCTGAGGCTCCCAGTGAGCCCGGCTCTGTCCAAGGTATCTGCTGCCAAGACTGGAGTGAGACTCTCACAGCCATGGTCAAGCTGAGGGAGACCAGGTTCGGGGCCCCCAACACATGCTGAGGCTGGAGACATGCTGGAACTGAGAGAACAGGATGGGGGAGGTGACCTCCAGGTGGAGAATGAAGGAGACCATTGCAAGGAGCATGTGCCTGGGATGTCCCAGCACAAGGGGGTGCAGTTTCCCAGGATGCACTTGGTTGATGAAATCAAGGACAGACAGAACTGCAGTGCAGCTGTGGAACACCAAAGCCTTGGTAAACGAGAGCAAGGTGTAAGGTAAGCCAAAGCCGGAAGCTGTGGACGACCTTGAGACACTCCCCTGACTTCCAGCTTCTCCCTCATCTACATCCAGAGGTCTGCACACAACAAAGGACACTATCAGGCAGCTGTTGACAGCCAAACCTCCCTGGATGTCAGCCTCAGTCAGTGTAAACACAAGACTGTGCGGGGCTCCAGCCCACAGGCTGGAAGTCCTACAGGAGCTAACCTCGATACACCCTGCTGCATAGAGGAGCTTCGAGCTTCTGACCGGCCCTCAGAGAGCAGAAAAGGCTGGCTGCCCAATTTCTAGATAGAGACCTACTCTGGGGGAAGAAAGAGTCCATCATTCAGCCACTCCACAAACAGGCCCTGAACTCGAAAACCAAGCACAGCCAAGCCCTGTTTTTAGAGAGCTTGTGTTCTAGTGGAGAGATTACTCACGACGAGAAGAAATGAAGCAGACAGAGGGGAGAGCAGATGTGAGGCTGTAGCTTCATAATGGGGTGCAGAGACCAGGGGGGCCCCTGCAAGAAGGACAGGCATGGTGGCATACATTTGCAATCCCAGCTACTCTGGAGATTGAGGCAAGAGGGTCACAAACCTGGGCAAGTTAGTGAGACCCAATCTCAGAAAGGAAAAACTGGGGCTGGGGCTGTGGACAAAGCTCCAGGCTAGAGCACTCTGCCTGGCTCGCTAGGTCCTGAGTTCAATCCCCAGCATTAGGAAAACATTACTTTTTAAAATATGATACTGTGTGTATGACGTGTATACATTTGTGTGTGTGGTGTGTGTCTGTGTGTGTATGGTGTGGGGGTGTGGTGTGTCTATGTATGTGTGTGGTATGTGTGTCTGTGTGTGGTGTGTGTGTGGTGTTTGTGTCTGTGTGTAGTGTGTGTGTCTGTGTGTGAAATGTGTGCATGTCTGTGTGTGTGTTGTGTGTGTCTGTGTGTGGTGTGTATGTGGTATTCATGTCTGTATGTAGTGTGTGTGTGTGTCTGTGTGTAGTTGTGTGTGTCTGTGTGTAGTGTGTGTGTCTGTGTGTAGTGTGTGTGCATCTGTGTGTGTGTTGTGTGTGTCTGTGTGTGGTGTGTGTGTCTGTGTGTAGTGTGTGTATATCATGCCTATGTATGTGTGTGATGTGTGTGCATGGTGTACATGTGTTTGTGTGATGTGTGTGTGTCTGTGTAAGTATGATGCCTGTGTGTATATGATGTGATGTGTGGTGTGTGTGTGTGTGTGTGTGAGAGAGAGAGAGAGAGGGATTCAGGGAGGTGTGGTATGTATGTCTGTGGGTGGTGGTGTGGTGTGTTTGTGGTGTAGGTGTGTCTGTGTGTGTGAGATGTGTGTGTTTGTGTGTGGTGTGTGTGTCTGTCTGGGTATGTACGATGCCCGTATGTATATATGATGTGTGTGTGTGTCTGCGTGTGAATACGGACATGCTCCCCAGCTGGAGTGTGGAGGAACTTTCTAGAGACTTTTCTCTCCTCCCACCGTGGGTTCCAGAACTCAAACTCAGCTCCTCAGCCTGTGCAGCTTCACCCACAGCACCATTTCACAAGCACAGGCAGCAGAGGGAGAGGGAGAGGAAATGGGGTGGCGCTGACAGAGCAGGACCCCCCTAGTGCAGGACCTCCCTGCCCCACCCCCACCCTCCCCCACCCGGCGTGGTTCGGCTGCAGCTTTGGTGGAGGTGAGGTGTAGTGGATCCATGAGCTCCAAGCGCGATGTGGCATTTCCCAGGCTCTCTGTGACCCATGCATTGAGAACACTGAGCAGGATGGTCAGGCAGGAGATCACAACTCCCAGAGAAAGAGAGGGTGGCCTGGCCTGCAGTGCAGAGCAGATGGAGGTGGGGTCAGAGCAGCAGGGAAGGATGGTTCTCTGCCGGTCTGGATTCCAAGGCATCGCTGACAGTCAGCGTCTTGGTCAGCATGTCAATAGTTGTACAAGAGTCTGGCTGACACAGGCATCTAACTGTTCCCCAAAGCCAGCAGGGACGAGGCTCCCACACAGGCCCCACAGCCTCGGGTCAGGGAGCTAACTCTGCAGAGCTCCATCTGGGGTATGCTGTGCAGCTCCTGGGGGTGTCAGGCCTTCCTCAGTGGGAACCTTCTTCCATCTGCAACAGACTTAGCACCCTTGCCAGCCTCCAGCCAGCCCACAGTAACCACTGCAGGGCTAATGCTGGCTGGTGCCCCCACAGGGAAGAGGAGGGTAATACAAGCACCGCCAGTCCCACCCCAAGCAGTGACTCCATCAGCCAGAAAACTCCGAGGGCTCCTCAAGACAGGCTCAGTGCTCAACATCCTGTGTGCGGGAGCTTTTAAAAAGGAAAAATAATGGGTATTATTATTGTTGTTTTTGTCACTTGGGGGTGGTGTCTGGTCAGGACCACTTTGCAGACACAGAAACCAGGGCTCAGAAGGGTTAAGAAACCTGCTTAGAGGTTGCACAGCATGGGGAAGGAGCCATCTCTGCAGCCTGTTCTCCGGACTTCCAGAGGCTGGAAAACAGACAGTGACATTTGACATGACAGTCTCTTAGCCGGTCAAACCTCACCTGCAGTTTTGCCATGGTCTCCTTCACAAACCTGGTCCTTCCTCCGTAAAGGACAGCATTCCTTCCTCGTCAGAATCATCAATGACCTGGGTGACCCTGAGCAAACTGCCCCCAGATTCACAGCACTTCATGCAGAAGAGCGATTATAAACCACAGTGCTGGAGGGGTGGGGGGGCACACATGCCCCAGAAACACAGAGACATACACACACATACACACACATACACATGCACACACATACACACATACACACACATGCACACACACAGGCACACAGACACACACATACACACATACACATACACATACATACACATGCACACACATACATAAATATACACACATACATACACACATATACACATACATATACATGCACACAAATAAACACACACATACATACATACACACACAGAGACCCGCACATATACATGCACACACATACACACACATACACATGCACACACATACACACATACACACACATGCACACACACAGATACACAGACACACACAGACACACACAGACACACATACACATACACACACATGCACACACATACACACACACATACACATGCACATACACACACGCACACACAGACACACACAGACAACAGAGACACACACACAGACACACATATACACACATATACACACACATGCACACGCATACACACACACACACACACACACACACACACACACACACACACACAGGAGTAGCAGTAGCTAAATGCCCACTGCCAGGCCTTTATTAGCAGCGATAAAAGGCAGAGAAAGCAGCAAAAGGCTTTCTGCTTCCAGATGGGGGCTGCGGTCCCAGGATTTGTCATGTTTTGACTGCTAGAGTTATGGAATTTATAATGCGGGCCCTGGAGAAATTAAAGGCGGATTATGGCCAGCCCTCCCCTTGCTGAATGTCTCCATGGGGAGCAGGGCTGCAGGGTACATTCAGAGGCTTATAGCTTTCTGGGTGACCCTCAGCACAGGGTGTCAGAGGAAAAGGGTCTCTATCGTGCCCTTCCCCAGTCATCTCACTCCTAGGGGCTCTGGGTCCCCACAACACCTGGCTTATGCTCACAGGGCTCAGACCTGTTCCCCTCACCACCATCCTGGGTTGAGCATGGCCCCCTCTCTGGAGAGAGGTGACACTTTTGAGGTGGACCATGGAAGAGAGTAGGCTGTGACATGCGTTAAGCAAATGCATTAACTTCTCCTTAATGAACTGTCTCTCCTTCTCTGATTTCACGGCCTCTCTAAAGTCCATCCATCTTGTCCATGGTGATATCTCAGGCCCCCGGTGCCTCCTGAGAAAGTCAAGTATGAGGGCAGAAGAAGGTGGAAGCCATGCTTCCTGCCTCCCCAAGCTTTGAGGTCCAGAACTTCAGGGAGCCTCACGACTCCCAAGGAAAAGGTAACTTACTGAGCATTGGCTCTGTGGTAAGAAACTCCCTAGACATTCCCCGCAATGTGCTAGAACCTGATAAAGAACCCAGAACAGAGGGAATGCAGGCTCAATATTGAGAAACAACAGGGCCTTAATCTCCAGAGTACCCTCAGGAGAGAAGCAGTGTAATCCATGTTAGAGAACCGACAGAACCAAATGGGGGCAGTTCACCACCGTGGGTAACACGAGGGTGCTCCTAGGCCCAGCTGAGTTCAGCACCACAGCCCTGTCCCCTTCCCAGCCAGGACGCTGCCGCGGGTGAATGGGACAGGAGGGAAGGCTGGGAGCTGTCCAGGTCCTGGGGTGCTGAAAGGACGAACCCAAGAGATGTTGCTGAAAACAGCTGTCACTGGGGCAGGGCTGGCCCTCCACCTCTCTCCACCTCAACTACAGCAGTTCCCCAGCTCCACTCTCCCACCCCTCTCCTGGCATCACTTGGACCCCATGCACACTACAGTCACTGGCAGGAAGATCGACTGGCCCCTCCCATCCACTCTGGACACCAAACGGCATCAGCACCAAAGTCTTAGTCGTCTGATAAAAACCAAACAGGACGGTGTGTTTAGCTTGCACCATGGGAACAGCTCTTCCCATTGTACCATCAATGACTGGCCCAGGCCCACTGTCAGCCACTCTCCAACTAGACCTGCACCCTGGTTCCTCTAGTTTGTGGTTCTGACAGATCTCCCTAGAACCCTGGAGACAGGGATCCCCACCCCTTGGTGTGACACTTGGGGTCTTGAGGAACCAAAGGTGCCAACCTCCATCTTCATTTTCTGTGAATCTCAATCATTCTATCGAGCGGCAGCCCTGGGATGGATCAAGGGCAGGCATCCCACACAAGAGGCATGGGCAAAGTCCCACTCATTGGCCAAACCCATCTCAGGCATCCCCTTCTATAAGGATGCCTCTGCTGTCCACCTCTCGACGCAGCCAGACACTACCCAACCCTGCTTGGAAATAGAACACGATTCTTCCCAGTCAGTCAGACAAGGAGGAATCGCTGCATGGAGCTGAGGCAGGACTTCAGCACACGGGTCTTTCATGGTTTTATATCACGAGCACCTACCTGCCTGTGAGCCAGGAGCAGAACTGAGAAAACCGTGCTAGAGACAGAGACCAGGAGTGTTGGCACACAACTGTGACCCCAGCATGCAGGAAGATCATGGGTTCAGGGCCAGCCTAGGCTATGCAATGATATAATCTCTTATTTTTTTCGATTTTTATGTGAATATGTGTCACATGTATGCAGTATTCTTGGAGGCCAGAAGGGAACGTCAGATCCTCCTAGAGCCAGAGTTACAGTCCATTGCAAGCCTGTACCATGGGTTACACACTGGGAACCAAACTCTGGTCCTGTATGAAGGTGGTACGTGGCCTTCACTGCTGAGCCATCTCTCCAGCCCCAAGACCACCTTTTTTTTTTAAAGGTGTGCAAAGGAGCCCAGGCGTGATGATGCAGGACTGTCGTCTCGGGACTGGAGAGGCTGAAGCAGGAGGATTGCGGAATCAAGGCCAGCTTGGAGTACATCATAAGTTCTATGCAAGGTCAGCCGGAGTTACAAAGGGAGAGGGTCTAGAAAACACACTGAGTGACTAGCTTGCATTCTGCAGCCCAAACACTCAAGGGGAATGGGAGTTCAAAACCAGCCTCTGCTCCTACAAAGACCCTCACTGTACCCAGCACTTGCTATGTGCTTTATAGAGTGTGGACTCATTAAAGACCATAGTAATCACAAAACTACTCTAAAGGAGGCATCCTTAGGACACCCGTGTTGCAGATGGGGAAACAGACACTGGGAGGTTAGCAGAGCTGGAAAGCAGAGAGGCAGGGATTCCAGCCCAGGAGCTGGCTTAGAGCCTGGATGTTTACCCACCTCTCCACCTACTGATCTCAGGAGAGGTCCCTAAAGCCCCGACGGGTACTTGGTGCTGCTGCTAGCTCGGCACCCAAACATCGGGAGAACCAAAAGCTTCCACCAGGGACATCTCTGGATCCTGAGTCTCCAAACCCATTAAAGACAAGTGCCAGGGGGCCCACTGCCTAGCTTTGGCTATGAGAACCGGAAGTGCCAGCTTCATACAACCTGGGCTGGTCTACCCAGGGCCCCTCCTTTTATCCTCCTGACAACCTATTGCACCCCCCTTCCAGCTGCCAGGACCCTGCCTCCCACCCCTGCACCTGGCCCCATGGAGCAGAAACCTCCCCCAGTTCGAAGCAGCTGCCAGGCATTGCTGGAGCTGGCAGACATGTTCTGGGCACCACACACCGCCCCACCAGGCTGGGTGTGATGGCAGCTTGGCGGAGGTTGATGGCCCTGCGCAGCCCTGCGTTGTTGCTATTTTTAATTTAATTGGAGAGTTGGAGGAGAGAGATGGTAACCCGGCCAAGGAGGTTTAAAAGCTTTCTGGGTGAGGGAGGGGAGAGCAGGCATAGGGAAGTTGGTAATTGCACTCCAGGCAGCCGGAGCGGATGCTTGAACAGAAAGGTTAAATGTTACACTCTGAATCAAATGAGAAAACGGGTTCTGATGGCAGGTGCCCAGGGATAAATAAGAAAAACACCCCTGGTCCATCTTCTCCAGATCCTCCTCTGCCACCACGCACATCTGAGTGTCTTGCATTCCGCCTTTGGAGGCTCAGGTGCACAGCAAATACAGCCGAGGGTGACATACAGCCCTACTCACAAGGTCAAGGCCTGTCTAGGGAGCTTTAATCATCAACTTGACACAGCATAGGGTTACCTGAGTCTAAGACTGAAGAGTTGTGTAGATCAGACTGCCTGGGGGCCTGTCTATGGAGAGTTGTCCTCGGTGCTGACTGAGATAAGAGGTCTGCCCACTATGGGTGATGCTATTCCCTAGGCAGGTGGTCCTGGGCTATATAAGAGAACTAACTGGGCGAGAGGCTGTCAGCAAATGAAAAGTAGCATTCCTGCCTTGAGCTCTACCCTGACTTCCCAGAGTGGTGGACTGTGACATGAAAATATAAATCCAAATAAATACATCCCTCCTTAAACTGTTTTAGGCCAGAGTACCTTATCAGAATAGAAAGGAAACTATAACATCTCAGCTACCACCCAAAGCAGCTTTTACCCAAGCCTAGGAAAACATCAAGTCTACCTCTCTCAGGCCAGGGAGTTCTGTGAACCCCTAAAGAATTGAAAGGCCCATGAACAAACACTGAAGACCAACTCACTCAAGACCTGTGGACCTCCTCGTCTTTCAAGTAATGAAACCTAGTGAGACCCGATGACATGCTCCTTCTGAGAGACCAGATCTTGGGTTCAAGACTCCATCTTAGAGAACCTGACCTAAGGTTGAACTCGAGTTAACCAACAAGCCAGAACCTAGCACCAGTTTCCAGGTTACTCCCAAGGAAATCTGCACCTGGCACTTCACTTCTAACAATCACTAATCAGGAGGAAAGCAGAAGTTAAGCTTATGGTTTGACTCTCAATACGTTTAAAGGGCAACACAGTTCCATAACAGACCCCCAGTCAGATGTGAGCCAGGCTAGAGACCGCCTTGCTCCCCTCTATAAATGCTTGAAACTGGGATCGGGGCTTCATCTTTCCCACTGCTGTGTCAGGGCTAGCTGTGAGCCCAAGATCAAACTTGAATAAAGAGACCCTAGTGCGATTGCATCGGAATCAGCTCCATGGTGGTCTTTTGGGGCTCACAGACAGGCACACTTCCACCCTTGACGATCCTCCAGGGAGTATAGATGTGACCTGTGGAACTTCCACAACTGTTTCAAGACAATGTCTACAGTGTCTACTAGGCTAAAGGAAAGACAGGAGGATTCCTTTGAGGTATTGACAACCATCCTGGACACGAATCTGTTTCAGCATTGCGGGGCGAACTTTCTAGGAATGCCAAGACCGTTCCCAAGGAACTATTTATGATTGGCTTCAGGCTTGGGTGTAACCTCCCTATGTTACAGCTTTCTTGTTTGAAAATGAGAATAAATACCACTCATTTCAGAGCATATGATTCAGAGCATATGGTAGTCCACAGATATAGCTCTCCCCACCATGCTGGTCAGGCGGTGGTGGCCACAATTGATATTAATTGCTTCTAATCAACAGAGGCTATCATCACACTGTAACATTTGGAGGCAGGGTCTCGCCTAGCCCAGGCTACCCTTGAACTCCTTATGTATCTGAGAATGACCTTGAACTCCTGACACCCCCCCCCCAGCCCCACCTGATGAGTTCTGGGATTATAGGCATACAGCACCACACCCGTTTATGCAGTGCTGGGACTTGAACCCAGAGCCTTGTGCCTGCTAGGCAGGCACGCTACCAACTGAGCCACATCCCAGCCCCTGTGGGCACAGGTCAACAACTGTTTTCAAAAGGAGCTTTCTCCTCTCACATTAGCATATCACAAGCCCAGGCTCTGAGAGGGGAGTTTACTCTCACCCAAAGCTAGCCTCTACTAGCTCAGCTAAACACAAGCTGACCTGGAGCTTGAGACCATGGCCTGTGCTAGACCAGTGCTAGGCTGTTCTGCCCAAGAGTCAATGTCTTGGGCTCCATCTCCTTCTCCCAGGGACTTCTAGTGGCTCAAGTTTGGAACTAAAACTGCAGCTGAGCAACTATGGTTTGTGTGTTCAAAGGGAAGGTGAGAGACACTCTCTTGCCCGCCAGATCTCCTGCCTGTGCCCAAAGCTTCCTCAAGATTCCATCACAGCTACTGCATGAGTTATTCAGTACTAACTCCTAATGCTAGCAGTCGAAAGCCCTTCAAGAAGGAGTCGGATTCAAGGGCTAGACAGCCCAGGCTGGGTTCGAGCATAGGGCCACCATCTCGGCAGGAAAAAAAATTACTTATAGCTTCTGTCTCTGTATTGGTCAGTAAGCAAAAGGTTGCTGTAACAAGCATTGCCAAACTCCATGGCTGGATGCAACAGAGTCTTCTTGTGTTGAGGGAAGTAAGGTCCAGAGAACATAGATTCTACCCAGCACCTCCTCTTCCTCCCCATTCACCACCTCTGTGGTGTGTGTATGAGCGTGCAGGTGTGTACATGCCTGTTGTCTTAGTCAGGGTTTCTATTCCTGCACAAACATCATGACCAAGAAGCAAGTTGGGGAGGAAAGGGTTTATTTGGCTTACACTTCCATGCTGCTGTTCACCACTAAAGGAAGTCAGGACTGGAACTCAAGCAGGTCAGGAAGCAGGAGCTGATGCAGAGGCCGTGGAGGAATGCTGCTTACTGGCTTGCTTGCTTCTCCTGGCTTGCTCAGCCTGCTTTCTTATAGAACCCAAGGCTACCAGCCCACAGATGGTACCACCCACAAGGGGCCCTCCCCCTTGATCACTAATTGAGAAAATGCCTTACTGCTGGATCTCATGGAGGCATTTTCTCAACTGAAACTCCTTTCTCTGTGATAACTCCAGCTTGTGTCAAGTTGACACACAAAACTAGCCAGTACACCTGTGCAGGCACTCAAGTGTGTGTGCATGTGTGTGTGACCATGAGTGCATGTGTGTGGGACACAGACTGATGTTGGATGTCTTCCTCTATCTCGCTGAGACTAAAGTTCACCCTGGCTGGCCAGTGAGCTCCTGGGGTCTGCCTGTCTCTGCCTCCCACCCCTGGGGCTACAAGTATGTGGCACCATAGTGGTTCTAAGGCTCACACTCAGATTCTCACACTTCCTTCGGCTACCCTGCCATCCCTAAGAATTCCCAGCCTCCTGTGGGTCTTCTGAGGCCCACAGACCCATTAGGGATGGGTTAACACTCAGGGCACACTAAACTAGCCAGAAGTCATGCAACCCCTGTATACAGCCAAGGCACGATGTATGAGGAAGAGACGACTCTGTTACTCACAGTGTGTAGGTATCTCTACCAGCCCACCCCACCAGAGGTAGCTAGCCACCGTGTTTCCAGCCCAGAGCACGTCATCATGTTACAAGGCTCTCTTACATCTCCCATGATGTGAGATACCTATGGTCCCTATATCCTAGGTTCCCCCTCATCCATGGGCTCAGAAAACTCTTAGAATTGTTTTTTGTTTTTGTTTTGGTTTTGGTTTTGGTTTTGGTTTTGGTTTGGTTTGGTTTGGTTTTTCGAGACAGGGTTACTCTGTGTAGCCCTGGCTGTCCTGCAACTCACTCTGTAGACCAGGCTGGCCTCGAACTCAGAAATCCGCCTGCCTCTGCCTCCCAAGTGTTGGGATTAAAGGCATGCGTCACCACTGCCTGGCTTAGAATTGTTTTTATAAGCAACATAGGCAAGCTTCTTTCTTGCTCCCTAAACAGTACAGCCACTCACACTGCATTATCAGTCACTGGAGACTATTTTTAACTTTGCAGGAGGATGGAGCGTGCATGCATGAGGTGAGGTACGCGTGCCACTTCATCTGAGGAACTTGAATATTCTCAGATGCGAACACCCTTGGAGCGCCTAGAATTTACCCACCAAGAACCCATCTTTTACTTCAAAGCCCCAGTGCCTGACACGATACCTAACACACGGTGGCCATTTGCAGCCTCCCTTCATAGCCCCGGGCTCCTCAGAAACAACACAGGTTCCACACCCGATGCTGCCACCCAACCAATTATCCAGAGGAGCCAGTGAGGCTTCTAGAATAACTGGTTTATTTCAATGTATAAAAGAATGAAACAAGTCCCAACATGGATGGGGGCCTCACTTGCGCCAGGGAGGGCTATCCTGGCCAGGGGGCTAAGGAACTAGAAATGTCAACTGTCCCCTCCTGTGGGTCTCCGCTTCCTTGGAGGCCTGCCGAGCCAGGATGGAGGGTGTGTAGGGGGAGGGATGTTCAGACAGCAGAGAGTACTGATGGATTAACTTCCTGGATCAGCTTCAGTGAGACAGCTGAACTTTATTCAGGGTGAACAAGGGTTATATAGATCTTGAGGAATGGGTCAAGATTTCAAGGGTGGGTAAACATTATGGGCTAGGGTGGGAATACTTCATTTACACAAAAGGAATTCCAAGAACCCATGGGCAAGTGTCTACTGGGGGAGGGAGGAAGTTGAACCTATAATCTGGCCGTGGGGTGTATGACTTTCCTCAGAGGGTTTGGGGGTTACAAGTGGGAAGGGCTGATTGTTCATATCACGGAACCTAATTATCATGTGACAGGAAGGGCTGAGCAGAACTTAGGTGCTGAACCATGCAGTGCTTGCAGGAAGCTCTGTGCAGGGTCATCCTCTAGAGAAAGTCAGCCCCCTGTGCTTAGAGACACTCTCCAGGTAAGGTCAGGCAGAGAAGAAGAAAGCCTGCCGAGAAAGGGGGTCCTCCATTTTGCACCGAGCTCAGAGAGCTTATCCAGACATGGTGGACTACGACCTTAATATCTTCCAACACCCACCCATCTCAACTCCCATTAAAAAAAAAAAAAAAAAGAGCCAGGAATCTTAGAATCCCCCCCTTCCTATCCCAGTTACTGCTCACTCAGCCATAAATGGAAGGAGATGAGGAGTTGGCAAAGGCCAAGTGAATGCCAGTCATAGAGGCAGCCGTGGGCACTTGCCCAGTGTCACCTGCCTCAGAAAAAACGATCCCTGGAGGCTTCCAGCAGTGACAGTCGCCCCCTTGCTTGAGACAAATCCTGCTCTTGACACACGATAAAACCACAGACCCTAACGTATCCCTCAGGGTCTCAGAGCTCAAAAGCCATAAATGCCACCCCGTGCTCCCTTGAAGTTAACCCATCTGTGCACATGTGATGAGAGTGAGTCCCTAGAGGCAGCTGGCAGGTCGCAGCCTCCTCCTTCCGTGTACTCCACACACACTCAGATCATCTACTGGGGAGAAGTGGATTCGCCCAACCACACCCTGAAGTTCCAGCTGCCACCACTCCACACTCTAACCTTGTCGTGGGAGAAATCTCTCAAGCATAGCTTGTTGTACAGGCTCTCAGTGAAACCAGGAGACAAGCTGTTCCCTCAATGGACTACCACATAAGACAAGAGCACCTGACACCTGGGGATCTCAAAGGCCCTGACAGAATCTATCATGGCCTGGAAGATGCTGAGACCTGGCATCCTGAGTGCCCACAGACTGAAGAACATATTGGGGGGCCATGTGGGCACCATCCAGGAGTACTCACCTGGGTGGCTGCTCAGTTGTATGCAGAAGTGCAGGGCCTGCATCCAGTCTGGCACATAGCACAGATGCATCTGGATCTCAGCAGTCACGTTCATCTGCTACAGGCTGAGAGAGTCATGGGTCCCAGGGAACAAGCTCTTCAAGAGGAAAATGGAAGCATCTGCCTGGTGAACTCCAGGGTCTTCCTGCAGGAGGGCAAGAGATAGCCCAGATAGGAGGAGGACTGTGCATGAGTCAGGCCAAAGCCAGAGTCCAGAACCATCTGATTTAGCATGCACAAGGCATACAGGGCCATCTCCAGCTGGCTACAGAAGCACCAAGGACATGTACAGTGACTCAGACATGATCTGCACAGGGAGATGACACACTGGTCGCTGGCCCCAAGCCAGGCTCTCCCCCCCTGTGTCTCCCTAGAATAAACTACACACTTGATCCCCACAAGTGGCTCAGCAAATACTCATGCTGGGTTCTTGGAGGACACTTGGGATACTGGGGGACACTGGCACAGACCTGTGGGGCTTACACTGTAAGGGCGAAGTAGGGAAGGGCCTAGAACACCCCAGCAGGGGCTGAAGCTGTTCTCAGAACTTGTCTGACTGTCTGACCCTGGCCTTTCAGAAGACTGTGTGGATGATGGTGATGGGGGGTGTCCTGGCTGGTTTTGTGTCAACTTGACACAAGCTGGAGTTATCACAGAGAAAGGAGTTTCAGTTGAGAAAATGCCTCCATGAGATCCAGCAGTAAGGCATTTTCTCAATTAGTGATCAAGGGGGAGGGCCCCTTGTGGGTGGTACCATCTGTGGGCTGGTAGCCTTGGGTTCTATAAGAAAGCAGGCTGAGCAAGCCAGGAGAAGCAAGCAAGCCAGTAAGCAGCATCCCTCCATGACCTCTGCATCAGCTCCTGTTTCCTGACCTGCTTGAGTTCCAGTCCTGACTTCCTTTGGTGATAAACAGCAATTGGAAGTGTAAGTCGAATAAACCCTTTCCTCCCCAACGTGCATCTTGGTCATGATGTTTGTGCAGGAATAGAACCCCTGACTAAGACAGACAGGAAGACCTGTTGTCCAGGTGCTAGGACTGCCGGTCCTGTGTGCATCCAGGGGATGCAGTCAAGTGGAGTATAGCCAGAGCCATACATGCAGCATCCTGTCCACTGCCGTCCTAGCTGGAAGAAGACCTTCCAAAAAGAAACAGGTGTAGGGCAGTCACCATTGTACCAAAACGTCGAGGAAGAGGGAAGGAGCCTGCCTGGATGCCGAGTCCCGATCCTTTCTTTAGACGCCTGCTAAATGCCAAGGCAGAACTGTAAGGCTGACATTTTCAAATTTGGCAAACTCACTGGGCCCATTTTTAAACTCAGTTTAAAACCAGTTTAAGCTCTTCCCACGCCCCTAGCTAGGGTATGGTCCTGGGTCCTGACACACAGAGATAAAGACATTGTCCCAGGTCCTTCAGCAGACCTGCTGCCCAGGCCTGGGTGTGACTCCTCTCACTTCCCTGTTGGTTGGGACAGTGGCCACATCCTCACTCCATATCCACCCCCTCACCCATCACAACCCCAACTCAGCCTACATCATCTGCTGGCAAACAGAAGCTCAGATATGGCTTCTCTGGTGACTCGGCAGGAGCTCCCAGGAGCCTTGCGTCCGGTCCAGCTGGAGGTTTTTTTAACACTTGCTGTTAAAATCCAACCGTGGGAACAGCCATGCTGAGCAGCACAGACGGAATGAAGCAAATGCACCCTAGGCACTGAAACCCAAAGGGGTTAAGGTACTGTATGTTGGGTTTTGTGCATGTGTGATGTGTGTAGCTATCTCTGTGCGTATATGTGTGCATGCGTATGTGTGTGCATGTGTGTGAAGCCTAGAAGACCTCATGTGCCATCCATTTTGGTTCGGTTAGATTGTTTGAGCTTTGTGAGTAACTGCGCATGTGTCTGTGTGTGAGGGTGTGGCGGCCAGAGGTCAGGTTCCTCCTCTATTGCTCTACTTTATTTTTTTGGATAGTCTTTCATTGAATGTGAGGCTCACCGGCCACCTGGATTGGGTGGCCATCAAGCCATGCAGTGATTTGTGGAGTCTTCCTAGATTATGTCAGGCTGCTTCACACCGTCTACCTCAGACTCAAACCTTGGGTTTCACTCCAGGCTTGTCTGTCCCTATAGTCCTGATCTCTGCTGCCCACCCCAGCCTGCCCTCAAGGCTCTGTCTTCACATGGTATGCATGCCTACCATGACATTCTCAGATCAGCTCCACACCAGCAAAGCCTGAAGCACATGCTCTTTGCAGATCCCTCGAGAAGTTTGCCACACAGAAATGTCTGGGTAGCACCGACTGTCAGAGCACAGAACACCGGGCATCTGAAACAGCAGCTTGGAGGATGACGTCAGAGTGACAGCGGCCAGGGAGCAGCTCTGGTGATGACGAGGAAGAAGGAGGAGAGGAGGAGGAGGAAGAAGAGGAGGAGGGGAGAGGAAGAGAAGGAATGGGAGGAAGAGGAGAAGGAAAACGAGATGGAGGAAGAAGAAGTAGAATGGGGGGGCGTGAAGGGAGAGCGAGAAGAGGGCTGTGGAGGGGCAGAGAGGGAAGGGCGGGGCTACACCACTACTTCCAGGGTCCGTGTTTCATATCCAGTGTTAGAAGGAACATCCTAGGATGTGCTGGTTAAAATCTCTCACAGACTGCTGGCTTCACATGCTTTGAACTGACTGGTAAGCCCATCTCTACCACAGTCTCAGCGGCAGATGCCACCATATCCACTTCACAGAGGGGACACTGAGCCATGGTGTGATTGAAATGACTTCCCCAAAATCAGGATCAAGACTAAGCCCAAACCAGATCTGAGGGCCAGGCAGGAGACATTGTGGGTGTGTGTGTGTCAGAGTGGAGAGCTGAGCTGTGGACGCTCCCTCCTCAGTGGGGCAGTGTGCCCACGAGGCAGCTGTCACCACGGCCTGGTTTCCAGGGTTACAGTAAAAGTGCCTTGACCAGTCAGTGTGGTATCTGAGAAAAGAGGGCCTCACACTCTCCTGATCCTTCTACCTCCAAAACACCGAGGCTACAGATTGGCGCAAAGATGCCTGGCTATAGCGCTCTTTTCAAGAAAGTTTTATTCTGTTACTGATGAAGGCAGACTGGAGAGTGTTGGCAGAGCGTTGACTGTGCAAACGTGAGGGCTGGCATTTGGGTCCCCACACATTAGGAAAAACCTGGATATAGAATTGTATATCTTTATTACCTTCTCTGGGGAGGTGGAGGCAGGGGGATCCTGGGAACTCACTGGACAGGCAGCCTAATGGGTTAGCTCCTGGCACAGTGAGAAACTCCACTTCAAAAAGTAAGGCGGAGAGTGAAAAAATCTCTGGCCAGATTGCACCTATGTATACACATGCACAGACAGACAGACAGGCACACGCATACACACACATGCGTGCACACACACACATGTGTGCACATGCATGCACAAGTGGTTCAGAAAAACCAGAATAGATATGGGGACACCATGAATGGAAAAAAGACTGTCACACAGATAGTGACTTAAGCTTGGACACAGGCACTTCCCACAGGGGATGCCGCCAGGAAGCCAAAACAGCAGAGGGCTGGGCTCTAGGCTGTCACCCACCAGCTACTCAGTCAACTTCCTTCCCAGAAGCTGTCACCTCTACCAATGATCTCCCAGCACACAGCCATCATCAGGCACTGGTCAGTGGCTCCTGCTGTCACCACTTCAGGTAGATGGGAGGTTTCCCTGCCATAACGAGCTCTGACATCATAGGTGGAGCCAGGAGGAGGGCGCACGAGATGGCCTGTCTTCACCTAATGGCAAGCTGAGTAATGGAGTCCTACATGAAATCAGCTTCGATGACAGAAACGTCATCAATGGGGTGCCAGGATGACATTCCGGATGAGGTCTGTTGTTGCTGCCCTCCCCCGCACAGCAGAAGCGGGGTGCCTGATAAACTGCCTCCCCGGCCTGGAGCGTGGGTTCCTAGAAGAGACTGGCAGAGTGAATGCTGAGTCTGCTGTCAATCAAAATCCTTACTGGGCACTTGCCAGCCGAGATAGAGGGGATCGGTAACTCAAAGCCAGCCTCGGCTACATAGCAAGTTTGAGGCCAGCCTGGGCTACATGAAACCAAGAAAACTCAAGACCAAGAAAAGGTGTTTGATGGGGTTGACACGGAGACAGGGCATCCAGGCCGGTGGCCTGAGGACAAAGGTGAGAGGCAGGGACACCCCTGATCAGACTGTGACCATAAGAAGAGTCAGCCAGCTCCATGAAGCGCAGGGACACAGCCTATATCTTCACACATGATTTTTACAGCAAAGCCCTAAGAAAGGGCTGTCCTTAAATATCCACTCCAATAGGCCTCCAGACAATGGGTACCATGGGTACTTCACTTCACAGTGATGGGACACCCAGGAAAGAGTGAATGCAGGTGTTACCACAAGACGCCCCTCTGCAGGGTGATGTCTGAGCAGACCTGGAACAGCGGTCTACGTTCAAGGGACTACAAGGGGGGAGTGGCGTTCCAGAAAAGCCAGGCATTGATGACATAGCAGGGTTTGAGAGCCTCTAAGGAGCCAGTCTTTAAAGATTCCCAGTGGGAACCAACGGGAAGTGAGCTAAGATCTGACTAGAGAGTCACAGTCAGCCAGGGAAAGCAGGACAGATACCACAGAACACAAGTGACTGGGGAGGTGTGTAGGGAAGGTGGCCTCCACCGGTGACTGTCACCTGAGGTCACTGATGGTGATCTGAGGTCAGCGAGGAGATGACTCAGTGGGTGGGAGCACTTGGGACAAGCATGAGGGCCTGAATTCAAATCCCCACTTGCCACATAGAAAGCCAGGCACGGCCACATGTACAACTGTAACCTCAGTACGGTGGGGGCATGGAGATGGGAGTGTTGCTGAGGCTGAGTGGCCGCCATCTCATCATGGAGGCTCTGAGAGAGATGTTGCAGGGGATAATGCAGAGAGTGACAGACAGGACTCAGTGCCTGCCTCTGATTCCATGTGCACGCCCGCATATATGCAGGTGTACCCCACCCAAAGAAAGCATCAGCAGATCATTTCAACTGAAGCAGGTACCCAGCAGTCCTGTCAAGACAGCCAATCGCGGACTCGGACAAGATCAACAAAACTTGATACATGTAGAGCAGAATCAGGAAAGAGGCCACCCACAGGGCTGACTCTGGACAGCTCCACAAACAGGAAAAGGTAACAACAGAGCGCCTGTTTGCCTGGCAATGCGGACAAAACTGACCTTTTCCTTTGGAATTCCCAAACTCCGAGTCTAAGTGATTTCTCTGGATACTTTTCTATTAAACATTGAAAGAGGAAAGAATATAGCTATCGAGACCGTTATCAGAAGTCAGACGTGGGGGTGAAATATCCAACTACTTTGTGAGGCCATCATCATTCTGACCTAAATTTAAAGGTAAAGAGAAAGAGGAAAAAATAAAGAAAACCACAGGTCAGGTGCATTTGTGAAGATGTCTATAAAATGATATGTGATAAAATTTTATTGAACCCAGCAGGAAACAAAAGGTATAATTCATACTAAGTGGGGCGTTTATCCCAGGAATTCAAGGCTGGTTCAACCTCCCAAATCAATATAAATCAAAAATCACACAACCATCACACAACTATCCCCAAAGATACAAACGATTGAAAGACCCCCGAAATGGGGAGACCCTCACTCAAGTCTCGGGATGGCGAACCTCCCCAGTAACGCACGAGAGACCGTTCTTGATGTAAATACAAGAGGTTTATTCGGGCTTATTCTAGTGCACTAGGGCCAACTCATAGTCTATACAGAGGCAGGAGGAGTCGACCCCTATTAGCTAAAATCAAGAGTATTTATAGAAAAAATCATAGAGCAGATGGAATTTTTCATGCATCAGGGAAAAATACAGGGTTTCAGTTACATAAATGTCCTTGTGGTTTTTTATCTTGTGGCAGGGAAAACAGGATGTCCTTGGTCAAGCTGCCCTTGAGTCAGGGGAGTAGAGATGGAAAATATGCTGACCAGAATGAGAGGAGGGGAGGGGAAAGGCAGGAGTGTCTGGGCCAGTCTGGACTTATCCTGACTTGCCTGCATCTTTATTTTAACTCTTCA
>CM052702.1:127812333-127866767 GCA_028551405.1 Uromys caudimaculatus
TCAGTTACATAAATGTCCTTGTGGTTTTTTATCTTGTGGCAGGGAAAACAGGATGTCCTTGGTCAAGCTGCCCTTGAGTCAGGGGAGTAGAGATGGAAAATATGCTGACCAGAATGAGAGGAGGGGAGGGGAAAGGCAGGAGTGTCTGGGCCAGTCTGGACTTATCCTGACTTGCCTGCATCTTTATTTTAACTCTTCACGATCAATAGATAAAGTTCAGGATGCAGGGAAATTTCTTTACCCAATAACTAGAATCTACAAAAACTGGACAGCCAACAACAAGTAGTAGAAAAAGGAAGTCTTCCCTCCTCTGAATGAGAACAAAATAAGAAGGTGAACACAGGGTCTCCCACACAGGCTCTGAGGGGATCCAGGTCTGGCTTTGTGCCCCTCATCATCCTGCAAGCGAGTTCTCAGTGTTCTCACCTACCAGTACCTGCCCTGGGTTCCACAGCACTCCACCCTCTGATTCCCTTCCCAGCTGAAGGTCACTACCGAGCTATGGAGTCCCTGCACCACACACCTACCTCCTGGCTTCCCCAGCACACCTCCGTAAGGGACCCCTGTTAGTGACATCTAGCCAATACCTACGGAAAACAAGTCATGGTTAGATACCCCCAAGTGCCCTCAGCTGGCTGGCTCGTGAACGGTCAGGATATGAACCCAAGAGCCTTGCCGAATGGTCCGCCTCTTACTGTCGTTGGAGACGGTATGAAAATGCTTGGAGCCCAAACCCTGGAATCTTTGACTGTGTTGGGTTACATGACCAAAGGACACTTGCGGGTTTGCAGGTGGCACAAAAGTTCTTGACCATCAGATTCAGAAAAGCTGGACCAGGAGCCAACGAATGCAGGCGTCCTTTAGACGCTGGGGCAGGTAAAGAAATGCTTCCCACCCTACCCCCTCTCACCAGGGAACAAATTGGTGGGGCTTTGTCCCTGGGGCCTCCTGGGTATTATCCTTCCCCAAAGTGTAACTAGGCATTTTGTCTTGAGGCCAGACTGGAAGCAGCCCCTTGAAAACCAGGAGCCAAGGCAAGGATCAGAGAAGCCAGAGTCCTGCAGTCGGCCTCCTGAGTACCACAGTTCTCAGGAAAGCTCAGTGAACCCCCACTCCCAGCTCTGGGGAGCACATAACAGAATTCCTACCAGTGAAGGCCCAGGTAGAATGGAGCCTCCTGGAAGTAGCTGCCTTCAAAAGGAGGAGAGAGAAACGAGGAGCAAAGTCGGGAGGGGGAGGGGGAAGGGGAGATTGCAAGCATGTCATCAAATTTGCATGAAGGAGTGGGTCTTAATTACTCTCTTCTTTAACCTCATTGTGCCTGGGGTACTCTGCCCTCGACTCTCCCTGGCAGGAAGGATGGATTGATTGTCTCCTGGCATTCAGAAACCCTGATTAATGTAAAACTAACCAGTCATTCTGAACTCTAGGGAATTAATCACTGAGATGTGGGAATTACTCAATAAACCGTTCAAACATCCAATAAACCAAGCCATTAAAAATTAATCGCTCGACATCCTGGCCGTGTAAACAGGGCTAATAAGAACCTGGCAGCCTTGGATGAGGAGATGAGGAGGTGGGGTTCAACCGCCTTTAGCCAGCTGCTCCAGAGGCCAGAATGGACCCACCAAAGTCAAAGGCACGAGTCATAATCGCTAGGGCAGAGCCTTCTGGAACTTTGGCCCAGGAAAGGGCAAGTGAGGGACAGGATGCCTCACTGAGCTTTGAGGAGGAGGTGGCCAGCAGGGTTCGTGATTAAAGTGGCAGCTGGTGAGAATGTAAACTTGTATAGCCACCTCAGAAATCAGCATGGAGGTTCCACAAAAGGAAAAGAAAAGAAAAAAACAACAACTACACCAGCTACCAAATTCTACAGTTCCAAAGGACTAAGTCCGCTTACCACAGAGAGACCTGAACATCTGCCATCACTGCTACCCTATTCACAATAGCTAGCAAATGGAACCAGCCCAGACAGCCATCCACAGAAGGTTAAAGAAATCCTGGTATGCGTTTGCAATGGAATGCTATGTCGCCATAAAGAAAAACTAAGTCATGGCTTTCAAGGGGAAATGGATGAACAAGAGATCTTTATGTAAATCAGGCCAGACTCAGGACAAAAGTCACGAGCCCCCCCCCCCTCTCTGACCTGGAGCCCAGATTTAAATGTGTGTATCTAGGTCGTGGAAGGAGAAGGGGGTGAGGAGAGAAAGAAGGAGGGGTGAGGGAGCAGAAACAGGGAGAAGCACTAGAGTCAGGGAGAGGACCAATGAGTAGCAGCCTGTTGTTCACAGACACTCACACTTGGGGTGTCTACACACAGGGGAACGAGTTGCCATTCCCATGAGTCTGGGGCACTGGGGTCCTTGGTACGACTGTGTTCACGTCAATGATACACATTAACACAGGACTTCATCTGCTCCCCACGGCGGCACCTGTGTGCCCTCCACACCTACATACACACTAAATCAATACTAAATAAATAAATGTAATTTTAAACAAATAAAAGGGAAGGTGAGAGTCTGAAAGGCATAGAGCAGGAGTCTAGCAGAGCTGAACTCTGACCTTGAGCGTTGTCAACCTCAAAGCCTGGATCTTTGTTCTATTAATCATATTATCACTCGCCCTCCCTGTCCGGTAGCTGTAAAGTCCTGGGGACCTGTAAAGTCTCCGGTGAGTCGTTTGGGAAGAAGTGTGACCTCACTCTGCGAGCCCTAGCGGACATCCTTGTTTTGGTGGGAGAGGGATACATGGAGGCCATCCAGCGTCTTTACCTTGCTTTTTGAGGCAAGGACTGGAGCTCACCCATTGAGAAAGGCAGGCTGAGGAAGCCCCAGGCATTCTCCTGCCCCGCCCTGCCACACCCCGCCCCGCCCCGCCCTTCCCTGCCCTGGCCAGAGCAGAGTTACAGACACATACCACCGTGCCAGCTTCTTACCAAGATGCTGGGGGTGTGAACTCAGGGCCTCAGTGTTTGTATACCAAGCACTTCCCCTGCTAAGCCATCTCTCTAACCCCTTGGTAGGGTTTCTGAGACCGAGTCTCACTACACGCCCCAGGGTGGCTTCAAACTCACAATACTTTTGCCTCTGCTTCCAAATGCTAGGTTTCAAGGCATGTGCCCGCATACCCGACTTTTAGCCGCTGCTTCTTGAAAACCCCTTGCCTCTAATGCTAAGAAGTGGTGTGCAAATCTCTTCATATTCTTCTGAACAATTCTAGCATGGATGGCCACTAACCCTGACCGCGCCAGGATAGTGAGGCACATAGGTGATGAGCCATTGTCCCCTACCCGTCCTGCCCTGCTTCCCCAGGTGTCTCTCAAAGGTCCATGTGTTGAAGCTTGGTCTTCCCACTCACACTGCAATGCCCTTTAAGACTGGTGGAGCTCCTAGGAGGCAGGGCCCAGCTGTGGGTTCTTTGGTCACTGGGGTGTGTCCTTGGAGGAGATTGGGGACCCTGGCCTCTCCTTTTCTCCTCTCTGCTCCCTGACCACCTTGAAGTGAGCACCTGCCTATACAGGAATACACTGATACCACAACGCCAGCTGCCTGGCGTCCTCCACCTTAGAGGTCCAGAGTGACAGAAAGCTACCTGATACAGCCACAAGACAGGTCACCAGGGAGACAGAGCGGAGCTGGACCACATGGTGGCAACCCAGAGAAGCCTTCCAGCACCATGGACAGCACAGAGGCCAAACTGAATCTTTCCTGGCTCACCCACAGGACTGGAGCAGAGCCACAATTTTGAATGCCCTGGCCCCCAAATAGTGCAGTAAATACACTGAATGCCAGTATTGTAGAGGGTTTGTTTTGTTTGGGCTTCTTGGTTTGGGGGCTGTTTGTTTGTTTAAGTGAGTTGGCTATGAGGTTAAGAGCACCTGCTACTCTTGCAGAGCCCCAGGGTTCATTCCCCAGTGCACAGAGCAGGGGACTCACACTTGCCTGTAATTCCAGCTCCACGGAATTACGGGCCCTCTTCATGCCCACACACAGATCCACATAGTTACACAGAATTAAACACCCAGCAACACATTAACACGGTTAAATAAATTGAAATGGTTTTCAAAGCAAACCACTACCTTGGAGGCTGTGGTCTGGTGGCTTTATCTGCAGATGACAGGCATGAAATAGACTCGTCGTAAATTAAACAATGAAAAAAAAAGGGACGCTCACAAACCCATTTCCAAGCTGAATCCAGAAGCGGGTAAGATAGAAAATCACAGGCCTACGCCCCGGAGGAGCACACTTGTGAACTGTCAGGTGGCCAAGCAGAAGGGTCAAGTAGGACACTGTGAAGGGTAGGGAGGTGGTCCAAAAACACTAACTCCAGGGCCAGGGACAGACCCTGCCTCAAAGAACAGGCAGAGAGTGACAGAGGACACTTGACATGCACGGCCATGCGCACCTGTATATACATACATGTGCACGCATGCGTGTTTATGTACACACATGCACATGTGCGCACAAACCTCTCTCTGTACACATACACACACACACACACACACACAAGGAGAGTTAAATTTTGGAGTTTTCTTTCTTGTTTATGTTTTGAGCCAGATCTATGTAGCTCTGGCTAGCCCGAAATTTGCTGTGTAGACCAGGTTGGCCTCACACTCAAAGAGATCCACCTGCTTTTGCACCCCCAGTGCTGGGACTAAAGGTGTGTGCCACCACACCCAGCTTACAAAGTTAAATTTTGTCAGTGAAAAACCAGAGAGGGCCCTTGATCAAAACAAAATGTCAGAATGACGTGAGCTGTCACCGGTGACACAAATGTAGAAGGTTTTCAAAGGACAGTGGCTTCATGTCGGCAAAACATGTACAAAATGAACCCCATCTCCCTGGGAGAAGCTGGAACTTCATGAAGTCAACTGGACACCAAGAGAACTCTTCAGGCCTCTTCCCCGCCCTCTCGGCATGCTGGAGATCAAAGAGTAGACTTCATACAAGCAGAGAAAGTACTCCACCCGAGTCACACACCTCTATTTCCGTCTTGCAGCTGGTTCCTGCAGAATATTCTGGGGGATGCCTAGGAGCTGATGTGCTCAGGAGAGGGGTGTAGCCCTAGGCAGCTGTGGTCTCCTAGGAGACACGGGTTCCTCCTATGGCAGTAAATAGCTATGAGGTGCCAAGGGCTGTCATCACCATCACCCCTAACTGTCACAGTGGTTTAGGAGGAGGCAGTGCCACCTGCCTGGAGAAGGGGAGTCTCAAAGGCTGTGAGGGCTGAGGCCAAGTCCACCTGCTGGGGAGGAGGCCCCAGGGCATCTATCCTCCACTGCCTGGTGGGAAGTCTGTGCTTCCTCCATGAACCAAGGGCTCCCTAGAAACAGACGTTCCACATCTGGCTGGGAGCACAGAGGCACCTGTGCACACAGGGAAGAGCACTGCCCAGGTGCCAGAGTTAGCCTGAGCACAGGGAGCTCGGCTCTGCACCACCACCCTAGACCTCAGGGCTGGGCCTGGTGCTGTGTCAGTGCGCAAGTCTGCAGATGCCATCCTGGAAAGCCCCAGCTCCAAACCTGCAGAATCCAGACTCGGCCAAGTCGGCTCCAGCATGTGGCCCTGGACTCTCCACTGAACGCACGCATTTTGTGACATTTTCATGCATGTCCATACGTAATAGGTTTCTGTCATAGTCACCCCCTCTTGGCTCCTCCACTCCAATTGGTCGCCTTTTGTTACCAGTAAGTCCCGTTTCTACTTTTTGTCTTTCCACAAGAGACAAAACCCCATGCCCTTTGTGTAGGCTGTATGTGTGTTTGTGTGTGTAGAATTCCCTGTGTAGTATGTACAGTGTGTGCATGTGTGTGTGCATTTGTGTGTGGTCTGTGTATAGTGTGTGTGGTGTGTGCATGTGTGTGTACATGTGTGTGCTATATGTGGCATGTGGTGTGTGTGTACACGTGTGTGGTATACGTAGTGTGTATAGTGTGTGCATGTATAGTGTGTGTGTGCGTGTGTATGTTGTATATGTGTCGCGTGCATAGTGTATGCATATGTGTGTGGTCTGTGTGTAGTGTGTGTGGTGTGTGCACGTGTGTACATATGTGTGTGCATTGTGTGGTACATGCGTAGTGTGTGCATGGACGTGTGGTACGTGTGGTGTGTGTGCTGTGTGCATAAGTATGCATGTGTGTGTGAATGCATGTGTGGTATATGTGTAGTGTGTAGTGAGTGCATGTGTGTCTGAATGCATGTGTGTGTGAATGCATGTGTATGTGTTGTACATATGTGTGACCCAATTAGTTTCATCAGGAATGAGTACTGGCCACACCACTGAGGAAAGTGCCTCCCAACCATCAACTGCCTACGGGTTGAGGAGGGGTGAGCACCTCTCTACTCTCACACAGCATCACAGGTGAGAACATGTACTCTAAGAAAGCTCACAGCGCAGGAGTTGGGGTCCTGAGTTGGTCCATGGGAGGCAGGAACTTGAGAGTTCCGGGAGTCGTTACAGCAGGATTTGCACACATGTACACACATTCGGGCATGCACACACATGACCTTCCCCTACCTTTCATGGATTCAAAACCAACCTGAAGCCATCCCTCTCCCGAGGAACCAAACCATACCCAGTGCAGTCCATCTGAGCATGCTCAGTGACCAGATGGCTGTAAGGGTGCAGAGGCCCCACTATGCCACTGCTGACTTCAGCATCGGCACCCCAGGAAACCCCAGGAGATATCATCTCCCTACAGTCCCCACAGAGCACAGCGAGCCACCTGCTGGGCTCCTCCTGCATCAACTCAGCGTTTGAAAGCCCCAGAGGGGTTTTGGGGGGTTCGGCTCTGGCAGGAAGGGGTGTCAGGGGAATGCAATGCAATGCAAAGACTCAGCACGGGCTTCACCCCATGCTGGGTTTCCTGCCAGCAGAAGGGGTTAGAATCGCTGGGGTTCATCTGGAGGGTGGAGACAGCTGCGTGAAACCATCTCTCCGAACATCTGTTGAGTGAGGCAAACACCATCACAGAGAAAGCTTGCAGTCCATCCAAGGTCAGCGGGGTCCCTGAGAGGGTCCACGCGCCAAGCTGTACACGCACCTCTGACACTAAGGGCGGCAAGGCCTCCTTTTCATTTCTGCTTTACGGTGGAGCTGAAGGGATCCTGGGCTCCAGCTTTCTGTGTGTGCAGCGTTCACTCTCAGAGTGTTCATGTTTATTGCTTCTAAATCTTTCCTAGAGTCACTGAAGCTCTCCATTTTGGTCCCAAGTAAGGCAGAGAAAGGAAAGCTAAAAATAGAAGATTTACATGCGTGAACACCTGTTATGTTTTACTACATTTTTATTTAATCCTCATAAGGGCCCTAAGAAGTGGTTCAGAGAAAAGGTACAAGTACTCAAAATGGCAACTGTCCCCTACCTCCCTCAAAGCAGCCCTAGAGTGTGACCCTAGAGAGTGACCCTAGCTCTAGGGGAATGAGGAGCAGCTGGAGGGGAACAGAGCCTTGCTCTGCGCCTTGCCCCGGGCCCTAGGCTGTTTGAAATGAGGGCATGATGGAAGGCGTCAGGGATCATCTGAGAACATTGGTCTTTATATTTGGGACTGAAAGCTATTACGTGGTCATAAAGAGAGGAACGCCAGGCTTCCAAGATTGGGAGGCCAGAACTGACCCTTCTCCCAGCTATTGCCTGTGCTCAGCTGTCTGTCTCAACTCTTCGACCATCCAGGACCCGCCCACAGGAAGTCATCAGGACAATCCCCCACAGACACACCCAGAAGCTTGCCTCCCATGTGTTTCTAGTGTGTCAAGTGGACTATCAGAAGTAACCATTACTGGGGCCGGAGAGATGGCTCAGTGGTTAAGAGCACTGACTGCTGTTCCAGAAGACCTGAGTTCAAGTCCCAGCAACCACATGGTGGCTCACAACCATCTGTAACGGGATCTGATGCCCTCTTCTGGGGTGTCTGAAGGCAGCAACAGTGTACAAATAAATAAGTAAGTAAGTAAGTAAATAAATAAATAAATAAATAAATAAATAAATAGTGTGCTCACATATAAATAAATAAATAAATAAATAAATAAATAAATAAATAAATAACCATTACGGAAACCCACTGCCCAGAGGTCAAGGCCAAGGGACCAGAAACTGAGCACTGTCTGTTGGTCCATCCCCGGTCTCAGGTACAGCTATGATGAAAGGGCCTGGGTACAGAACCTCTGGATACTAGAAGGTTGAAGGACGAGCCCACTCTTGGGCACATCTTCCACATGGCTTTGTAAGTGGAGAAGTTTCCATACATGGCTGAAACCAGACATGTCTGAGCCTTGGTTTCCCCATTTGTCAAGAAGCATCAAAACACATCAGATACAGTGGGTGGCTCATGATTATAATCCCAGCACTCAGGAGGCTGAAGCCAGGGGATCACCTTGATTACAGAGTAAAACTTGTCTCCACAAACACAACTAAGTGACTTAAATATGAACAGAGAAATACCCATGATGCCCTGTATAACAAGGAGGGTCAAGGTCAATGCATAAGGCCAGTCGGCCCCAGAGGGAGCATGTGCATACTGTAGGAGCCTGTATTAACTTACTTTTCTGTTGCTGTTATAAACCACAGCAATGTCTGTTGGATGGACCAACAGACAATGACCTACAGATACAGGAGTTTATTTTGGCTCAGGATTGGTGAAGGCTACGAGTCTTTCACAGCTGAGAGACATGCAACAGCCTGCCTACCATGACAGCAAATGGCAAGCCTGGTGCAGGAGCAGAGAGCTGAGCGCTCACATCACAACCACAAGCAGGAAGCAGAGGGCCAACAGGAAGCTGGGTGAGGCCATGGCCTCTCAGAGCCCAGCCCTAGTGATGGACTTCCTCCAGCCAGCTCTCACTTCCTAAGCCTCCACCAACTGAAAACCAAGTGCTCAAGTACCCAAGACGACAGAGGACATTTCTCAGTGACACCACCGCAGGCCTGGGAAGTGCTTGGTCACCCCTTTCTTGAGTTGCCAAACAATGGCTGTCCTTCCTGGCTGAGCTGCCTGGACTCCACGCCATCTGATGAGATTTTCATACCCACTTTCAACTTAAGTAGAATAAGAATCACCATAAAACACCTCTGTATGTGTCTGCAGTAATGTCTCCAGAAAGAATTAATGGAAGAGGGAAGATGAATATCAGCAGTACTGTGCTCCAGGACCAAATTAAGAAGAGAAAGTGAGCTGAGCTGCTTCCTGACTGCAGAGGTGATGTGACCAGCCACCTCACGCTCCTGCCTCCACGCCTTCCACCACGAGGGACTGTGCACCCTCCAACCGTGAGCCAAAACAAGCCTTCCTTCTTTAAGCTGTCATGGCAATGGCAATAATGAACACAAGAAGGTATGTGGCACCAAGTGGGGCTGGCTACATCAGGCCCTGACTCCCGTGACACCGAGGCAGCAATGAGGTGACATGCATGGGGCAGGAACCCTGGGTGAAAGCAGCTAGGAGCCTCTGGCTTCTCAATGGCAGAGACAGGAGAGGATGAGAGACACATTCAGGGAG
This sequence comes from Uromys caudimaculatus, assembly GCA_028551405.1. Classification (NCBI taxonomy): domain Eukaryota; kingdom Metazoa; phylum Chordata; class Mammalia; order Rodentia; family Muridae; genus Uromys; species Uromys caudimaculatus. The sequence continues at coordinate 127,821,825 of CM052702.1, forward strand.
AAGGACTTGGGCTAGTGTGCACTTGCTTTTCCTCGTGCCTGAAGCTCATGACAGTAATCAGAGATCCGTCCCCTGGGAGCTAGCAATAATGATTAATAGGGTTAAATATAGCCAGAGACTGCCGGGGCAAAATTAGGAACCATGCATAAAACATCATCTCCTCCTCAGGCAGACAAGCCACTGGGCTGGTACCCAAGGAAGACACCCGCCTACCCTTGGGTGGCCCCATCCACCCTCCTCACCACACTGCCTGTCTGCACGTGGGTGCGTGCCAGGGTTGCGTCCCCTTCTGTTTGTGCCTTTGCATGCCCCTGAATGCCAGAGCCATTATGGGGTCCCTGAGCCGACCCAAAAGGAAAGCAGGGTTGGTGAGGTGGCAAGAAGAGATGCTGCCCAGGCCTCACCCAGACCTACGCCCCAAGCTCAGCTTTTCTGTCCTCTGCCGTGTGGCTGAGGGCAGGTCATTGCCCACCTCCGGATTTCTGTTTTCTCTCCCATCCATTCGGCTTGGTCTTCAAAGCTGGTGGGATGGATAACAAGGTACAGTAAGAGCCAGGCAGTCGGTGAACACTCAGAAAACCCTCAGCTCCTTTTCCCCACCCCCATGGCCAAAGAGCGCGTGACCTGGAACACCTCTCCGAACCCAAATTTCTTGCCCAAAAAAAATGTAGATATCAGCATAGGAAAATTGCCTAGCATCCTTTATCCCACGTATATGACACTGTGGTCGGGCAGCGCCAACCGACTTCATGCTGGATGCCACAGTAGGTGCTGGAATAGGGCAGACACTGGACCTCTGGTCCCGGCTCTTACGGTGTCTTCAGTCTATCGAGCAACATGGGAAAGATAAACAGATGAAATAGCTATACAGCGTAAGCTTTGTTTAAAAGAAAACAGGGGTTTGGTGGTAAGATGAGATTTTCCAAGGAAGTGTCAAGAGTTCGAACCCCTGAAGCTCAGGGTCCCCAGCAGCCACGCCTTTTCCTGGTCCCTCCCACATCTTGGTCAATCCCTCCCTCACTTGGCTGGCTGCAGGTACTGGAGGGGAGGAGACCAGGGTGAGAGCAGCTCATCCCGAGAGCCATGTCCCCACGTGCATGTTGCGTATGCATCTGTTGATAATCAGGAGTGAGCTGCCTCCCTCGCAAGGTGCACCTCATCAAGGGAACGGAAATATGCCGTGGGGGAGGGGCGGGACTGAAATAGACTCATGGTTCTGACTCTGCACGCACGCCTGGGGAACAAAAACACCCCATCCTCAACACTCAGCCAAGAGAACCCCGAAGCCCCAGACACCCTTACAAACAGAGGGCCACGGGGTCTCACCTCAGTGCATAAACAGGGGTGGACATCGAGTCTGTTTGGCCCATGCGGCAAAGTAGTACACCTCCCCAGTCCCACCTCTTTCTGTGGCCATGTTGGGACTCTTCTAACAGGACAGGCTACCAGCCACCACCCTGTGGGTCTCTTTGCCAGGACCTACCCCAGCACACACACCCGGCACGCTTGGCTCTTACTCCTGCAGGCTCAGCTCAGGCCTGTAGTTTGGAGGACATAAGCCATCCCTGGGTACAGTATATGGACAGGACTACCTGGGACAAGTGGGGACCCTCAGGGAGGTTTGAGGACTCTGAGGGGTACTGGAATCCGGTATGGGCCCCTCATCCCACTCTGTGATGTTTGTGGTCCACCCTGACCACCAGATCCTAATCCCTAGCCCCACCCAAACCCCACAATCCTGGCTGTCTGGGCTGATCAGGCTAGCTGTAAAAACCCAGGAGAGCCAGGCTCATTGAGGACCGCCAGTGTACCCTAAACTGCAGTGTCTATCCCAGGCCCTTCCCTGAGGTCCGCAGCTAACATGGGGTTCTCCAACAACAGAAGAGATGGGGCCTTCAACCATATAATGAGCCAGAACTGTGTACAGCCAAGGGTACCACCAACAAGCTAGCAGGGAGCTCATTGCCTGGGCTACATAACTTCTGGGCAGAAAGCAAGAAAGGGGTTAATGTCTGTGCTGGGGAGAGAGTGGGTAGGGAGGACAAGAAGGGGCAAGTGACCCCGTGGAGAAAGGAGCTCAGAACAGCAGAGACAGTAGTGAGAATGAATCACCAGCCTTCAGACGACACGCTGCACAGGGTGACACTCAGGGAAATGCAAATTAAAGTAATGAGGAGTCTAGATCCTCTGCCCACCAATAGGATCACTCGCTAGCAGCTAGAGACGGGGGAGCGGATTCTCTAATTACTGAGGTAAAGGTGAGAGCCCTGTCCTCCGGGGAAATCAAGCTGACAGTAGCTATTAATTAAAATTAAAATACACAAACCTCTTGACCCAACAGCTCAACTCCTCTATTATCCCCAGAGAAATAAGTGACTGGTACCTAAGGATGTGTGTGTGCAAGGAGGGTGTGTGTGTATAAGGAAGATATGTGTGTGCAAGAAGAATATTGTGTGCAAGGAAGATATCTGTATGCAAGAATACTGTGTGAAGAGGGTGTGTGTGTGAGGCTGTGTGTGTGCCAGGAGGCTAATTTTCATCCTGCTTCTGTAGTTTAAAGCAGGGGTGGGGCGGGAGAGAGAAAATGAACACCAATTGCTACGGAAACCTTCAGCTTAATTATAGTACAGCCATGCTCTGAAATACTATACAGTTGTGAAAAATAATGCACCAAGATTGGCAAGATTGCTTAAGGGGTAAAAGTGCTTGCTATGGAAGTGTGATGGCTGGGAGCTCACTCCTGGGAACCTATGTAATGTGGGAGGGGAGAACCAATGCCTCAAAGTTGTTCTCTGACCTCCACAAGTATGTCCTAGCGTGGGCATGCATACCTCACCCCTATACCCTGCTCGCACTCTCTCTCCGTCTCTGTGTCTCTGTCTCTGTCTCTGTCTCTCTTTCTCTCTCTCTCTCTCTCTCTCTCTCTCTCTCTCTCTTTCTCTCTCTCTCACACACACACACACACACACACACACACACACACACACACACACACACACTGAAGTAAATAAAAGGAACACACCACACTCTCCCTCCGTACTGGTGCGCCTTTTCACACGTAACCCACTGAGAAAGACGCAGGAATATTAACCATCACTTGTTTGCATTTGGCCCTAGTATCCACAGAAGACGGTTCCTGGACCCCCTCCCCCAGATGCTCAAATCTCAGGGTGTCAAACCCCTTGCCTAAAAGTGCCCATAGAATACCCAGCACAATCCCCACATACACTTCCGAGCATCTCTAGACCCATGTGGCTGGCAGAGCCGCAGAAGCCACAGCAGACCATCTGCCAACCCTGAGGGAGTGCTTTGAACACAGGACTCCTGTTTCCACCGCTCGAGTTATTAAACTCCTGGCTGGGGTGCCCAGTTGGTAGAGTGCTTGCCTAGCATGCACCAAGCTCTTAGTTCGGTCCTACTGTACAATCCGATGTGGTGGCACATGCCAGAAATCCCAGCACTCAAGAGGCCGAGGCAGGAGGATTAAAAGGTCAAGTCATCCTCAGCTACATAGTGAGTTTGAGGCCAGAGTGGGTTACATGAGACCCTGACTCAAAATTAAATAAACTCTCTATGATTGACATACTTAAGAGGACCTGCCCGCCCCACCCCCCAAATCCTCATCTCTCTCGGTGGAACCCTCTCATGCAGTCATAGAGAAACAAAGCACAATACTAGAGACTTCCCAGCACTCCCAACCTTAGTCTTTCATCCTGTGGAATGGGAGCAAACAGGTGCTTATCTAATGAATGAGTTGATGTCTGCGCAGCATTCCTACAACCTGAAAGGGGCCATCCGGGAAACTCTTCCCTAATGCCAGAGGAGGGCATTGGGCACCCTCTCTAGCTCTCCGCCTTGTTACTTTAAGGCAGGGTCTCTCACTGAAACTGGAGCTCATGTTTTATTCTCTAGGCTGGCAGCCAGCAAACCCCACCCACCAATCCTCCTGTTTCCACCTTCCAAGCCCTGGCAGTCCTCTGGTCACCACCATCCTAGGGTTGGGGTTTCAGACAACTGGGGAGACCACTTCCAGCTTCAATCGGGTGCTCTGTCCCTCACACTAATGCACACACTCTTGAGCTCTGTGCCTTCTCTCCAGCACCTGGAAAAGTCAGACTTAGAGGAGCCTAGGACCCCTGGGAGGCTGAACCCCCGCCCCATGTCTTCTGCTCCTTCAGGTTCCTTCATGGGCAGCCCACCCTCCAGACCCCACTTATCTGTGCTCCCTGGAACTGTCATCCAGGCCCTGGAGTCTCAATGTGTCCCAAGTTGGTTAGGTCTCCCCACTCCCACCACACTGACCTCTAACATAAACTCAGGTCTGACAGCACCAGCACTGTCCAAGCCCTGAGCCTCTCTATCTTTCTCTCTCCCCTCCCACGCTCTATTAAGAAAACAAAGCAAAAATTAAATTACTCCTAACACACCCCCCAGTCTGCTTTCAAAAGGGTTGGATGGTTTGAAATTCTAATTTGTTTTTACAGGGTCTTAAAATAATCTCACCAGAGCCCAAGAGACACCGCCTCCCCCACTCCATCCCTGCCCGCATGCCACAGCGGGAGACCAGGCTGCAGGGTAGCTGTCTGGAGGAAGGACCAGCCTTTCCATCCTGGACCTCAGCTTTACTGAAATGTCTATGCAGCCTGAGGCTGGTCAGTTGTCTGGACTCACAGGCTGGGGTACAGTCTCTTATATGTGTGCAACCACCCCAGCTTTAGATGGACCAATGAGGCCTTTCCTGGCTAGTCCCATCCCATATGAGCAGAAGGGACCTTTCTAAACTAACACTTCATTAAAGGTCAGCTGCTATTTCACACTCTGCAGCTTTCAGCCACTTGCTGGGAAGTTGAGTCCCTGATCAAAGCCGTTCTGACCCCTGGAGCCATCCTGGAGAGTCCCAAGTCCCAAGACCCTGCCGGCTGTGCTTGATATGGTATTAACCACAGCAGAATATAGCTGTCCTGCCAATAGCAAAGATCACCTCTTTTTGAGTGTCTCCTGATGGGAGCTCCCGCCGCGAAGACCAATTCACGTGATACAAATGGTGAGGCAGACACTAAACCCAGAAGGTGGCAGAGAGTGATGTAGGCTGGCCTCCAACCCCAGGTGCAAGTTCAAGGCAGAGATCAGAGAGGCTGCACACAGCAGCTCTGCTGGAGACAAGAGGCTAAGACACAGAGCACCATCACAGGGCAGAACCAGGAACCAACAGATCCCTTAACTGGCAGGAGGGACTGGGGTGGCAGCGACCAGCCAGGGATGGCACCTAACCTGGAGACTGATGATCCACTCCCAGCCCAGAATGCCTTGCACAGGTCAGCGAGTCATCAGCCCCTCTCGGTTCCTGGGCAGTCCACCCACCACCTTGTGCACCAGCCCCTAACCACTACCCTCCAGGCTCTGGAACATTCTACCCTGCCAGGCTCTGATCGATCAAATGCACTTCGCCCATTTCCACAAACACAGCAGAAGGGACCACTAGATCTCCCCTCACTCCCTCTCCTTGCACAGAGAAAGGAAATGGGCCCAGCATAGGGAAGAGCTTGCCCAAAGCTGCACAGGTAGCTACCCTACCCTGCCCTGGCCCTAGGTCCCTACCCAACTCGCGGTTCATAATAGAGACTCCTGAAAGTTGACCCCTGACCTCTGCATGTGTGCTGTGGTACCCGCCCACATGCCAATAATAGTAAGCCAAATGTTTATGAAAGAGGATGCTGCCCAAGGCCACATAGCTCACACAAGATCAGAGGCACCATTACAGCCCCACCTCTTCTTCCTGAGGCCAGTCTGCCCCTCCCCCACTTCTATAAAGTAACTGGGAAGGAGTCTGGAACTCTAGACCCTTGTTCCAGAACCAAAGTGTCTCAATTCTGCCTGCCCAGGGAGTATTCACAAGAAGTAAGCTAAGTAGTTAACCCCTGCAGGAGCCGACTGTTTCTGAAGCCTCATCTCTCCTCACCCCCACGACCACCACAAGGTCACCACACCAGTGGCCCTCTCATTTTGGTTCAGAAGGGACCAGAGGAGCAGGCAGCATACCTATGCTCACACAGCAAGGTATGGTGACAGGCAGGAGACACCTCAAGATGCAGTACGGTGGCTCCCATCCCAGCACTCCCTGACTTCAGCACAGTGCTACCGGAGTGCCCTCCTGAACAAAGAGAAGTTCTGCCTCCCCCAACTGCATAAACCAAGACTCTAATCCGTGTTATTAATGTAAATAATATTTCCGCAAAGCCAGCAAGCACCCTGCCTTCCCCGGGGGCCGCAGGCTTAGGTCTGCAGTGTCCCACACAGCAAGGACAATAACCAATTGACTCTTATTAAAACTCCAATAATGCTGGCACGATGGCAGCTTTGATAAGCGAACCCCTGCGAGCGGGGGTCAACCGTATTAGGAAAATGTAATTAGACTAATAAATTCCAGGCAATCCTATTTCCTTCTCTTTTTTCCTCTTTTGCTCCGAGGAGGGGTGCCACACGTAAGACCTCATTACCCAGGCAGTGGCTCTGTCGTGGGCTCTGCTGCAGAGGGAAGTAGGTACTTAGGCCAGCTCTCTATGGTCCTAGAAGACCACATACACACACACACACACACACACACACACACACACACACACACACACACACACACTTCCTAGAACATGTGGGACTGGATGGCCAGATTGTGGAGGCTCCAGTGAGCTGGAACATCAGTGAATACCACTGTTCCTGGCCCCCCAAATGGAGCTCTAAGGTTCCCCCCAAGTCTATTACCCACAGCTGCAAACTCCTCATAGGCTGCCATTGGGTGGGGATACGGGATCCCATGTGAATGGGGGGGGGGGGTGACAATCCTGGACTGTGTTGTCCCAGCCCCTGCCCCCTGCCATCCTACCTAGCCAAGGGACATAGGGCAGCACCTATATCTGCTGGGAAATAGGTTACCTTGCAACTCTGAGAACAACAGACTTTCCCTGCCTGGTGTCCCCATGCACCACACAGGGATGCCTTACCTGACCCGAGGATGTCTGAGCAGGCTAAGCTCCTCCCTCAAATCCTCCCTTCCCAGATGACCCTGTGTCAGGTAGCTCCAGTCCACAGATGGGAAGACCAAGGCTTTGGAGAGGCCAGTGACTACTTATGTGACCCAAGTTACAGAAGCACCAATAACAGAGAAAGGATCTGCTCTGCATGTGTGTGTGTGTGTGTGTGTGTGTGTGTGTGTGTGTAGAGCAGGGTCTCTTGTAGCCCAGGCTAGCCCAAACTCCATATGTAGTGTAAATGGAGGTAATGTTGAACTTCTGATCTTCCTGTCTCTGCCTCCCGAGTCCTGGGATTAGAGGCACGCTTCACCACGATCCACCATGCCTAGCTCATCCAGTGCTAGAGATGGAAGCCATAATTTTATGCATGCTAGACAAGCACTCGACCGACTGAGCCACATCCTCAGACCCCAGCGCTGGGATTTGAATGGCAGTGAGCTATCCCCCAAGCTGAAGCTGCCTGCCTAAGCCAGGCCCAGCTCACCGTTAGCCTCAGCTGCAGTGTGGGATAACATGGACAGCACACATCCCTGGACTTCATGAGATGCCAGACAGGTGAATTCCTCCAAGACTAAAAGAGATTATGGAGTACAGGAAGCCAACCCTCCTGCCATGACCGGGCCATATACTGCAGACCTAGAGAGGAAACCATGCCTTCTCCAAGCCCCAGCCAGAAAGCAGCCCCTACACTGCCTCTCTCCAGCGTGCTCACTCAACGTTCACAGCCACGATAGTCTGTTCAGCTAGAGGGCCTCCAGCTACCCCAGGCCTTTGCCACGATTTCTGTTAGTCAGTTTGAGAGGGAAGGAACCAAGTCCCCAGCCCAGCTGCCTCTCTTGTGTCCAAGCCCTGGGTTTCTGGACTATTTCACAGCCTTCAGCCCATCCTCTGCATGAACAAAACACACTGGAAAGTAGAGGTCCAGAGTCATGGGAAAGGACTCTTACGCCTGGGCGAATCCAAGAGCCCGAGAGCCAGCAGTCACTCTGCAGTTACACATAACTTGAAAAGGAACAGAAAAAGACAGATCTGGTGACATATGAAAGGGAGACAAAATTCAAATCCCAGCATCTATAAATAAAGATTTATTGGCACACGGCCACACCCACTCATTGACATATCGGCTAAGGTTGCTGCAAGTTATAGAAGCCAAGTTGAAGAGCTCCCAGAAAACAGCCCACGGGCATCAGGGTGGGAGATCTGGTCTTTACAGAACACTTTGTTGTCGTAGGAATCTGCTCATAACCTTTGCAGGCCACTATGACCTCTAGATCCTCTTCCAAGGCCACCAGACCTTTTTCAGGGTCTGTAAACCCAATGTGCTCTAGATACTAAAGAAATGCACCCACAGCGCCCCCCGGAGGGGACATTTAAGAAAACAACAAATTCAGAACAGGCACTAAGCCCTGCTCTGGCTTCAGTCCAGCCTGGGGCCATGATTAATGCTGACTTAAAACTGGAGGAGCCCTGGGATGGCAAGCAAGTTATGAAAACATTATGACCATGCCTTCCCCCCCACTTTCCTCTCTGCATATAAGACACAAGTGGATCATGCTCTGTTGCCATAGAAACAAGACTAGGCTAAGTCTGCAGCAGGAAGGATTAAAGGTAGACTTTTGGAAGATATCAGTAATCCGGCAGGAGAGACCGAGGCACGCAGATTCCTAACCCCTGATTAAGGCGCCGCTAAGAGCTTCCACCCCACTCTTTATTAACACTGAGTGTGGGTGAATGGCATTAAAACATAGGCCTCATCAATAAATACCAATCAATGTACCCAGACGGCAAATGCTTGATTGCATTTATACACATATTAAGTGTGGACGCATCTCACCTACAGACTCGGGCCCAGACATTGTGAACTAGTGGTCAGACATTTCTTCCAGATATTTTGTGAGGGTGGTAAGCGTTAGTATATTGTGAGGGGTGGGTGTGAGGGTATGTGTGGTGGGGGAGGGGGAGTACATTCGTGTGCAGGTGTTGGTGTCTACAGGTACACATGCATGTGGTATCAGGGGTCTTCCTTCTCTCTCTCCAATTTATATTTATTTCACGGTATATGGATGTTTTTCCTGCATGCATGTCTGTGCACCCCATTTGCTTGTCTAAAAAGGACACCAGATACCCAGGAACTGCAGTTAAGGATGGTTGTGAGCCACCATGTGGGTGGTGGGGATTGAACCTGGGTCCTCTGAGAGAGCAGCCAATGCTCTAACCACCGAGCCATCTCTCCAGCTTCCACCTTACCTCTTTAGACAGAGTCTCTGACTGAGCCCTGAGATCACCCACTGGACTAGACTAATTAGCTAGCAAGCCCCAGGGATCCTCCCATTTCTTCTCTGCTGAGCCCAGCTGATACATAGGTGCCTGGGCTCAGACTCAGCAAGCCCTCCACAGTCATCTCAATAGCTGACACTCCATTTTGAATATTTTAGCTTTCTGTAAAAGCAGCTGCTGGCCCAAGCAGAGGCTGGCCCTGTCACAGTGCCCGGCCCACCGGGCCAGCATCCCTACACCCTATGTCTGACCCCTGTCACACCTGTGCCTTCCTAGGGGTGCAGGCAAGAGAGATGGCCATGCCCAGGAGGGGAACTTGAAGCTTATAGCATCTGGAGACATCCTGTCTTGGATGTGACATGTTTCCCCACAGAGGTCTTCAGAGACCCAGGGCAGGACTCTGCACAGGGCTGTCTAGAAGGAAGGCCTAGAAGCTGGATGACTATCAGCCAGACACAAAAGTGTCCAAGGTGAAAATGAGATTTTTCTGCTGACTCCTATTTTGCCAGCTTTGCTCCAGCTCTTCTCAGGGAGGGCAGGCCAGAAAAGGAAAAGCTGTGCAGTACCAAGGAGAGAGTATCCCTCAGCGCCTCCTCACACACCTGATATGCCCACCAAATACCTCCATCTTCCAAAGTCTACCTTTAATCCTTGCTGCTGCCAACTTAGTCTAACCTAGGCATCACACCTGCCCGGTACTATATAGAACTTCAGAGATGCAAAGGCTGAGGGCTATTACCAGCAGGTTACCCTTGTCTCCTCAGCTGAGGACTCAGACCCAGATGAAAGGAAAATGAAGACCAGACGTGGGGTCCTATCTCTTTACTACTACACGTTGCTTTGTGACCCTGGCCTAGTCACTTAACCTCTCTGAGCCCAACTCGTCATCTGGATGGCAGAGGTAACTGAAGCGTCTCCCTGGTGGAATTACTATAAAGATTAAATCGGCTATCATGAAGCACTTAGTATGGCATCATCAGGCGCATAGTGGATGCTCACCGAAGTAGCACATGACAGCACGCCTCCACCCTGGCTTTGTGCATCTTCTGGCTTCTCTATACAGACAAGCCACTCTCTGCTGCCTGGCATTCAGCTGCCTCCAGCCGCAGCTGCAACCACATGCCTGCTCGTCACCCATGAGCCAGCAGCTGGCCCCTCACCTGCACCAAATCCATCCTCTGGCTTTCTGTCTGGACAGAGAGCCTCCCAAGCACTCCATCCTATGGTCTGCTCCTTCTTGACTCAAGGACACCCAGCCCCCAGTGCGTCCCTGACCTCCCCAAGCTCGGGACCTTTTCCTCACTGGGAACCCAGTGCTCCATCTGGTCACTTAACACTCTGCAGGGCCAGTGGCAGCCAGTCATCTTAGGAACGTGAGCCTCGCAGGCCAAGCACCTTACCCCGTTCCCTTGGATGCTGAGACATTGACCTGTCCAGTAGTGATTCCCACCACCCACCCCGCCCCCGCCGCCTGTCAAACTAACCTCCGGGGGATCCATACAAGCAAGGCTTTTGAGGCTTGCTTGACCAACACAATGGAGAATTGTAGACACTTTGGGACCTACAACCAGCCACCTCCCATTCTCCACCCCATCCCTGGGCACCCAACCTCCCTGACATCTGCCTACAGCGTGGCCAGAGGCGGGACTGGAAAACAGCCCTGCTCCGTACAGTGATGAGGCAGCTGCTGAGGCCCCAGCCCCTTGTTGACAAGACTCAAGCTGAGCAGCCAACTGGGGGGTGTCTCATTCAAAACAAATAACTGACGGGAACAATGAGATGTAATTGAGCCGATTACGGAGCAAGCAGGTATTTCTGCAGATGCCAAAAATAAGAATAAAACAGGGAGAAGATCTGCACTCATCTTCATCCGTCCCAGAAGTCACAGGTGACGAGACCCCGCAGAGTGACACAATGCACGGATCAGAACAGGCCAAACCCTCTCCCCAGGAGCATAGAAAATGGGGCGCAGAATCAGCAGTCCTGAAAGAGGCTCAGCTACCAGGAGACTTTCTGACCTGCCCTAGTCTGCACGGGTGAGCAGAGTCACATCTTCCACCCTACAAAGGCCCCAGCCCGGGACTCTGCTTTTTCCCCACCCACAGCGGCCTGCCCCCCTCGGTAGAGGTTAGATAGAACCCCCTCTCCTTACTCATGGCCCTCCCCTTACCATTCTGATGCCATCTTCACCCAACTCGCTGCTGCGTCCATGCCTGGCACATTCTACCACAGGAAAAGGGTGATGGCACCCACGAACCCCATGGTGCCCTTGTGGCTTGCCCTTCTCATTTCTCCTCTCTATTGAATGGTATCTGAGTGCTTTAGTCAACACGACCTCCTTCCACGCCCACATCCCTCACACTCTCTATCCACAGAGCACTCTCAACACAGGCTGCAGGGCTGTCTGTCTAGGGCTTGTCTTCCCCAACTAAACGAAGTCCCGTGGGGCAAGAACTGGGTCCAATTTGCCCAGAACTGAATCCCCAGCACCTAGAGGTGCTAAGCACATGACAGGGAGCCATCACCTAGGAGGTGAGCCTCTGGAGGTGTTTGTGGGCAATTACCTAGGTTACATTAACTATGTGGGAAGACTCATCTTCACTGTGGGCGGACCCATCCCCTAGGCTAGGGCTCTGTGGGCTGGCCTATCTCCTAGGCAACGGCTCTGTGGGCAGACCCATCCCCTAGGCAAGGGCTCTGGTCTGTACAAAATGGAGAAAGCAAGCTGATCACTCCACTTGCATGCATTCATGGCTCCGCTGTTTTACTGTGGATGCTATGTGACTAGCCGCATCAAGCTCCTGCTGCTGCTACTTCTCTGCCGTGATGGACTGCATGCCAAAACCACAAAGCAAATGAACACTTTCTCCCTTAAGGTGCTATTGTTGGAGGTGTTTATCACAGCTATGAAGCAGTAAATGGCTTTCTGAGCAATTCCCACGGATCTGCTCCTGGCCTGGCCTCCAGAGCCAACCTGAATGCTCTGCCAGCCCTGTCGTTCTGTCCCCTCTCCTGGCACTCCAGGGCCCTTACGGGGACACTAGCTGACCATGAAGTGCTTGAAATAGGATCAAGAGCTGGGTGAGTCTACCTGTCACTCACGTCCAGCTTGAGGGAGCACCTTATCTCTGTTGACTACATCAAGATCCAGCCTGAGCCCAGCCCCAGGCAACAGTTAGTAAAATGACCAGAAATGGAACACAGCTTTGGCAGCTGCTGGGTGAGTCACAGCCACAGTCACTGTTGTTTATGAGGCAGCCACAAAGCCACACAGCTGGGTTCAGAGGTGGTGCCCCCAGCCCCCGCTGCCCAGCACCCAGACTCCCTTTGGAGGCAGTGCCTGTGCCTTTGAAGTGTCACTTACAACGGCCCAGACTGTCAAAGCTCCTTGCACTTTGGTCACAGTATCATTCAAAGCCCCGGTCACGTGGAAGAAATTATAGTCATTACACCACAGAGGGCGGACCACGTGACTTGGCTGCTCCAGAGAGGGTGTGTACCTTCCCCCGGAAGTGAGGAGATCTTTGGGAATCTCAGCCTCACCCAGACTTGGCAAAATGATACCAATACTGGAGTGGGGAAGTCCGGGCACTGTAGAGCCAAGCAACAGGAAGCCTAGTAGGCAGGAACATGACCACCAAGGGGTCCCAGGGGCCATTCTGACCCCCCGCACCTACCAGAGCCCACCCTGCCTGCAGCGCCTGGCTCCTGCATCAGACAGCACATGTGCGGAGGCCCAGAGCCTGGACTCCAGGCTTAGTCCTCAGTGGGAATCCGGCAGACGAGCTAGCTAGAGTCAAGGAGCAGGGCTCAGAACAGATCAATCAGCCCTCCCCTTCCCAGGGTCCCACACCCCATTCAGTACCCAGTGTGCCCCTCGACGCTGCAACATAGAGGGAAACCCTCATGGCTGGCACTCTTTGTATAAATGCCCAAGGTACCACTCAGGGGCCCTGGGCACAGCTCCGCCTCCACTCCCAAAGAGGACAGGAGGAATCCAACACCTCTCTCCTCTCCTCTTACACTTATCTCGTGACCCAGTCACACTCACCCTCCCTGCCCACCCTGGAGCCCCGGCTGCTGTCCAGTGACCTCTGAGAACTGTGACACCTACCCCACACCCAGCCTCTTCTGGAGAACTTGTGACAGAACACAAATGCCCCGCCCTGCTCCGGGTGACAGCTCTCAGACCAGCACAGAGGTTTGGAGCCCAGAAGCATGTCCTGGTAAAGCCACTGAGAACAGAATGACCTGCCAGAGCCTGGCACACAGTAGGTGCTCAGCAGAGCAGAGAACAAGCTGCCAGCTTAAGGCCTGCTGTGTCCCCTCCCCAAGGTCACCCATGCACCGTCAGCTGCCACCAAACAAGGCAACATGGATGAGTGTCTCTCAACATAGCCACCTGCACTTCATGAAAGGCAGGAAGGTCCAGAGATGTAGGCACAGACCAGCTTGTCCTTGTTGCTCATAGGGACACTGCCATCCTCTCTCGAAAACTCAGAAGAACCAAGGTTAGGGAGGACAGGGACCTCAAAGATAAGACACTCATGACCCAAGCATAATACATTGACCACCCACTCCTAGAACTCCTGCAAGGGCATGCCGAGGGGTTGCCCACGCCCCATTAGAAGCTGTACCGCCCCACAAGGCCAAATACCCATTACTAGAAGGTGCTTGCTTTTCAGGCCAGCTCTGTCCTTTTACCTCACAGAGAAAGGATGTGTGTTTCCTGTGATCAAGAAAAAATCAGGGAAGTGACAGGAAGATGGCTCCATGGGTACCAACCCCAGTGTTGTCACATCCAGAGCGTGACCTCGGCCTGGTGACCCCTCAAATATGACCTCCTCCATTGTAAAGTGAGGGAGGTGGGAGACCCCCATCAGCTAAGGAAGTGTGGAAGAAATGAGCAACTCAAGGCCCGGAACACACTGTGGCCTGAGGGATGTCACTCTGTCGTGCAGAGACAACCAGCTACATGCAAAGCTGAGTACTACTAGTAGAAAGACTTGGAGCCTCCCAGAGAAGCCCTCACAGTAATCAGATGGTCCAATCAGAAGCCCTCACAGTAATCATCTGGTCCAACAGGAAGCCCTCACAGTAATCAGATGGTCCAACAGGAAGTCCTTACAGTAATTAGATGGTCCAACAGGAAGCCCTCACAGTAATCAGATGGTCTAATAGGAAGCCCTCACAGTAATCAGATGGTCCAATAGGAAGCTCTCACAGTAATCAGGTGGTCCAATAGGAAGCCCTCACAGTAATCATCTGGTCCAACAGGAAGTCCTCACAGTAATCATCTGGTCCAATAGGAAGTCCTCATAGTAATCATCTGGTACAACAGGAAGCCCTCACAGTAATCAGATGGTCCAACAGGAAGTCCTCACAGTAATCAGATGGTCCAACAGGAAGCCCTCACAGTAATCAGATGGTCCAACAGGAAGTCCTCACAGTAATCAGATGGTCCAACAGGAAGCCCTCACAGTAATCAGATGGTCCAATAAGAAGCTCTCATGGTAGTCACTTGGTCCAATGGGAAGTTCTCCCAGTCAACTTGAAACTGCCTCCCCGTGTAGCACAGACTCTCCCATTTACTGAGAGCCATCAAGTGCTGTGCATGGTGTTTCTCAGCCCTGCACCGTGGGCACCGTGGCCATCCTCAGCCTAGCACTGCGGGCAGCAAAGCCAATCTCTAAGGCATGTGGTGCTTTAAGGATCCGCAGCAGTTTCTCTGGCCTCAGCTCACCAGAGCCCAGCAGCATCCACACCCCTCTGGCATCCCTCCGCTTCCCAGTGCCCCTGGGGACAGAACGTCTGAGCTAAGAGACGACAGCAATGACTCACCAACCTCCTACAGCACCCATGTCCTGTGGTGCGGAGTCCAAGTCTAACCATTCAAGACCAACATCCCACAACTCTGACATCTCGATGTCCCTTAGTCCTAGCCCATGCTCCACCTTCTAGCCACAAGGCTCAGGTGAGTCCTTTCTCAGGGGAATCTCTACCTCCTCACTTGTCCTTCTGCCACCTCCATCTCTCCCTGGCTACTGTCCATACTGCTGCAATGTCACCTCCTCCAGGAAGACCTCCTGGCTGCTCCTCCGCCCTTGGGGTCAGCACAGGGCCCTGTACTTGCATGGCCCCAAGGCTGACTATCATGGGGAGCATGCAGACAGGATCACACTCCAGTCACCCATGTCCAGCACCATGTCTCCCCATAAGCCAGGCTGTGAGCTGGCTGTCTGTGTCCACTTCTCTGGGTCAGCACGTGGTACAGAGGGTCCCAGCACAAGTGGCCACGTCAGTCCACATGGCGGACAGTGATGCCTGCCCACCTGGCTCTGAACCGCATGGCTTGCAGGCAGAAACAAAACCACTGCCTAAGGAGGCTCATGGGAACAGAAGCTGCCTCACATCTGCCTTGCCCCAGAAGTCTGGCCATTCCATGAATGTTCCAGAAGCCTGGGCTCACTGCCTTGGCCCCTCCCCTCAACAAGGCTCTCGACCCAGAAAAGCAGGCTTGAATACCCAGGCCTTGGCCTTCAGCAGCCAGTAAAGTAGGGGCTTGCTTGAATTGGGGACACACACACACACACACACACACACACACACACACACACACACACACACACACTGTAAGTTCCTTTAACTATTACTGGAACCCTGCAAGCCAGGAGGGAAACTGAGGCCCTAGAGCTCCAAACAGTCACAAAACTGGATTCCCGAGGATAGATCCTTCCTCCAGAACTACCTTCCACACAGACTTAAGTCACTGAGGGACCACAGACCTGAAGGACATGGGGCCTCCCTCGCAGCTTGAAGGCAAAGGGGCCGTGTGAGCTGCCTCATTTCCTCTCCGCCCTACTCCAAAAGCTGTTGTGTACTCCAGCAAGGATACCTCCCACCAGGCTGGCCCCAGTCGCCATATTTACCTCAGCCACACACAGCCTTGCTCTGGGGGATAGGGGTAGGGTAGGACATGGGGAGGACAGGCTTTTGAAACCACATCCTTCCAAGAAAGAGGAGCATTGGGACAAAAGGGGCTTCAGAGGTGCCTCTCTGACCTCTCTGAGGTGCACCCTCTGCCCCCAGCTGTGATGGCAGCAGATCCAGCCAGCTGAGCACAGGACAAAGACAGAGGCTCAGAGCAGAGCAAGGCCTGGCCTCCTACTTGACCCTCCCTCGTGGTCCCCTGGGGATGGATGCTTCGGACAGAAAGCTGGCAGTCACACCACACACAAAGGCCATGAGGACAGAAGCCTGCAGCTAGGAGTGTCACCTCACCTGCATGCAGCGACCTGGCTTAGTCCCCAGGAGAAGGGAGGAAATGCAGAAACATAGAAACATTCACTCATTAAGCCCCTGCGGCATGCAAAGTTTCAGATCGCTGCCCCTCCCCCCACAGCCACTTCCTGGGCCCAGGCAGCAGCAGAGACCCTGTGACCTGATACGGGAGGCATTGCTGCTCAGCCTTCAGATCCATCCTTCTCCTCCGGTCACTTTTATGACAGTAATAACGCTCGTAAATTCCCCCACAGATGGGATTTTTATCTGCTAATCATGGCAATTTGGCTCGCTGCGGTACCACAGCTCTGGCCCTGGATTGTCAGGGGCCCAGCAGAGGTAACTGTCAAGGAACCAGGCAAGGAGCCCAGAGCCCACCACCACCCTAAGACTTCACTCCTCAAGGGGAAGTCACACGAAGGTATTCGAATGGAGCCCCAGGTGCATTCCCAGGGCCATTAGACTGAGAAGTCCCTCTTCTTGAATCTAGTACATGGATATCTCTCCTCTCCCTCCCACAGCTGACAACTCACACAGACCCGACCTTCCAAACATCCGTCTTCTCTTCAGTGCCCTCCCCCATTTGAGGGACTGAAGCCCTGGAACGGATGTACCCAAGAGGGACAGAAATGCAACATACCACAGAGTGACACAGAGCTGTCACTCAGGGCTGTGCAGGCCAGGGGACCCCTGACAGTTCAGATTAGGAAGATCAACATGAACAACTGTGGCTGCCATAATATGACATCACCCTTCCAGGAGGGAGAGCGGCACAACCACCTGAAAGGTTCCTGACCGAGGATTCTGAGCTGCCTGTAAAATGGATGAGCAGGAAGGATGCCTGCTGAGGACACAGCAGGGTCAGGGCTGGGTCTCTTTCTCACTTGTTAGTGGTAGGTGCTCTTGCTTTGGGACTTTGGCTTCGGGTGTTTTGAGACGGGGCTCCTGTAGCTCAGACTGGCCTCAAATCCACTATGGAGCTGTCTTAGTTAGGGTTTTGCTGCTGTGAACAGACACCATGACCAAGGCAATTCTTATAAGGACATTTCATTGGGGCTGGCTTACAGGGTCAGAGGTTCAGTCCATTATCATCAAAGCAGGAACATGGCAGCATCCAGGCAGGCATGGTGCAAGAGGAGCTGAGAGGTCTACATCTTCATCTGAAGGCTGCTAGGAGAATACTGGCTTCCAGGCAGCTAGGATGAGGGTCTTAAAGCCCACACCCACAGTGACACACCCACTCCAACAAGGCCACACCCACTCCAACAGGGCCACAGCTACTCCAACAGGGCCACACCCACTCCAACAAGGCCGCACCCACTGCAACAAGGCTACACCTACTCCACAGGGCCACATCTTCTAAGAGTGCCTGGGCCGAGCATATACAAACCATGATAGTAGCTGAGGGTGACCTTGAGTTCTCAATGCCTCCACAAGCAAGTGCTGAAATAATCCACACATGCCACGCCCAGCTAGGGATATATTTGTAGATATGAGCGTCTCTGAAACCACGTGGGGAAACACCACAAATTCCATCTGTGAAAGTTACTCCCAGGCATCTCTCCAGGGGCAGTTCACTGCAGGGATGGGCTGAAGGATGCTAAAAGCTGTCGCCCTCCTGTGGGGGACCCCTGGGCATGGGAGCTGAAGAAGCTATAGGGTGCCCAACTGCCTTGACTCTTGCGACGCACAGTGCCCTCTGCAGGCCGAGCCCTGGAGTTGCAATTATAGAGAAGCTGCAAATTCCCTTCCTTTGACTTCTTGTCTACCGAGGAAGCTGAGTTTCTTATAAGGAAATTTCTCCTGAAGCAAGGAAGCAGGAACTCCTAGAAGTCACCACCATCTGAATCCATCAGCCCTCTATGCCATGGAGTGTTCTATCGCCTACACAGTGCACCGAGCACTTGGGAGGGGCTTAGCCGTAAAGACTTGCCCAGCACGGGCAAGGCCCTGGTTCCATCCCAATGACCACAAAACAAACAGAAAAAAGAAAAAAGCATAAAAATCAACTTTCCCAAAACTTTCATGTAAGATTAAAATGAGAAGGAGAAGAAAATGGTTAGTGGCTAAATCTATTTTGCTTTTGTTTTTTTGTTTGGTGTGTGTGTGTGTGCGCGCACACACACACTGCTTGTCTGTGTAGCAGGCAAAGTCAGGTAGTTATGCTAAGGTCAGACCTTAGCATAACTGACTCTATGATGGAAGTACCATCTAGGCCTTGGAATGGAGCACATAGGCAGAAACACGTGACAAAACAGGACCACAGACCTGATCCGTCAAAGTCCACCATAGTTCTGGGAAAGTCCTTAAATGTTCTAACCTTACTTTTTGGTGTCTTCTTCTTCTGCTTCTGGCTAACTGTTCTTGCTGAGGTGAGTCAACCCAGAATATGAATTTTATGCTTAAAAGCTCATGCTGAGCCAGGTGGTGGTGGCACACGCCTTTAATCCTAGCATTCAGGAGGCAGAGGCAGGCAGAACTCTGAGTTCGAGGCCAGCCTGATCTACAGAATGAATTCCAGGACAGCCAGGGCTACACAGAAAAACCATGTCTAAAACAAACAAACAAAAAAAAAACAAAACCAAAGCTCATCCAAAGGCTCAGGGCTACCTTCAGATCCCAAATACCCGGTGTAGTCACTGACTGGCTGATAAAAACTTGCTATTGGCTTACACTTTTTTTTTTTTTTTTTTTTTTGGTTTTTGGTTTTTCGAGACAGGGTTTCTCTGTGTAGCCCTGGCTGTCCTGGAACTCACTCTGTAGACCAGGCTGGCCTCGAACTCAGAAATCCACCTGCCCCTGCCTCCCAAGTGCTGGGATTAAAGGCATGCGCCACCACTGCCCGGCTTGGCTTACACTTATGTCCAACTAGTCTTCTCTGGTTGATACCTCCCAGCAGCCTGCATTTGCTCCATCTGCACAGAAACTAGAAGAGGACATCAGATCCCCTGGAACTGGAGTTATAAGCAGTTGTGAGCTACCTTATGTGGGTGCTGGGAACTGATCCCCGGTCCTCTGCGAGAGCTGCAAGCACTCTTAACTACTGAGCCATCTCTCCATTCTTGTTTTTAGTTCTTGAGACCAGGATCTCACTACCTAGCCCAGGCTGGCTTCAACACTCACAGTCTTCCTACCTTGGCCTCACCATTGCTGGAGTTATAGGTGTGCACAACTACGTCAAATAGGAAGGAGACAGAAGAAATGGTGAGTGGATAAATCCATTTGCTTTTGTTTGGATGGTGGTGGTGTGTGTGTGTGTGTGTGTGTGTGTGTGTGTGTGTGTGTGTGTGCGCGCGCGCGCGCACACATGCATTCATGTTATTAGTTTCTGTGAGTGTGAGCATGTGTGCACATGGATGCATGTGTACGTGTGTGTAAGCATGTGTGCACGTGGATGCATGTGTGGGGAGTGAGCATGTGTGCACGTGGATTGTGGGAGGCCTGAGGCATCCTGTTTTCACAGCGCATGCGCTACACAGCACGCACCGGTACTGGGACAGTGGTGACATTCTTAACAGAGGAAGGGAGTCTCAGGCCTAGAGGCAGGAACTTCCTAAGAGCCAGACTCAGGAGGCATCTCACCTGTGTCCAGCCGGTGTCCCCTTTCCTTGTTCTAGGACCCCATTCAATCCCAGGTAACCCAGCCCTTTTCGTGTGAGGGTATACTTTACCACAGTATAAATTCAATCCCCATCAGAACTCAGCAAACAGCACCAGTTTTAAAACTGTTTTTGCGGTGGGAGGGAGGGAGCCCAGGCCTGACTGGGAGAAGGCAAGCCCTTGCCACCAAGCTCCCCCTGCAGCTCAGAACCATTACACTTGAGTGTGATCTGCAGCCCTCAGCCCTGTGGCCACAGATACAAGACCTCCCTTATCAGCTGACCCACTGACCCGAAGTGAGAGTATCATTTGCTCTCAGTAAGTGCTGGAGAGACCTCTATCCACCTGTCACCCAGCTCTGGGCCTTAATGGCCTCAGTGTTGCCGTCAGGATCAAGTGCAGCATCCTATCTCTGAGTGTCCACAGGGTGTGTCTCAGCATGTGCTTTGGCCGCCCCTCCCTGCAGGGTGTGTCTCACAGTACCCTCCTCTTGCCAACTACAAGTGCCAGCCTACCCTAGTTTTCCTTCTGCTGCTGTGAGAAAAACCAAGTCCAAAAGCAAGGTGGGAAGAAATGGGTTTATTTGGCTTGTAGGTTACAGTCCATCCTCTAGGGAAGTGAAGACTAGAACTGGAAGGCAGGAACTGAAACAGAGGCCATGGAGGGGTGCTGCTCACTGGCTTGCTCAGTCTGCTTTCTTATGGAACCCAGGACCACCTGCCCAAGGGTGGTACCACCTACCTTGAGCTGGGCCCGCCTACAGCAATCGTCAGTTGGTGGCTGAGAACGCCACCACAGACTTGTCCACAGGCCAATCTGATAGGGGCAGTTCCTCAATTGAAGGTTCTCCTTCTCAGGTGACAAGTTTGCTTGTGGGAAATTGACAATTAATAATTAAATGATAGATAGATAGATAGATAGATAGATAGATAGATAGATAGATAGATAGCCAGTGCAGGGCCTGCCTGGTTACTGAGCCACCACAGGCCTCTGGTCACTAGAGAGTCACTTCCCATTGGTAAGAAACTTCAACACCACACTGAAGTCCAAAGTTACCAGGAAATTAGTCCCCCTGGTCCCCAGACGCCACCTTTGCAGGCTTGAATTCGGCATGACTGTGACACGGGTTCTGTGTCAGCCACAGTTCTAAGCAGTCCGCATAGCAAGGCCACTAGAAAAGTTGCTTTGGTTTTTGTTTGTTTGTCTGGGGGATGTTAAGACAGGGTCTTACAACCTGAGCTGGCCTTGTGTGACATCATCAGGCTTGTGTGACAGTACCTGTACCCCTGAAGCACCCTACCAGCCCACAAAAGGACAAATCTTTTAAGGTATCCCACTGAGGGGAAGAAACCGGAAGTAAATGCTGGCCCCTCCTAAGTGTCCTTCCGGAATGCTCAAGAACAGATAATGGCATGCGTCGACCAAAATCAAAGCCACACACCAGGGTGAAGGGCAGGTTAAGTGGAGGGGACATAATAGAACTGGGGTGTGTGAACGTGTTCTCTGTTGTAGCGGAAACTACAGAGAGACACCCTATGTCAAAAAGAAAAGAAACATAATAAAATACCATGAGCCACAATCCACATACTCTTTGATGCCCTCCCACAGAAACGTGTTCATCACGGCACGTCAATTTCAAGTCACACCTTTCACTGGCTAATATTGTCGATTGAACAAGATCTAGAATCACCTTGGAGACACATCAGTGGGCAAGTCAATGAGGCAGTTTCCAGACCAAATTAAGCCGCGGTGAGAAGATTCACTCCAGACGTGGGCAGTGCCATCCCACAAACTGGAATCCCAGCCTGAGTCAAAGGGAGAAAGCCAGCTGGGCCCCAGCATCCGTCTCTCTGTGCTTCCTGACTGTGGACACGATGTGACCAGATGTCTCACAGCCTTCCCTGACACCATGCTTACCTTTTCTCATTGTGAGACAAAATTCATGACAAAAGCCACTTAGAGAGGGAAGGGTTTATGGGGCTCACAGTTTGACGGAGCAGCTGAGGTGGGGAAGGCTTGCGACAGGAGTGTCAGGCCGCAGGTCACATTGCATCAGCTGTCAGGAAGCAGAGGGGTGGATGCTGGTGCTCAGCTTCTCTCTCCCTTTTTGCAGGGAGACGTTTGGTCGTTTGCTTGCTTGTTTTGCTTTGAAAGTTTCGTGCGTCCCAGGTTGGCCTTGAACTCTTGATGTAGCCAAGGATGGCTTTGAACCTCTGATCCTCCTACGTCCTCAGTCCTGGGATTACACACTCAGTTTATGTGGTCCTATGGAATGAACCCAGGGCTCTGTGCATGCTTAGGCTATTCTCAGCCTCACTTCTCCCTTTTTATTCAGACTGGACCCCGGCCCATGGTGTGGTGTCACCCAGTCTTCAGGCTGGGTCTTCCTGCCTCATTTAGACCTCTCTGGGAACATCCTTCCAGACATGGCTAGAGGTTGACAACCAAAGTGGACCACCACACTGACCCCGCTGTACTGGCACAAGGTCCTCTACCCAGAGGGTCCCACATACACAAGAATGTTCTGGCCTATCTACCATGACCACCTGAGTACGCAGCACAGACAGCCAGGTTCCATCCCTGCCTCTGCCACAGTGGGCTGCTGTGTGGCCTAAGCTGTTCCCGGAAGCTCTGCGTGCCTCCATTTCCATGTTTCTATGGTGAACCATCCACGAACCATCTTCATGGCTTGGAAGGTGAGGGGAAGCACCGTGGATAAGCTTACAGGAACAGGTGCTGTCTGCTGGGTCCAGGGAACCTGCACTTCCTACAGCACTGGGGCTGGAGGTCCAAAACCTGACCTCACCCCAGGCCTTTTCTGATATTCTAAAGTAATTGAATGCAGCGAGAGAGAGAGACATTCGAAAGGACTTTCCCCCTAATCTTCTCTCTATGTGGCCTTGGGGACGCGAGGTGGCCTTGGGGACACGAGGTGTCCGTGTTACTCCAGCTCATTCATTAACCGTCCCTTCGTTGCTATGGTTTTCCTGAGCCTCCCTGGGGCATGATCCAGAAATAGGCAGCGATTGAGCTAGAAAGGTCTTGAGAGGTGGCAGACCCTTCATCACACGCACCTCAACCTTGTACCTCATCCTCCCCAAACACTGGCTTGTCCCCATCCCACCATACCCTCCTCTGCCCCCTGCCTCTGCTGCTCCATTTCCAGCAAGGCTTTCTATATTCACCAAAGCCAGGAAGGCTCAGGGGACAGGACGGATAAAACCTGGACAGCTGGCCAGTGGGGAAAGGCGCTCGCCACCAATCCTGACAGCCTGAATTTGACCCCAGGGTTCTTTGTGGTAGACAGAGAGAGGGACTCCAGCAAACTGTCCTCTGGCCTCCACGCAGGCAACACAGCACACGCAATAGATAGATAGATAGATAGATAGATAGATAGATAGATAGATAGATAGATAGATGGATGGATGGACGGACAGACAGATAGATAAGTAGATAGATAGATAGATAGATAGATAGATAGATAGATAGATAGATAGATAGATAGATAGATAGATAGATAGACAGATAGATAAGTAGATGGATGGATGGATGGATGGATGGATGGATGGATGGATGGATGGATGGATGGATAAATGGATGGATGGATGGGTAGATAGATAGATAGATAGATAGATAGATAGATAGATAGATAGATAGATAGATAGACAGACAAGTAGATAGATAGATGGATGGATGGATGGATGGGTGGGTAAGTGGGTAGGTGGGTGGTTGGGTGGGTGGGTGGGTGGGTAGGTAGATGGACGGACGGACGGATGGACGGACGGGTGGGTGGATGGATGGATGGATGGATGGATGGATGGATGGATGGATGGATGGATGGATGGATAGATAAGCAGATAGATAGATAGATAGATAGATAGATAGATAGATAGATAGATAGATAGATAGATAGATAGATAGACAGATAGACAGATAGATAGATAAGTAGATAGATAGATGCCAGCCTAAATGGCATAATCTTTGCTTTTCTTTAGAATGTTCTAAGGTGGATGAGTTGGTCCCCGCTCTTGGACACAGGAGGCTCTGTCTCCTGACCGCCAGCCACCACGCTGTCCATAGTCACACAGGAGCCTCAGTCTGCCTGGTCTTTTTTACACATTTGAAGATCGTGGGTGTGAGGCTAAGTCTCAGTAGCTTCCAAGAGAGGGAGTGGTGGAGGGATAGACAAGGTCTGACCGTGTGGGAGAAGATGTTGATGGAGTTGATGCTGATGCCAAATGATGGAGATGAAATGACTGATGAGAGTGGTGGTGGTGGTGGTGCTGCTGCTGCTGCTGCTGGTGATGATGCTGATGGTGATGATGCTGATGGTGCTGATGGTGATGGTGGTGGTGATGATGCTGATGGTGATGATGCAGATGGTGATGATGCTGATGGTGGTGGTGATGATGATGTTGGTGGTGTTGATGGTAACCACTGCAATAGTGGTAATAATAGTAATGATGATATCGATGTTGATGGTGATTATGGTATTGCTGTTGATGGTGGGTGGTGATACAGATGGAAGCCACGCACACGTGCATGCACACACACACACACACACACACACACACACACGGAGACCTTCCCATGTACTCTGCCCTCAGTATCTTGTCCTCCAACCTGATGTCCACTCATCAACCTTGTGGTTATCACCTGACCTGCTGGGACTACAGTCACCTCTGATTCCTGGCTGTCCCTGGGTGACGGGGACCCCAATGGCTGCTCGCCACCATCTGGAAAGGGAAGCAGTATCTGAGTTAGGGAAACTGAGACATAGAGATGTATTCCAGCCAGCAGAGCGAGCGTACGTGCTCACCCTGGACCCCACCTCTGTCCATCAGGGGATAGGGTGGCTGCTGCCCTGCCCTGTGACCTCCCACATCAGACAACTTCATCCCGCTGCCAAGGCTCAGAGGCTGCCTGGAGAACAGTGACCTTGTTGCCAATTACTCCAGGGAAAGGACACTCCAAATCAAGAAACAGCACTCTGCGCCGCAGCACGCAAACATTCCTGAAAGAGGGAAATTAAGTCTCTGAAATAACATTAATCATGATAACTCCGGGCTGGTTCGCTCCTCCAACTTGCTTGCCACATTTCCTCGATGGTGGTTTAACCCTCCATAGCCCAGACACTTGAGACGTCCCCAGGACTACTGCTCTCCCTCCCTCCGGGCTGGTACCTTGCAGACTGGAGGCTGTCTTCTCTCCTGTCAAACTGACCCCATCCTGGCATCGTTCTGAAGCCGGGAGACAGGGACGCCAAGCGACAGAATGATCCAGGGAGGACTCAGAATGCAGCAGGATGAGAGGGGTCCACTCCCTCTTTGCCACTCTCAAAACCAAAAGTCACTGGGTGTGGTGGCACACACCTGAACCTCAGCACTTAGAAGACTGAGGCTTCACCATCACCATTACAACCATTCCCAGAGGATTAGGAATTTGAGGCTAGCCTGGACTACATACTGAGACTAAAGTCAAAGTTAGAAAGATGATAGATAGATAGATAGATAGATAGATAGATAGATAGATAGATAGATAGATGATGGATAGACAGACAGACAGACAGATACATAGATACATAAATACATAGATGATAATAGATAAATACAAAGATATATAGATACATAGACATATATTATACACACACACACACACACACACACACACACACACATAGATAGATACACAGATACATAGATAATAAATACTGCCCTTCCCACGTCCCACAAGCTCTCTCCATGCCCAGGGCATGAAGCCTGGCACTAGGGCTAAGTGATAGCTAGGCAGTAGAACATTTGCCTAACATATGTAAGGCCCTAGGCTCAAACACTAAAATCAATGCCCACAGTGGGGCAGGGGGCAAGGAATGGAGCTCTGAGCTGGTGTTGTGACTCAGTTGGTTCGGTGTGCGATGGGCACGCAGGAAGCCCGAGGGTCCATCCCCGGTACCACAGAAACCAGATGTGATGGTGCCCACCTGGAATCCCAGCACTGAGGAGGTGGAGGCCAGAAGAGCAGGAGTTCAAGGTCATCCTCAGCTATATAGAGAGTTTGAAGCCAGCCTGGGCTACATAAGACTCTGCCTTGGCCTTGGACTGTGAGGCTAGAGGTAAAGATGTCTCTCTGAGCGTGGGATCCTGCCGCCGCCCACCTTTCCACTTTTCTAGGGAATTGAAAAATCACCTGTTTTCAAATACTGACTGCTAATTAAGACAAAAATATTTATGGGCATACACCACAGGCTCCTGTCTAGCTCCCAGTCTGGAAATGCTTGCTCTTAGAGAGCTGCCACAGATCTATTTCAGTTTCTCCCATGCCAGTCGCTGCTGGCCAGACTTCCCTCACAACCTCAAGGCTTCGGAGATGTGGTCGACAGGCAGAGAACATGGGAGCCCAGCGGGGATTTAGAGACTGGCGTACAGGCATTCACTCCACAGACAGTGCCCTATACTCAGAGAGGCTCAGCAAATCGCCAAGGTCACACAGCAAGCTGTTGTCAAAGCCCACTGGACCTGCCCACTGATTGACCATCACAGAAAAGTCCTCTCTGGGAGCCTGTTTGCCCTGTGCCTCCAGCCAGTCAGGTTCAAGGTTTGCCCTGGTGCTGTGGTTTCGGGGCTAGCCTTGTCTTCTTCTGTGCTCCTGGATGTACAGTGTGGCAGCCTTCACAGCTAAGCCCACCTGAAGCATTTCTGACTGATAGTCTTCGACACAACGTTCTCCTCCGCCCATGGCCAAGCCTCAGTTTCTTTTTTTTTTTTTGGGGGGGGGGGGAGGGTTTCGAGACAAGGTTTCTCTGTGTAGCCCTGGCTGTCCTGGAACTCACTCTGTAGACCAGGCTGACCTGGAACTCAGAAATTCACCTGCCTCTGCCTCCCAAGTGCTGGGATTAAAGGCATGCGCCACCACTGCCTGGCTAAGCCTCAGTGTCTTCACCTGCAAAGAGAGGAGGCACAAGCGTCCCGCTCCAGACAGCTGTCGGAAAGAGAAGCTGCCTACAGACAGTAGGCTCTTTATATCCAGCCACAATCGTTAGCTGTGTGCCCAATGAAGGTGCTCATGGCGACTGCCCGTGACTGTTGGCTGTCCTGAGGGTTGGAAGCTTGGGGGGTCTCTAGAAGGTTCTTCTAGCCCCACATTGCCAGCTCTGTGCTCGCTGAGAGAATCCACAGCACACACAGAAGCTTCTGTGAAGGAAAGCGGGTAGGGGAGGGCCTCAGTGGTCCCAGATAGAGACAGAGAAGATACGGCTGCAGGGACACACTGGAGATGAAGTGTCAGAAGGCAGAAGGACCAGGAACAGCGAAAGAATCAGGAACTGTCCTGAGATGGGGGATCTGGGGCCCCCTCCAGGCCACAGCTTTCCTCCTGGGATTGTAAAAGAGCAGATAGCAGGCTAGCCCACCGGCTTCTGCCTAGCACGCCTTCAGGAGCACTCAAGGCTGTGTGTGCTCCCATTGTGAGCCTCTTGACAAAACCGCCATTATAGGAACTTCTGGTCCAGCGTTGTTATTGTTTTTTAATTACACTTTTTTTTTTTAACTTGAGAACCAAATTGGATCCAACCAACCTGAAATTAATCTGGGGCGGGACACGGCAGTGTAGGAAATGGGCCATCGCTGCTGTGGATCGGTGAGGAGCACCAGCTGGAGAAGCGAGGGGGCTCATCCTACGCAGCTAGTCTGCTTGTGCAGGTACACAGGAGCAGCTCTTTGTTAAAAGCCCTCTATACCGGCATGAGCACAGGCAAGACACAAGCCAGTGAGGTGCCTGGCTGAAAAGCTCACCCCTGCAATGTGATACAAAGTAGCAAGGCCCCAGACTCCCTGTTATGAAAAGAGCAGGAACCGGGCTAGGACTTGGCTCAGCTAGGAAAGAGATGGTTATGCAAGTGTGAGGATCTGGGTTCAAACACTGGAACCCTCAATTAAAAAAAAAAAAAAAAAAAAGCCAGGTCTGTAATCCCAGTGCTGAGAGGCAAAGTTAAACTCTGGCTTCTCATGCACCTACACACATATGTGCACGCACACCTACCTGGATATAGGCACACACCAAGAGCGTGCGCGCATGCACACACACACACACACACACACACACACACACAAGCATATAGGAAAATTAGGAAATGACCACATAGTTCTCATCGGCTCCAGCGCTTCGCAAATTATCTCTGGCAATAATTGGCCATGTTACCCGTGACGTTTCAGAAGGGCCAGGTCTTGACGGTGAGCAGGAAGACCTGAAGCATGGCACAGATTTGGGTGGGTGATGTTCCCACTCGGTGCAGTGCCCATGCCTCCACCCGACTTCATCTCCAGACTCTTGTCCCTGCCTCTTCCCTCTTCCTTCTGACTGAGCACATCACTGCTGGGAGCAGACGAACCCTTCTCCCAGGAACCAAGGCTGAAGAAAGAGCTGTTACTTTGGGAAGACCACCCTTATCTCAGAGGGCCACTAAGTCACTACGTTTCAAGGTGCAGAGGAAGGTTCAACCCCCCTCCCCCAGTGTTTTTGAGGCTGCTTCTATATGTGGCAGACCTGCCAGTGTCCTGCAGCCCAGGCAGAATGATTCCCCAGCAGCCGGAACCCGGCCCCTACCCCCATCTGGGTTCAATGCAATCTCTGCATCCGCCTGACCATGGATGCGTCCAGCCAAGCACTTCTCTCCCTAGCTCCTCTCCTCTTTCCCAACATGCCCGTCTCTGCCTGGTACCCGCCTCTCTGAAAAACCACCGAGGAGAAAGAAGTCCTCTTCATCCATCTCCAGCCCTCTGGACTTCAGCCACTTCGCCTGCCCTGAGCCTGATTTCTCAACGAGCCTCCAGATTTCCTCCAAGCCAGAGTCAATTTACCACTCAAAACCTAACAGCCTCGGTAAACACAGTCCGCACGAGATGCCCTTTAAAAGGAACAGCACGTCAGCACTGAAGTGTACGCAGCCGTTAAGCGGTGAACTGGGAGACGGGAGACGGCCACACGCGACTGTCCCTTTCTGCCCGGATACGGTATGCTAATTTCTGAGCTACAAGCAAACATGACTTTTCTAATCAGATGAAGGAAATTGAGTTGGTTTAAAAACAGATGAGAGCCAAGAGGATGGACACCTCTACAAAACCTCTTGAGTTTGCAGCCACTGCCAGCAGGCGAGGTCCCCTCACACCCTGCTCTGCAGAAGGCACATCCACCCGCTCAAATGACATCTTCCATAGAGTCAAGCCTTTGAGACAGAATCCTAGGGTGGTCGCAGACCACATTTCCTTTTGGGCCCTGGTCGTAATGCTATGAAGGGAATCTCTAATGCTTTGAATAAAGTATTAGCAGCCCAGGCCAGGCCAGAATCTTCCAGAATGTGAACACAGTAAGAATCTGGATTATGAAGAACTCAGTGGTCATTCAGTCCAACCCCTGCCTCTACTTCCAACAGATGAGAAACTCCCCCCCCCTCACACACACACACACACACACACACACACACACACACACACACACACCATGAAGAACAGTGTAATAGCTGGCTTCTAATTGAGAAAATCCTTCATTAGCTCTAACTTAAATCTAACACCCTCTAACCTTCCACCCTTGTGTCTCAGACCCTTGGTCACAGCCAGCTACTGTGTCAGGAGCTTGCTCAGTGCCCTGACGAGGTCTACAGGTCCTCAACCACCTGGAGGGTGGATGGCACTTCAGATGAGCAGCGGACACCCAGCCCCTGTGTTCCTTTCCTGGGCCGCAGGCCCTGGGGCTGCGCCCATGCAGAGGCTGGCCCTCAGAGTCACTGCACCAGCATTAAGAGAGAGAGTCGATGGCTTTAAAGGCAATTGGCACCACTTCTAGAAGAAATGGCAACTTCCGAGCCGCATAAGCACCCATCGAGACCGTTCCGCAGGGTAAATGAAAATACGGAGTTTCTGGCTTGATTTATGTCATCCAGGGGAAGCGGGAGGAATTCATTTCCCTCCAAACGATCCTCTCCGTCTCCTAAATATTCAATAATTTTCTAGCTGGGAAATGGATTTCCTTCCTGGCCCTCACAGAGGCTGGCGGTCCGGAGCGACACCTGTGGCCATGAAGGAGAAAGCTCCATAGCAGCCACCATCCTGCCCCTGAAAGATGGAGCAACAGAACAGCTCCGAGGTCCCCTTCCCAGCAAGGCCTAGTCACCCACATTATCAATCACTGACTGACTGGTCCAGAGCTGGACAAGGGCTTCGTGATGCTCCTGGCCCCATGATGGCACCAGGCCAGCTCAGAAGGCAGGCCTGCCCTTGTGCCATTGCTGGTCGTCTCCTTCTTGACATGGTGATTTTTGAAGCAGAAATGGCCTCTAGTTAATCACCATGTCCCTAGGCCAGAGTCTGTGCTAATGAATGGATGGACACAGAAGGTATGCTAGAGACATGAAGAGACCAATGAATAAGTGAATAAATAGACGGATGAGTGAGCGAATGAGTGAGTGAACAAGTGAATGAGTGAATGAATGAATGAATGAACAAATGAATATGTGAGTGAATGAATGAATGAGAATGAATGAGTGAGTGAGTGAGTGAATGAATGAGTGAACAAATGAATGAGTGAATGAATGAGTGAGTGAATGAACAAGTGAGTGAGTGAATGAATGAGTGAACAAATGAATGAGCGAATGAATGAATGAACAAATGAATATGTGAGTGAATGAATGAATGAGAGAATGAATGAGTGAATGAGTGAGTGAATGAATGAGTGAACAAATGAATGAGTGAATGAATGAGTGAGTGAATGAATGAATGAACAAGTGAGTGAGTGAATGAATGAATGAACAAGTGAATGAGTGAATGAATGAGTGAATGAATAAATGAACAAATGAATATGTGAGTGAATGAATGAATGAATGAATGAGTGAATGAGTGAGTGAATGAATGAGTGTACAAATGAATGAGTGAATGAATGAATGAATGAATGAGAGAATGAATGAGTGAATGAGTGAATGAATGAATGAATGAGTGAACAAATGAATGAGTGAGTGAATGAAGGAGAGGACAGAATTGTGATGACAGCATCTTAAATGATGCTTGTTTGGCAGACGTAACACTGTCAAGTCATCCCTGAGGTGCAGTCTCCCATGGGGGGTGGAGAAGCTGCTCATTTACCCACGGAACCGTCATCAATGGCTCTCCTGAAGTGTAATCCTGCAGACAAGAGGCTGAAGGAAGGACAGACAGACCCAGTCCCAGGATGGGACCCGGAACTGAGGCCCCAGTGCAGCCAATAGCAGAAGCCTGAGGCTTCTGAGGGACACTCCAGACCTGTAGCTGGAGTTGGGAGGGAGTCTCCCAAGCTGGGTAGCTCCTTGTTATGCATATGGACCTGAGGGTCAGGCTGGCTGGCCCAGCATCTGCAAGCAAAGTACTATGCATCTTAGGACAGACCAGCACCCAGACGCCCTGTAGCTCCCCCAGAGGAGCCCTGGCACCCAACACTTACCAGCTTCCAGGGCACTTAAGGGTTGAAGTCGCATCTCCAGCCCCACTGACTGTAGGGAGAAGACTGCAGCAGACAGCCAAAAGCAAATGCAAAATGCATGGGTTTGGGAAAATACCATCTACAGAGCACCCCAGGGCTGCAAAGCCTAGTATGGTAATTACAGAGGAAAGAGCTTGGCTGGGCACCGGACCCAGAGGGAAAGGTGTGGGGGAAGCCGGGGTGGGGCCCGGTGGAGGAGAACCATGCTGTCCTGTAAGCTATGAGGTTGTCTGGTCTATCTGGTCTGTCTGGACAGGCAATGGGGTGACACGGTGGAGTATGGCTTCATCCAACTCCTAGATTCTCAAGGAGCCTAGCTCGGCCTTACAGAAGATTCAGATGCTATCAAAAACCCGCAGGACAGAGCTGTCCCTCTGCTGTTCACCCAGCTACCGCTTAGGAATCAGAGGTGAGAGGCACAGTTGCAGAGAGAGGGAACTTAACCCAGTAAGGCAGATCACCAGGGTCCATCCCTGGAGCATTCCCCTTGACTACATTTACTATACAACTTCAGGCAAGTCACACCATCTTTCTGGACTTCAGTTTCCCCACTTAGTCACTCTCCTGCTGTGAAGCGACACTATGACCAAAGCAACTCTTACAAGAAAAAGCATTGAATTGGGACTGGCTTACAGTTGCAGAGATTTAGACCGTTGTTATCATGGCGGGGAGCATGGTGGCATGCAGGCAGGCGCTGGTGCTGTACCTGGGAGTTCTACTCTGTGAACCATAGGCAGAGAGAGAGAGACAGAGACAGAGAGATAGTGAGAGACAGAGACAGTGAGAGACACAGACAGACAGAGACAGAGACAGTGAAAGACACAGAGACAGAGGAATAGAAACAGAAACACAGAGACAGAGAGATAGAGAGAGACAGAGAGATAGAGGCATTGAGACACACAGAGACAGAGAAATAGAGATAGTGAGAGACAGAGACAGAGACAGAGACAGAGAGAGAGAGAGGGGAGGAAAGAACTGAGCCTGACATGACCTTCTGAAACTTCAAAGCTCACCTCAGTGACACACTTCCTCCAAGGCTACACCTCCTCCAACAAAGCCACACCCCCTAATCCTTCTCAAACAGCCCCACTCCCTGTTGATTAAGCTTTCAAATATATGAGTGTATGGGAGCCATTCTTGTTCAAACCACACCTACTATCCACCAGGGACCAGCCTGCTGCCTAAGGGTTTTGATCAGTGCTGATAACAGAGGGAGAGTAGGGAGTGCCATTTAGGGGTCAAGTTCCTGGTTTGAGCTTACTGAAATGTGGACTTTTGGGAGGAGCCCCCCAAAACCCTCATGCCTCCCTCCACCCCTGAGGTGTAATCCAGGTGGCTGCAAACAGCAGATGCGAAATAGGGTTTTATGGCCCTGCAGGGATGCCCGGTTGTATCCAGGCCCCAGGGAGCCAGCTGAGCTCTGAGCAGGGCACAACCTCACGCGTGCCTTGTTTGCTCAGGCATCTGTCTAGTCTGTGGCTTCTTTCATGTTGCCAGTCCTCCGCTGGCCTCCGGGTCCAAACAGAGCATCCACAGCCACAAAGGTGCCATTTATCAGGCGTGTCTGATGGAATGTGCTTCCTGGAGGAATCGCACTCCAGACACTATTCGAGCCGGCGAGAGTCTTTGAAACTTAACAGCGTGTTCTTTAAAGGGACTGCAGAGGCACGCAGCATTCGAAATACGCGGCTTTGAACATGTCAACATTAATGGAGGTCACCGTCGCAGGGGACACGGGCTTTTCCCAGAAATAAATCAACAGCCTGTGCCTCAGGCTAACGATTCGTTTTACTTGAATTTCTTCCTAGACTATCCACTGGTGCCGAGGAGGACCTGGGTTTTAGAGGCAGGGGTAACCGAGTCTGGGAGCCATGGTGGGGAGAAAGTCTTACCTGAAAGGGCATCTGGCTGCCCATCGATGTCAAATGGTGACCCCAGCCTGCACGTGACTGCCTGTCAGTAAAGTGTGGGGCCAATTGGAAGGAGATGAGGGTTTCTGATGTGTAGACATATTGGTCTGAGCGGTATCGGCTCCGATCCATTCTCCCAGGGACAGGCCACTGCTCTATGTAGCCCTGTGACCTAAATACAACATATCATGGAGTGTGTGACCAGGCTGCCTGGTTCTAGTCTCAGCTCTGCTGTTTGCTAGCTCTGCAGCCTCAGGAGAGCAACTTGACCTCTCTGAGCTGTGACTTGGAAACATTCTTCATTATTGGTTTGAAAACAAGCTCCTTCCAGAAGGTAGAGCTTCACGTTGTCATGGGAAGGGTCTCAGTCTTTCCCTCCCCCCTCAAAACCCCAGCTCCTCTGAGTTTCCATCCTCACTGTGTGCTTCAACCAGGCCCAGAAGGGCTTGACCCCGCCCCACACCCGAAGAGGCCTGCCACCCCCCCATAGTCATCGGACCACCCAGCCACCATATGATGCTTTTCTTCCATCATTATTCAGTTACTAATTGTTTAATCAATAGTGTTACTCTGTGGGAGATCAGTGATTTATCTGGCTCTGACCCCACATCCCTGGGTGGCCCTGGGCAGGCCATTCATCCTCACAGGGCCCAGAAGATGGGGGGAGGGACCTCAAAGCACATCCGTCCTAGTTGTTCAGCTCAGATATCGACAGTGAAAAAATCCCAGTAACAACTAAGGCAGCCTGGGGGAGACTCTTCATACCCCACAGCAGACCCTCTGTACCAGACCCCCGGTGGCCCAAGATTCCCTCCCACTTGACCTCTGATTGATCAGGTTACAGGCTCTGGCCAGCAGGACCTTAGGCAGCTGAAGCCAGGGGAAGAAGAGCTATAGAGACCTTGAGAGGGAGCCCTAGTTGAGCCCTCAGACTGTGGTCTATACCAACTACTAGAAATGGGGAAGAGCAGATGGGCACACCTAGCCACCACCACCAGTGCAATCCATGCAGATTATAACCAAGATGGCCACCTCAACACACTTGGGATGCTCACTGTGGAAGTCCCGTTGGCTTCTGGGTATGACATGCCCTGACCCTCACTAAGCACAGAGGAAGTAGGAAAGTCAGCTCACAGAGATAAACACGCATGGCAGTGTGTGTCTGCAATGCCAGTAGTTGGGAGGCTGAGGCAGGAGGATTAGGAGTTCGAGTACAACCTTGGCTATAGAATAATACTACCCCTACGAACAAACACACAAGGTCAACCCTGAGTAGCTGTGAGTTGACTCTTTTGGGGTGTCTGCATCAGTGACTGAGTGTCCTCTTTAATACTGTGTGACAAACACCCCCAAATGAGTGTCATTTGTGTATGAGCGCGCCTGTCCGTGTGTCTTCATATGTGTGCATGTTCATGTGTCCACATGTATGTATATGTAAATAGAAGCCAGAGGACCCTGGGCATCATTCCTCGGGTGCCATCAACATATCTTTTGGAGATGCAGTCTCTCCCAAGCCTAGAATTCTCCAAATAAGCTCGACAGTCCGGCCAGTGAACCCCAAGAATCCACCCATCATCTCCCCTTAGTGGGAACTACAAGCAGGTACCATCAGGGCTACTTTTTTCTTAAAGAGCTTCCGGATGGGTGGCCAGACCAGTTACAAAGGACAGGGGAGTGGCTAGTGTCTATGGGTAAACAGCAGCCACCGAGTCTCACTGCAGAGTCTGGAGGAGGGGTGGTCATTTGATCTGTTTATCCCAACAGTCTTCTGGGAACGCCACACTTGCTGACAGTCATTTCTCTAACCAGCCTTACATTAAATGGCACATACTATTATCAGTGTATTAGTCAGGGTTCTCTAGAGTCACAGAATTTATGGAATGTCTCTATATTGAGGGAATTTATTGTGATGACTTACAGTCTGTAGTCCAACTACCCCAACAATGGGCAGCTGTGAGTGGGAAGACCAAGACTGAGTAGTTGCTCAGTTCCACGAGGCTGGTTGTTTCAGATGGTCTTCTGTAGAAGTAGGTCCCAACAGATGTGCTGGCACGTAAATGTAAGCAAGCAAAGAAGAGCGAATCTTCCCTTTTCCAATGTCCTTAGTAGGTCTCCAACAGAAGGTGGGGTCCAGATTAAAGGTGTGTATCTGGGCCTGGATCTGGGACTTGCTTTGTCCCAGGCTGACCTTGAACTCAGAGATCTCCTTGCTTCAGTCTCCTGGGATTAAGGGCGTGTACTACCTTGCCTGGGCCTACACTTTTCATGGCTAACTATGCCTCAAGATCTCCACGCCAAGATCCAGGTCAGAAACTTGTGTCTTCCAGCCTCAAGATCTGGATCACAGGTGAGCCTTCTAGTTCTGGATTGTGGTTCACTCCAGACATAGTCAAGTGGACAACAAGGAATAGCCACTACAATCAGTCTCTGCATCCCAGTTAGGGAAACTGAGTCCCAGGTACCTTACCGGACCAACTCAAGGTCGCAGAAAATGGAGCCAGAGTTTAAGACTAAAGCTGTTTTACCCCAAGCCTCTCTTTAACCACTGAGCCACCTCAGTGGCCGAGCCCGGTTCCAGCCCTGACGTTCCAGGTCTCTGGAGGCTCCACAGGCACTGGGAACCTGTTTCCTCCCTATCTGGAAGTTTCTGCTGATGCTGCAGGAAGTCTCACTCACAAAGATGAAAGCTCCTTTGTTGGGAAAGGCAGCTCTGCTGACAAAGGACATGGTTCCTTTTGAGTCAGGCATCCCAGAGAGGAACGGACAGGATGCAGGGGGGAGTCCACTCTCACTCTGCACCCCCACCCTGCTCCCCCAAGCAAACCCAGGGCCAAAGAGCACCGAGCCACCAGGCTTCTCAGGCAAGTTGACGGCATCTGATGGGTGCACTGAGGTCCAGAGAGGGGCAGAGACTTGGCCAAATCTCAGCCAAGTGGAAGCTGGATGGTCTCTGTCACCTTGAGGCTTTCAGAAAGGGGGCTCTGCCTCCTGCCTATGGTCTGCAAGCTCAACCACTACACAGGGAGGCTTTCCAGACACCCCCAGAAACATCGGAGGGGACAACTGCCACCAGTCAAACCTCACCTCTGCCTATGACCTTGAACACAGCACGTGACCTTCCTCAGTCTGTTTCTATCCACCGGGAAAGAATGTGGACATGATTAGAGCTGTTTAAAGTATGTTTCTTGGGGTTCTGGGATTTCTTGCCATCACCCCAGAGGCACCTTGGAGTAGAAGGAAGTGACTCTAGGGCCCCAGCTCCCACAAGACGTGCCCTGCTTTGATCTGAGTGATATGCCCAGAGCCAGTGTCAGGTGGCATCTCAACAAAGGCTCTGGCTGCCTTTAAAGAGTCTATACCAGAGGACAGGGCATCTTCTGGGATCTGTAGGTGAGGTAGGGATTGGGGAGACAAGACTCAGGGCTTCTAGCAACAGGTGAGGGATCAGGACCCAACTGCAGCACAGATCTGCCTGGCACAGTGCCCACCCCAGCCACCTCCACCCCAACACTCACTGCCTATCCCTTAGCCTTCCTCACCCAGATTTCTCTCCGAAAAACTCCTTATTTGGTCCTCAAGGAGAAAAACCGGCTAGAGGGCAGCCAAGAAACTAGAGCTGGGATGCTGAGCCTGGAGCATCTTAAAGCCGGGACGGAAGTGAGAGACACCGCCCCCAGCCCCCAAGCCCAATTTGTGACAATTTCATTTGAAACAACCAGAGGAACCCAGGAGCACCTCCAGACCACAGCACGAGAGCATGGGATCGGAGGTGCTGTCTCCGAAAAGAAGCCGCCGGTCAGTGGTGTGGTGTTTGTTCATCACGTGTGAAGCCCTAGGTTCGACCCCCAGCTGCTCCCCAAATAAAAACAAATAAGAAAGAACAAAAGGAATTAACCTCCTTCTGGGCCACGGCAGCCTGGGGTGGGGTGTGGGGGAGTGGTGCAGGAGAACCTGCAGGAGAAGCCATTCCTCAGCAGAGGACAATCATTTGGCACTGTGAAGACACCATCAAGCAAGGCGGTGGCCTCAAATCGTAGCCTCGAATCCGGAGCCATGCAGAGTGACACCTTAATACCGTTCAATGGAGCCTCGGGCCTCCTGAGCCCTAGAGTGAGGCATTCGATGCTGACTGAGGGTCCCAGCTCCATAAGCAAATGCTCCTTCTACCTCCCTGACCTGTGGGCCAGGCAGCTCTCTGCTGACGAGCCCTATCTGCTGCCACCTTACCCACGAAGGGCATCCCACCTACATATAGCGTGGCTTCATGAGGCTGTGGACCATGAGTTGAGGATGGAGCTAGGTGGGGGCTCCTTAAAACATACATACTGACAGGACAGTGCCTGCTGGGCTAGGGCTGTGGGGAAGAGTGAGGCCGGCACTGAGCCCTCGACAGGTACCCACGGTTACTGTTGTGTCTATAACTGTTACTCCCTTTTCACAGGTGAAGGACATAGTTCTGCACCCACAGAGGCAGGTCCTGTGTGTCCAGAGCTGTGGTGGAGACACGGGCTGGGACTCCAGGGGTGTGTGCATGCACTAACATTAGACTAAGACAGAAGAAGCAGCCAATGAGATTAAGGCAGAAGCTGGGCTCGGCCCAATGACACAGGGGAAGCAAGGTCTTGAGGACTTAAGAACAGAGAACAGGGTGGTCTCAGAGTCAGGTGGAGACTGTGTGGCCTCCATCCACTGAGAGGAGGTCAAAAACCCTGCAATGTGGGAAGGTGGGTCTCTTGCAACATCACAAGCAAACTAAGACCTCTTAGAAAGGACACCACTTTGTGAGGTGAAGGAGGCTGCAGAGGAAGGGAGAGTTGTCTGCAGGGCCTGGGCTTAGCAGGCTTATGTACAGTATATGTTCTTGGTCAAAGGAACCGGCCTTCCCTAGGGCTCTAGCAGTGTTAGAGTGGGGACAACCAAGAAGTCACAAAACTAACGGGGCTAACACATGAAGTCAGCTCTCACCGAATCCACGGTGAGTAAAGGGTCTCTGGCTTTGCGAGCCTGACTCTAGGTTTGATGGTTCTCGGTGTAAACAAGCGTGGAACTAAATCCCAAGGAGGCTGACTGCCTGCCGGCTCAGTGGAACAAAGGTGGGGTCTGCTTATGCAGGCGTTTATTCCCTGTATAGGGCGGTGTGTGCACAGAAGTGAGTGTACCGTGCGTTGGATGGATGGGCGGGCGAGTAGATCCATGAGTACATAGACAGATACATACATGCAAAGATACGTACATACATGCATGGGTGTGTGAGTGGACAAGTGGGTGGATCAATGGGTAAGTTGGTAGATGGGCGGATGGATAGATAAGCTGATGGAGGGGTACATTGATCCGTTAATCAATTTGTCAATCAATGAATATGTGGGTGGGTGAGTAGATGGATGGGTGGGTGGATCAATCTATGAATTGATCAGTGGATCCTTGGGTAGATAAGGAATGGATGGATGAGTGGGTGGATGGAGGGAGGAATAGATGGCTGGGTTGATTGGTGAATGCATGTGTGGGCAGATGGATGGATGGACGGATGGATGGATGGATGGATGGATGGATGGATGGATGGATGGATAGGTTGGCAGATGGGTGGATGGGTGGATAGATGAAGGAATTGGAGGGGCAGAGGATGGGCAGAACTAGCTATCTCTGTCTCACGTACAAAACAGAGACAAGGAGTCCATCTCTGACTTTGCCTCACTGACCCCACATACACTCCCTTAACTAGAGCCCCGCCTTCCTCCCTGTTGGAGGCCATCTTCACTTGCTTACAGAACTGCCCCAGCCCCTAATTGACCTCCTATCTTCCAGCCCCCCACCCCCAACTAAAGCAAACAAACAAAAAATCTAACTTACAGAAACCAAGTTCACCATCCAAATTGAAAGCATCCTGCCCCAGGGCTGGATCATTTGCAGGTACAGAGATCTCCATAGCTTACAGAATTAATAAGGGGAAGGACCCTGGAACATGAGTTCCGTCTGACAGCCTGTGGCACAGGGCCAGTGGCCTCTCATTGTCCCCACCCCTCCTTGCAGTCTGCAGCAGGCTCAGTGTGGGGTGTGCAGGCAATTACCCCCTGGTCATGATCTACCCCCTCTAATCCCTCCTCACCCCAGGACACACGGACCCTGAGTCTGGCAGGCAGCTCGGCTCATTAAGCAGCCAACGTAGGGCCCTGGGAAATGTCTTAATTAGGTGGCCATAGTAGCTGCTGTAAACTAATTTGATAAAGATAACGAAACTCATCGAGTAGAGCTGCTGTGTGTACAGGAACAGCTGCCCTGAGTTGGGAGCTCAGGGACCTAGATCTGGGAGGAGACTCTGAGGTACCGCAAGCTGTGTCTTCAGGTGCCTCAAGCTCCCTGTTAGGGGCCTTTCCTAATGAGGCAGGAGGACCTACAGGCTTTTTCTAAGCTTTGGCCATGTGTCAAGGGAGTCTGGTCAGCAGGTTGCTAAAATCCTCAGTTTCAAAAGCTGTGAAATGGGTTAACTGACACTCTGCTTCCTGGCACTGGTTAAATGTCTAGAGTGTGGGGTACCCTTCCCAGTAAGAAGCAGCAGGCCTTGTAGAGGGAGGATACTGGCGATTAGATTTACACCCTCACACAAGCGAGGCAAGTGCTCTGCGTCCCAGCTCTCTTATCTTTTTTTTCTTTTCTGTTTTTGGTTGGTTGGTTGGCTGATTTTGTTTTTGTTTGTTTGTTTGTTTGTTTGTTTGTTTTGGACAGGGTCTTACTAAGATGCTCGGTCTGGATTTGAACTCCTCCTGTCTCAACTTCTTGAATAGCTAGGATCGCAGGCTTATATCCGTTTTAACTAGAAGAAAATGATGCAAATTCCCACCCCACCACCCACTCCTGCCTCAGGCTCTTAGCTTGGCCCATCTATTTCCCTAAACTGCCAATCCACACCTGGTTTTCATCCAGGAGCCTTCACGGGGCTGTAGAACTTGCTCAAGGTCACACAGCCACTAAGCTGGAGGCAGAACATTGAACTTGGTTCTCTTGCCTGTCCACGTGTTAAGAAAGATCAGGGCTCTAGCTCACACTGGACATCCACCACAGATAGACAGTGTATAAGGACTGGTGGGAGGAAACATACACACACAGCTCAGCTACAACTGCTGGTGGCATCTCAGCCAAGTTGTATGGAGACTCTCTCCTGTGCCATCACCTGTCAATAAAAGGCTGGAGGCCTATTAGCTGAAGCCGGAAATAGGAGGCAGAAGTTCTGGTAGGGAGAGAGGAACTCTGGGATAGAGTCAGGTGCAGGGAGAGATTAGCCCTGCACTCTGAGGAGATAGATGCATGGGACTGAGGAAAGGTAGCCAGTCACAAGGTAGACGTTTGATTAGTTTAAGTGGTATAGTCGAGTTATGAGCTAGCAGGAACAAGCCAAGCTTATGCTAGGCATTTATTCATAAAATATTAAGTCTCAGAATCATTATTTCATGAACTGAGGCGCTGGTAGAAAAGTCCATGGTTACACATGTCACACTCTGTGCTAAGCCTCAGTGTCCCTATCTGTAAAAGGGGCAGAGGTTAAATGTGTGGAGCCTGTGGTATCCCACCTCCCAGTCAGGAGCAGCAGACTTGCTACTCTCAACACCTTCTCAGCCTGATTCTTCCCACACAGCCTTCTCAGAGTCACCCGCCCTATGTTTCCCAGGGATAGCAGGACAGACGAAGGAGAGACATCAATCAGGTAGTGTGTCTGTGTCTGTGTGTGTGAGCGCGTGCGCGCCATCCACCCATCCATCCGTCTGTCCATCAGTCCGTCCATCTGTCTATGAAGGATCCTAACCTGTGCCACGCTCCCCTGGACCAGAAT
Source organism: Uromys caudimaculatus (assembly GCA_028551405.1). Classification (NCBI taxonomy): domain Eukaryota; kingdom Metazoa; phylum Chordata; class Mammalia; order Rodentia; family Muridae; genus Uromys; species Uromys caudimaculatus. Next base: position 127,863,242 of record CM052702.1, read on the forward strand.
TAGCATGTGGCAGATGACAGCGTGAGGCTGAGCACCCCATCCCCTTGCTGTAAACCAGAGAGCGGCACACCGAGTGTCTAATTAGTAAAATATTCGATAATTGGTGTAATCTGGTGCTATTCCCTTTCTGACAGCCCCTGCCACCATGTCCCATTTCAAGCTTCAGCTGCTGTTCGCATCATGCTGATAATTGTAATACTGAGAGGGAAAAAATCAAATCGGAGTCATCGGAAGCTCCCATTAAATTGATTTAGGACACAAAAAGTTAATGGGATTCCCACCCCTACTTCTCTTCCCCCCTCCCCATTGGTGCCTCACAGGCAGGCCACAAACAGATGGCTTCTGAGCCCCGAGCCCCTCCCCTTGACCTCTGATCTGCTCCAGCCTGCAAGACAGTGCTCAAGAGCCCTGGAAGCCAACGTGAGTGGTTGACAGAAGGCCAGGACAAGCTCACCTTGAATAGTGCTAGGCTCATGTCCTCCCCTGTCCCCTGAGAACTACGCCTTGGAGATGGAATCTCAGGTCTGTCTGACTTCTGGGAGGCTAGATGTGAGCTGGAAGGAAGCCAATCCCAGCAGTCCAGGTGACAAAACCCAACTCCAACCAACCAGGGGACACAGGAACATGTCTGGCTCAGGAAATTGGCAAAACCAGAGGCAGAGCTGACCCAGAGTTCTTCCCAGGCTGAACAGAACCCCTGAGCACCTATACGCCAGCCTGGGGGAGTCAGGTCAGTTCAAAGGATGGACAAGGCACACCCACTGCATTTTACACAGGCTCAGTTTGGGCCTTTTTGAACCACGACAAGGAAAACATGCAAATAGATGCAAATGAGACCCTGATTTATGCAAAACAGCCTATAAATGCGTGTCCCTGGATTTGCCAAAGGAAAAAAGCCTTGTCACCTAATTTAGCAGAAATAACAGGGGCAGAAGACTGTCTATCCCTGTGTGGGGTTCAGACCAAGAAGAATTCACAAAGCCTTCTGGAATGGAGCCGAAGGACCCATGGCCTTGAACTCAGAACCCCACAGCCTTAGCCTTGTCAAGACAGATCAGCTTCACAGTGGTGCCTGGACCCCTAGCAGCTGAACGTTGGGTCTCCCTTCCCACCAGAGAGGGCTCTTTACTTATTTGTATATATTTTATTTTACGTGTATAAATGTTTATCTGTGTATATATCAGTGTATCATGTACATCCCAGATACCTGCAGAGGCCAGCAGAAGGAGTCAGATCACCTAAAACTGGAGTCACTGACAGTTGTGCTGGGTGCTGGGAATGAAACCCTGGTCCTTTGGAATAACAGCTAGTGCTGTCCGGCCTCCCAGAGTTGTTTAAGAGAAGGCTTTCGGGCCCCTGACTCTGTCCAAGTTTCTGGCCCCACCCACACGAGACCCACCCTCACAGTCTTCACCTCTTACAACCGTGAACCCCCGGCTGTGTTACCTTGCACCAAGCCAAGCTGAGCACTTCCTCTGAAGCCAGCTGGGACAGCGCACCAGGAGAGGGGCCTCAACCCCAGGAGGACAAGGCTCCTGGAACCTTCTCCCTTCTAAGCTACATGAAAGCAAGGACCTGCCTCTACTTCCCCTGGTAGTATAAGAACATGCCACCAAACTTGGCTTTGGGTTCTGGGATTTGAACTCCGGTCCTCAGGCTTGCAAGGCAAGCACTTTCCCCAGTGAGCTATCAGCTCCAACCCTATTCTTTTTAATTCACACCCAGGGAAGCATGGTTACACACACCAGCTCCTACTTGTCATGAATTAACTTCATTTATCATAAGACGGCTGAAAGCCACATGTCCTGGAACTGAGAGACCAGCTAAGGCTCTGCAGCTGTACCGAGCCTCCTGTGGGCATCTCCCAGCAAACAGAAATGGTGGAGCCGAGAAATGGGCTTTGTTTTATGACTAAAAGGCAAGGCATTGGTCATGAGGAACAATGCATTGAGCCTGAAGTTCAGGGGTCCTCTTCTGTGCCGTGACCCTAGGCAAGAGGGTCACTCTCTGACCTGGATTTCCTCCATGAAGCGGGATCATGTTGGTACCTCTCTCTGAGGACATAAAATGGTGGACCAAATGGCCTATATTGGACCGATTACCCAGCTTCAGGAGTTTACAAAATCATACAGCCAAGGGAGATAGAACCAAAACTAAAGTTCAGATCACCTGATGTTAAATCGAGTGCCCACTCCACACCAAGGTCATCCCCTGCTCTTGGGAACACCCCACAGGACCCTGTAGGATTCCACCCCTGCAGGGGAGGGGCTAGCTGTCTGCTCTGCTGCTGGCTAGGACCAGCTAAAGACCAGCTCCTGCCACTCACTGGGAGAGGTCCAGAGCTTCTGCTGATGGGGTAAGCTGACAGGAGCTAGCTCGGGTAATTATATTAATTTCCTCAATTTGCACGTTCCTGCTACTTTGCCATTTCCCCGGGAAGTGTAAATGAGGAGCTCCAGCAGGCGGGGGCGCTGATTAGGCTCACACTACTGGGGAAGTTTCTGTTGCGTGTCTTATTATCTTGTATCTTCCACGGCTGAAGGGCTTGTCCCCCTTACCCCAGACTGGAGCTCACCAAAGACTAGGGATTTGTCTCCCCTTCAGCCTGGGACATCTCCCCCTCAGAACTGGAGATTCCTGAGGGTGCACAGAGGTGCATCTCCTCCATCAGACTGGCATCTCCTCCTGAGCAGAACCCATACCTTCCCCTGTCAGACTAGCCGCTTTCTCATTGATCTGGGTAACAGGGCTGTGGCTGCCATCAGACTGGGAGCTCCAAAGAACAGAGCCCTCCCCTGACGCCAGCAAACTGGGAATACTCCAGGTCTGTGGTCCCTGCTGGTCCATCAGCTGCAACTTGTTTACAGACCGACCACTCACGTGGCCCATGTCATTCACCAGGATACATGGGCCACTGCGTTAGAATGTAAACGGTCCACTGGGGAAGATCCAATGGGAAAGATCCTGTGCCACCAAGCCTCACTAGCTGAGCTCCATCCCCTGATGGCGGACAGAGAGACCTGACCCTAAATTTAAGCTTGATCTCTACACTTCACCACACCCCCAAATTCCACATACACACATATGCACGCAAAATAAGTAAAAATGTAATAAAATAATCTTTTGATAGAAAACAACCTGTGGCCACAGAAGACAGGCAGTGAAGGCTCTGCTATCCTCACAGGATGCAGGAGTCACACCTTCACTGGGATGTACATACACTAGGCTAGGGACAAGCAAAGGTCATATGTTGGTGGCAGTAGAGCCACTCCTGACATGGTACTGGCCCCCAGGAGGATCAGTTAACCTCTGCCTGAGCCCAGGGTTTGGAAACAGGCCACTGTGAGAGGAAACACAGCCTTAGTGCACTCCCTGCCAGGACCAGAGCTTCTGAGTCACTCAGTCTGGACCACTACAGTCTATGTGTGAATACCGCCTGGACCACTACAGTCTATGTGTGAATACCACCTGGACCACCTCAGTCTGTGTATGAATAATACCGCTTGGACCACTACAGTCTATGTGT
>CM052702.1:127874872-127917391 GCA_028551405.1 Uromys caudimaculatus
GGGTGGGTAGATGGGTGGATGGGTGGATGGGTGGGTAGATGGGTGGATGGATGGATGGGTGGATGGGCGGATGGATGGATGGGCGGATGGGCGGATGGATGGATGGGTGGATGGGTGGATGGGTGGATGGGAGGACGGATGGATGGGCGGATGGATGGATGGGTGGATGGGCGGATGGGCGGATGGATGGGTGGATGAATGGATGGATGGGTGGATGGGTAGATGGGTGGATGGGTGGATGGGTGGATGGGCGGATGGGCGGATGGGCGGATGGGCGGATGGGTGGATGGATGGATGAGTGGATGGATGGATGGATGGATGAGTGGATGGATGGATGGGTGGATGAGTGGATGGGTGGATGAGTGGATGGGTGGATGGGCGGATAGGTGGGTGGATGAGTGGATGGGTGGATGGGCGGATGGGTGGGTGGATGGATGGGTGGATGGGTGGATGGATGGATGGGTGGATAGATGGGTGGATGCTGGACGAATGGGCAGGCAGATGAATAGATAGATTGGGAAGTATGCAAATAAATGGACAGATGAATGGATTGACCAATTGATCAGTGAATAGATGGCAGGAAGGAAGGATGGATAGAAGGAAAGATGAATGGATGGATGGATGAGTAGGTGGATAGATTGGCAAGTAGCTAGATGGATGGGTAGATAGACAGATAAGTAGATAGATGGAAAAGTAGATAGATGTTACATAGATAGATGATAGATAAGTAGATAGATAGATAGATAGATAGATAGATAGATAGATAGATAGATGGATAGATAGGTCGATAGATGGATAGATGGGTGGACAGATGAGAAGAAGGGTGGGTAGGTGAATAGATGGGTGGATACACACACACACTCACACACAGTTGAGCACAGCTCGACCACTGTACACAGTCACTGGAGATAGAGTAACATTCATAATTACGTAAAGGCCCTAGACTCTAATGTGCTAAGATCAGCTCCATCCCAGTTACAAACCCCAAAACAACAAGGCCAAGATGGGGAGCTGTGGCTCTGCTGGATCCCGCAGGCCTCGCCCTCCTTCCCATAAGCTCCTGAGACCCCAGGAGGTGGTACCCAAAGCATCCTCATCCCAACCACAGCAGAAGTTTGACAGGCGGAAGGAGAGAGCGAGACAGGAGGCCAAAGAGACGAGAGAGGTGAGAAATGGCTTCATCCGCAGGCCTCGTTCAGGGCCCCTCGCCTCCTTCCGCCTCAAGGAAAAGAGCGAGACACTTCACAAACAGTCCAAAAGAAAAAAATTCTAATAGTGGATAAATATTTGATCACAGAGACTTAATACACAGGGCTCCGCTCACCATGGTCGTCTATCTGGAGATATACAACTTTTAAAAGCTCAGGTTCTTGGAGAACATTTTATTAATGACCTGTCTAGTTAAAAGGAGGAGGGAGACTAGGTTTAAAAAAAATACATTAATACCAGTCGGGTACTCGAGTGGTAGGAAGGATGAGGGAAGGAGGCGTGATAAATTTTTTAACATGCCCTAAAAAAATCCACACTTAGAGGAAGAACAAATTTATTACTAATTACGCAATTATTTCATTTGGTGGTGTGGGGGAGAAAAAAATACTTAAAAGCCTGTTTTAAACATCTCTAGTACAGAGTTTAAAAATCCCATTCAGTTTTTTTTCCTCCTCCTGGGCACAGTGTGGGGTGGACAGGAAGCCACCCTCTGCCCTCCGATTCCTGCCAAGGTGCCTGACTCCAGCTCAGTTTGAGGGTCAGGGGGGCTCTCTCAGCTCAGCACTGCTAGGTCCCCAGCTTGGCTAGCCAGGGATGCCCAGGACTAGAGGAGACTTAGGTCTGTGTAGGGCTCAGACCCAGGGAAGTGCCCCCTATCCACTCACACACTGCTGGCGCCTTGGGGAAGACACCAACCTAGAAGCTCAGGCTGGGCAAAGAGGCCCTGAAGGAGAGGCCTGGCAATAGGCCAGCGTGAAGGGGCATAAAGGTAACAGTGAGCACAGCAAGAACGGTGGTAGTAAATGCCTCTGTCAGGAATGAGACTCTCGTGACAAGAACCCCGGCGTGACAGATGGGGATGGAAGAGTTGACCACCGTTTCCAGGCAGAGCGTGGGATCAGCAAGAATTTGACTCTCAGCTACGGACCAGTCAAGCTCGGACTCAATCCTTTGCATCCATGGAGAAACTGAGTCTCAAGAGAAGATGTGCTCACCACCTGCCCAGCAGAGCAACAGTGGGCAGGACAGTCACGTAGCTGCCGGGTCTCTGCTCATGTGACTTGGAAACTTGGAAACAACCCCACTTACCCATGGTGCGCCCCCTTTAAAAGCCAGGAACACGGTGTATAGGATCCTCAGGGGTGTCAGCCATGGGACCCACCGGGGTTGCCCTTCTCCACCCCCAGCCCGTCCTCTGACAGCCGAAGCTGCTGCCTCTCACTTTCTTCTGCCCCGACTAGACAAGACTCCGAAGATTCTCAAAAGCCCATAAGATTAACCTTTTTTTCCCATTGTTCCATTATCTTGAAATAATTTAGCTATCAAGATAAATGCTGAAGTATTTCTATGATACAGAGAATTTTTTTATTGTGTTGTATAATGGATGAAACTGGTCCGTCTCCCACCCCCGCCTTTCAGGAAATAATAGTCAAGCTGGAAGAAGGGAGAGGAGAAGGCACGGAAGAAAAGGACCAAGTTAACACAGGACTCTGATGCAGGGGAATGGTGCAAAAGGGGCTGTCCCCATCTCAGCCGTGTGAAATACCGACCTTGCTATGGGATTTCACCCTCAAAGATCCCTCAGGACTGCACTCCAACACCTAGAGGGACCAGAGCACTCAGTGGCTAAGCCAGGACTCAACCAACTCTGAGACTGTGTATCTCTGTGTGTGTCTGCATGTATCTATATGTCTGTGTGTGTTTGGGTGTGTCTATGTATTTGTGTGTGTCTGTGTGTGTGTCTGTGTATCTGTGTATACATCTGTGTGTATCTGTGTGTGAGTAGCAATGGAAGTCAACTCCACAGAGATTTCAGGAGAGAGGGGTGAGCTGGGGGTGGTATGAGCCCCAATAGTAACCCCTCCTGCCTCACCCTTCATCTCACGGACGGCTCTGGAAGATGGAGGACAAGCATACTCCCATAGATGACCAGGAGTAGTCATCTAAACTCTACACCGCCAAGAAACCTCCAAACGCAATGAAGACAAATGCACAAAGGTATGTGCCTCTCCTCAGGAAAGTTCAATGGAATGAGACAGATCGGGGCCACCTCTCCTGCCCACAAGCTCTGAGTCAGAACCAGACCTTGGTCATCCTGAGGAGAGGGACAGTGTAGACAGCCTGGGTCCCCTGCCCAACATGGGTTTTCGGTACCAGCTCCTGGCACAGGAAAGTCCATCTGGAGTGCAGCCCACCTCCTGAGAACCGAGTCTGCTCAGATGTGTACAGGGAACACAGAGGGTCAGGAATCGGAGCTTTGATAGGACGAGCCTTGGTATAAATCCCAGACCCGCCACTTCCTGTCCACCATGAACCTGTTTTCAAGGCTGCCCATGGCTGCTCTGGCAGTTAATGAGCTGAGATGCCCACTCCACAGCCCCCTGTTGGCACCATGAGTGTCTGTCCCCTCATCTCAGCCTCACCTGGCAGGAGGAAGGTGGTCCTGGTGGCGATGTTGATCTCCTGAAGATGCTCTAGAGTCTCAGTGTGGAAGAGGCGGATGGAAGAGCCAGAGGAGAAGGCCATCCAGACACCGCTGCCGGCTTTCACCATGTGAGTGACACTCACCGCCTCATCCTGGTGCGCCTCGAAGTTTTGCTGCACACAAAGGGGATGGAGGTATCAGGCCAGCTGCCACCCTGATTTGTCACACACACCCCCACCCCCAGTTCTCCAGGGTCGACTGTTCCCAGAGTCTTCAGGAGCACAAGCTAAGCAAGGCTCTGCCTGGATACCTGTCTGCACCAGGCCTTAGAAGCCCAGTGTGCTGCACAGATCAGCACCTATCAGGAATCAGGTTTCCAGTGCTGACAGATTGTGATGGTGTAAATGCTCCTCCTGACAAGAGTGACTACAGACAATCAATGTGACAGGGACAGACTCTCGAGTAGAGACCCAACTCCAACATACATGGAGCTCCTTTCAGGTCCTCTGCTTCCAGTGGGAAAGATGGAGCCACCACCTAGCGGAAGCTGACACTACATGCATAGTTTTTCCTTTGAGACTGGATCTTGCTATATAGCCCTGGCTAGACTGATACTATGTAGCCCAGGCTGGCCTCCAGCTCATGATTCTCCTTCCTCGGACTCCTAACTGCTAGGATCATAGGCCTCATCTAACTATGCATATTATTAAAGTAACCATGGCAACCCACAGACTCAGCTGGGAAGGAGATGGGGGAGTGAGTCGAACCCTCATCTCTTATGGTGTAGTGAGTGACAGCAGGGAATGTCAAGAGATAATGCTCAAAATCAAGAGGGCGAGAGCTCTGGAGTAAACAAGGAAGGCGTGTGGATTGAAGTCAGAGCAGGAGTCTCTTCTCTGAGAAGCAGGACAGGGAAGAGCTCAGGAGAACTGCTCCATGCCGTCGGATTTGCTTCTCACAGGCATGGGTCTAATTGATCTCAACCGAACATTACAACAACAGAACGCCTCAGGACACAGGCTGGCTGGCGGCTCAGTCAGTAAGGTGCTTGCCTAGCAAGCCTGAGGATCCAAGTTTGATGCCCAGCACCTGTTTTTGCGGTTTTGTCTTCTGTGGGTTTTCTCCCTAAGCTCCTGTGGTATTACATATTCCAATGCCACCACTGCAGTGGCAAAGACCTGGAACTCACGGGCTACTCGGCATCTTCAAAACCAGTGAGAGGCACTGTCTCAAAAGAAATGAGGACAGTACATGGGGAATGACATCCAATCACATGAATGAACACACACACACACACACACACAAGTGCATGCACGCACACACACACACACATATACACACACACACATATACACACACACACACAGAGCAGAAGTGTCTGACCCTCAGACAGGCAGGGTGCGTGGTCTCCACAGGGTGGGGCATCCCTAGGATGAGAATACAGAACTGTCTCCTCCCTCGGACTGGGGGTTCTGTCTAAGCACTCCTGAGGTGCCTAGGAGGAGCTTCTGAGGGAAACTAAGCTCACGTGGAGCCAGGTCTGGGCCACGCGGGACACAGCAACCCCTGTGTCTCTACTAACCCAGCCCGGCCCTTGGCTTGAGTTATGTTTCTCCATGGGTGGCCCCTGGTTGCCAGGTCTGATTGAAGAAGTCCTCAGTGCAACACCAGCCTTGTTTCCCTAGAGGTGGAACTGGTCAAATATTGGGCCCAGTGGACCATGCAGGCCCATGCCAACGCACAGGGCCAAGACATGTGGGAGAAGGATTCACCTGCAGCTTCCCCCAGAAACTTCTGCTCAGCCAGGAGACTGACTTCTGGAATACAAGCTGATCCCAGACTCCTAGCCAAGTTCCTGGGCCCATATGGAGATGGTAGGTGGGGACAGACAGCATGCCAGCATCCTGGGTCCCAGGGTAAGCCAAGCCCAGCACCCCAGGGTAGGGGAAGACAGCAGTGGCACCCAGGCCTCAGTGCCCACTGGCTACCCAGTACCAGTGAGCCACATAACTGTCAAGTTGGTAAACCAAATAAACTTTCCTGGAAGCCAGTTCTGATCACACAAGAAAGAATCCAGCCAGGACTCTGGCACAGCGCCCTCTGACCATAGGCACTGGTCCTGCTTAAGGACAGAAAGATCTGCCAGAAGATACTAAGCTTTCCCCGGCAAGTTTGGTGACAGTGGAAGGGACACCACAGATGTCACATGACTGAAAGAGACTGCATAGGCGGGAACTTGAGGGCTCTCCCAAGTCCCATGCCTGAAGAGACACCAGAGGAGATAACTCCCAGCAAACAGCAGTGTGCACAAAGTCGCATTCTGATTTCAACCCTGCTCATTTTGGGGCACCAGGAAGACAGTCGGTTGGGGCAGGAAAAGCAGGGGTACAGCCCAGAGCCTCTCTCAGCTCTGAAAGCAAAGAAATAGTGAGACTATTGGGGTGTGGGGGTGTCCACAGCATCCGGGACCCAGATCAAAGAGGCCCAGAGCCAATCAAAGCAACGCTGGGTATCTGGACCCTAGTGTGCTAAACTTTCTAAAGACACTAGGGAGCCGGGTGGAGTGCCTGTAATCCTGGTACTCAGGAAACTGAGGCAGTTCAAGGCCAGAGTGAACTACACAAGAACACGTTTTCGCATGCACACATACACACAGAAACACACATGCATTACATGTATGAATTCTCTCTCTCCCTCTCTCTCTCTCTCAAAGCACCTGAGTTCAGTTCCCAGAACCCACATCACGCAGCTCACAACCACCTGTAACTCTAGTGGCAACAGATCTGACAGCCTCTTCTGGCCTCTGGGGACACTTGCACTCACGCGTGCGCGCGCGCGCACACACACACACACACACAATTAAAACAAATCTTTAAAATACAAAATGGGAGCAGATGACTAAATAGAGAACTGACCCCAGGAGGGCAGGATCTCAGTCCCTCTGTGCCTGACCTAACATACTCTTCTCTTTGTATACAGGGACAGAAAGAATCTGCCCCCCAGGGGTGCTGAAGACTCGGTGGAGAAAGATGTGTCACATCTTGAGGGCCCCTGCATGCTGCTGTGTAGAACCAGCCCGATGCAAATTCCGCCCCCACCCCCAGTGTCTACCTTCACAGCCTCTGGACACCCAGCCACGGCCACCCACGCTGCCAGTTCCAGGTGAGCGATCTTCTGAGAGGAGTTGCTGACACAGTCAGTCCTGTAATATTTATGTGCCTCCAGGTGACGCTTCTGCGCCGTTGCCATAAATTCCCAGGGTGATGTGCTCAGCACTCAAAGTCATTAGAGCCAGAGATGACGTGAGGGGCTGGGAGGATGGCTGGGTGAGGGAGCTACCCAGGAAGGGGAGGCAGTAGTCTGTTTCTACTTCCTGGGCACCAACAGGGCACCAGGCCTCTCCGGAGTCAGGCAGGGCACTGGGTACAAGTATCCTACTGACACAGAAAAGACAGCAAACAAGTCCAGAAAACGGGCCCAGATGGGTTGAGTGGGGCAGAGTGGATCCCATCTTTTCAGCCCACTCTCAGAGGCTCAGAGCTCAGCCCTGGCATTTGATCAAGGTCAGGGTTAAAGAGGTTCTTGTCTCTTTAAGTCACCGTGGACCAGCTGGTCCTGAGAAGCCTGGTCTTGGGCCCAGAGATGGATTGCCCACCAAACACTGGGCCACGCCCCACCAACACTGCCCCCTCCAATCCTTGAGGACAGCCACAGGGTGGGCACCACCCTTTCACCATCGTTCAAGACAAAACACAGGAAGTTCAAGGAATGATAGGTGGCTCCGCTGGCCAGCGGACAGACTGGGAATTGAGACTGGGGACTGCTGGGCCCAGTGTGCAGAGAGGACAACTTGTACAAGCTATCATAAAAGTCCCTCACCTGTCTTAATCTGCTCTGTTCTTATGAGCCCTTCACTCCAGCGCAACAGAAGCATACACTGAGGTGTCATTTGCAGAGCTGGGTTGTGGAGAACGGGTGGCAAGCCACGCCCCTAACCTGGGAAGTCACGCCTCTAACCTGAGAAACCACGCCCCTAACCGGAGTAGCCAATTCACTCTGGAACCTCGGACGGACGGACGTGTTCATCCTGGGAAAGCCAGGGTGGCTGGTCCCTCAGAAGAGACACAGTTCCCACACTTTGGCTGGTGTGATGTTCCTGCCTTGCTTGACCTGGTTGAGGCTCAGCCAGAAAACAAAAACAAAAACAAAACAAACAAACAAAAACGTCATGAAGATTTGAGATGTAGCCACCTCAAGCTTAGCAGAGTGGGAGGGGCACCACCCTGCTCCTACTGAATGACAGACACCCCCAGCTCAGGGGCACCGTGGGGACAGGCAGACAAACGGCCCCACCAGCCACTGTTCATTTTGGAAGGAAATGTCAAACCTTAGTGTTGTGGAAATATCTTTCTAGAAAAAAAAAATGGCCCCAAACTTTTCTAGTCTGTCTACCTGCTGCCCCCAAATGTTTAAGATTCCTGCCCTGTTCTTTAAGCATACGATCCCTTGTGGGTCGGTCATGTTCCAGTGATGGCCCCACGTCTGTGAGTGTATGGACTTGGTGAGTTACTTAAAAATAAAATAATAATTTAAAAAATTAGGGCATGAAGTTGGCAGAGGAGTGGGCCTGGGAGGAGTTAGGGGAGAGCTGGGAGTAAATATGATAAAATACATTGTATACACATATTAAATTCTCAAAGAATAAAAATGTAAGGCTGGAGAGATGGCTCAGCGGTTAAGAGCACTGACTGCTCTTCCAGAGGTCCTGAGTTCAAGCCCCAGCACCCACATGGTGGCTCACAACCATCTGTAATGGGATCCGATGCCCTCTTCTGGCACATAGGTGTATATGCAGATAGAGCACTCGTATACATAAAATAAATAAAATACATCCTTTTTTAAAGAATAAAAATATATTTTAATATGAAATAAAATTAAATAAAACTCTGGGCTGGAGAGATAACTCAATGGCTGAGGGTGTATACCGCTCTTACAGAAGATCGAAGCTCCTTCCTGGCCCCCAGGTGAGCTACCCATAGCTCACAACTGTCTGTAACTCCAGCTCCAAGGGATCAGAAGTGTGTCTGTGGCTATCTGGAATGCATACAGTACATGTATGTGCATGCAGAAATACTCATACACATAATTTTTTAGGTTAAAAATATTTTTGAAAAAATAAATCCTATATCAGGGCAGGGCTGTGGCTCAGTGGCAGAGCACTTGCTCGGCATCTGTGAGGTCCTGGGTTCAACTCCCAGCACAGAATAAATAAGTAAGTGAAATTCCACGCTAAGTCTTGCTTGTTGCTAAGTTCTCAAGCTGGGTACAGATGCTTAAGGTGACCTCAGTCCTCAGTGACAGCCTAGACGGAGGCATTCAGAAGGTGCCACTGCAAAGATTTGTGCCATGCATCATGACTGTACCTGTGCTTCCCTTACAACTGTAACTCAACTGAAGAACACCCATTGGTGCCTGTGGCTCCTGTGGGGATGCAGACTGTGAAAAGCATCTCCAGGCAAGGATGCTGCTGTTCCCTCCAAAGTCCTAGTTAGTGTCCTCTTGTTTTCTGCCATTACGGAAAGCCAACCTAGCATTCACTCAGCATGGACTGGAGGGGAGGGCTCAGGCAGAGGCCACCTGGGGCCACCACGCACCGTTCTGGTGGGTCTAGCCCTTGATCCCTGTCCCAGCCTTGCCCTGTACAAGCAAGTACCAGGACTAAGCTAAGAGAGTCTGCCTTGGTCAGCACTGCAGAGAACCACAAGGTAGGCAGCTTGTTCTTTGCTGTTCCATGCACCATGGCTGGGCTCACCCCAGTTGGCTCACCCTGCAAAAGCCAAGGTCTGAAGGCTGGATTTGACTTTCTGTCCCAGTTATTTCAACTTTAACGTGGTAATGACCAGGACTGCCTAAGGCTGTTACAACGATGTCACAAGATCCTGCCAGCATAGGGCTCTGAACAACCTCAGGTGCCATCACTGTAACTCAGTGATGGGGACAAAGGTTTTGCCCACTCATGGGAGGGCCAGGTCCATAAGTGACAGTGCCTCTGCTGGGCCCAATGCCCACTCTGGGATGTGAGGGCAGGCACGGCTGTCCCTCCTCCCTCCTTTGCTCTTTTCCTGCTCTGTAACCCCTTGCTTCTCACTCCGCCTCCTCCCTCTGTTTGACTCTGATCCTCCCATGGTTCCAGGTTATCCTGGGCCACTCATTCACCGCATTCATGTAGCCAAGGGGCCATGGCAGAGTTGTGGAAGAGAGGTGAAGACAGGCCCAGGGAGAGGGCGCCTCCCACCACACTGCTGAGACCAGAGCAGTGGCCAGTCCAGGTCCAGCAAGTTATATAATAGACATCCTGGATGAGGAGCCCACCCTCTGCAGAAGCTGACGGCTGGCATGTGGGTAGTTCCTACGCATGTGTGCACAGACCCCTGCCACCCATCTGAGGACACAAGAGGAAGCTGGACAGTGTTCCTCTTCACAGTGACCTGCCATCCCACAGAGGACAGCCCTGGCGTGCACATACACAAGACCCAGTGAGATACAAGGCTCTGGAGGAAGGGCCATACTGCACCCTGTGCTGAGAGTCGAAGATCTCTGAGAAAAATCTCCAGACTACAGAGGACCCCTCTTCCCTTTCTCCCTTAGTCAGCTCTGGGAACTGAATATGCAAGGTCAGCTAGAGTCCCAGTGAGCTCTACAACCATCTCTGTCCTTACAGGAGGGAAACTGAGGCACTCAACAGCAGAGACAGTAGAGGCAGCCAGCTTGGCTCTGAGCCACCATATGTAAAATCCAAGCACATTCCAGCAAGGTCTAGAGACCAGTGGGACACCTCTTACAGAAGTCCCCATGCAGCGTCCCCTAGCCCAGCTGGCAGACTTACAGACAACTAGAGCCTCAGCCAGACCTGACGCCAAGGGCAGACACAGGCCTAAACCACTACACAGGAGACTCAGCCCTCCAGGGCATCCGGTGAGAAAAGCTATGGCACACCCAGGGCCTGAGGCAATGTGGTCCCAGCCCCCTAGCTAGGCTAGCCACCCAGTGGATAGTGCTGTGGCTTTGTGTCCCTGTCAGCTTCTAGATGACTGGACAGCTGTCCTTTGGGTCCCTGCCTCCTCTCTCCCTTTGCCACGGGCTCAGAGGCCTTAGAGATGGAGGAGAGCCCCAGGGAGGGGAAGATAGGACCTGGTGGTGGGAAGGTGGGTTCAGGGCTTGGTCAGCTACCTGTGTGATATTTGAACCTTCCTAACCGCCATCTGTCCCCTCTCCTCTGACCTCTGTTTCCATCCCTGCCTGAGTTAACTTCTCCACCAAGTCCCAGAGCCAATGACTCTAAACTTCTTGCAAAACTATGCAAATCTTTCTAGCAGCCAAACCTTTCTGTGGGAGGGCAAATACTGGACTGAGAGAGAGTTGAACTCTTCTGAGTGAAAAGGCAAGACCAAAACTCTGTTCCCCAGCAGCTCCTGCACCAGAGTCCAGAAGATGGTCTCCTTGTCCCAACAAACACCAGGCCTGGGCAGAGTCAGCTCAACTGGCCACTCCCTCATGGCTGACTTTTTGGCTCTACCATGCTTCCTGGGAAGGGAACAGCAGAATCTCTCCAAAAAACACCTTCCTCCCCCTTCACAGTTCTTCTGCAAGTCTAACCTAATCCTTGCCGCTGCTAGGAAACCCTCCTTTTGAACTCCTGGGAAGTTCCTGCTATCTTTAGCAAATCAATCTCTCACGCTTTGCTCACCAGCTCCTTGTTGATAAGACATAACAGTGAAACACAGATTTAAAAATATATCTTAGGATAAAACCAGACCAAGCTGACTCCATGGGACCATAGGACTCCAGACCCCACGTGCTCCAGTGACCCAAACACCAAGCACTCCACTGAGGGGTCCCTAGGTGCTATAAGAACTTGGGAATTCATTCTGCTCTCTGTGCCAATTTGCATAGCATTACCGGGAGAAGCAGAGTGCCTGAATTTCGGTTCTTTTTTTTTTTTTTTTTCAAATGCCCACCCATTTTGTGTCATAAATAAGATGGGAGACGGAAACCTAATACAGCCCAGCAATGTATTATTCATGCCGTGTGGAGAACCGTGATAGATTTACAACAGTTAATGCATGCAAACGAAGTTTGGGCGCTAACATGAAAATTAAGGGTGGGGGAGAGAGAACTGGGTGCATGGGGTGCACAGGGAGGATCTGAGCTGCAGGGGTGTCCAGGAGCCCAGAGAGGTCTCTCCTCTGTTAGTCTGAGTGGTCCAGGGGTGAGGGTCAGTGCATGAGCAGGTAGACTGTGGACTGCCAGTGCACATTTGGCTTCCAGCAGCACCCATGTGCTCGAGCTTCTAGCTCAAGTTCAAGATCTACACAGGATGTTCCAGAGGTCAGGCAGCATGGGTATAATGGGAGCGGGGTACCCAGTGATCCCTCCCAGTCACTGCATGGATACCAGACCCCAGGGTCAGGCTTCTACAAGGCATCCAAGGGCTGGGGGTATAGCTCAGTGGTAGGCACTTGCCAGGCATGGGTGGGGTCCCAGGTTCCATCCCCAGCAAGATAAAACTATACCAGAGACACTGGCTGAGCTCTGGGCATCGGGGTTGTGGTAGGAACCCCTAAGGCTGGTGTTGAAGCAGGTCTAGAAGGGTCCCAGGCCCTGGAGTAGTACAGCTGCCCATTCGTATGTCCCACGGGCATGCAAATCTGGATCAAGGGTACAATGCCACCCTATGGGTGGAGTCTAGCTCTGCTGACCAGGAGACCAGCCCCTCATTCTACTTCTACCCTGCTCTTGATGTGTCCCCACCTCCTTGGTCTCACACTTCCTCCTAGGACACTTGGGTTGGCCCTTGGTGTCTAAGCCTCTCCTGCCCAGACTGTCACACCTGCCTGCAAGCTCCACCTGCCCTGCAGGAGCCCCTTCATGAAGCCATGAGCTCCTGAGCCTGCTGTGCCTGTAATCATAGGGGCCTATGTTCTAGTGGCCTCAGGGACAACCACCAAGGAGATGTTTTCGAAAGTGAATAATGTTCATGTGGCCACATAGCCAGGTGACATGTTAAGCTGTGACTAGGGTAGAAGCCACTTGGCTGGAGCTATAGGGTAGAGTAGTCTCCAGGGGAGGTGATAGTAAAGTCCAGAACTGAGTGACAGAGACGGAGCAGCACAGGAATGTGCTCCTAAGAGAAAGGACAGTAGAGGGCAAAGGCAGGCTGTGGGGAGGAGCCAGGCTGTGGGGAGGAGCCGAGCTGTGGGGAGGAGCCAGGCTGTGGGGAGGAGCCAGGCTGTGGGGAGGAGCCAGGCTATGGGGAGGAGCCGGGCTATGGGGAGGAGCTGGGCTGTGGGGAGGAGCCGAGCTGTGGGGAGGAGCCAGTCTGTAGGGAGGAGCTGAACTGTGGGGAGGAGCTGGGCTGTGGGGAGGAGCCAGGCTATGGGGAGGAGCTGGGCTGTGGGGAGGAGCCGAGATGTGGGGAGGAGTCAGTCTGTAAGGAGGAGCTGAACTGTGGGGAGGAGCTGGGCTATGGGGAGGAGCTGGGCTGTGGGGAGGAGCCGGGCTGTGGGGAGGAGCTAGGCTGTTCCGAGGCCAACAGAGGGTAGGTGGGTGGGTGGGCAGGTAAACTCTGAGAAAAAAAAGAATAGCATCGGGCCAGCAAAATAGCTCAAAGAAAGTACTCACTATGCATGCCTGATGACTTGATTTTAAACTCTGAGACTCACACAGAGTAGAGAAGTGACTACACAGAAGTGTCCTCTGACCTCCACAGGCACACTGTGGTGCATGCCCCCTGCCCCAGTAATAATAATAAAATTTAAAAAGAAGAAGAGTAGGGGAGACGAGGAGAAGGAAGAGGGAGAGAAAGGAAAGGAAGAAGAGGAGGAGAAGAAGAAGGAGGAAGAGAAAGAGAAGGCGGAGGAGGTGGAGGAGGAGGAGGAGGAAGAGGAGGAGGACTTGCTGTTCTTCCAGAGGACCCTAGTTCAATTCCCAGCATTCACGTCAATCATCTCGCCACAGCCTTAAGTCCAGCTCCAGGGGGTCTTCTGGCCTCCATGGGCACCCACACCCATGTTACCCATGTTACCTATACTGGCTGGTTTTGTGTGTCAACTTGACACAAGCTGGAGTTATCACAGAGAAAGGAGCTTCAGTTGAGAAAATGCCTCCATGAGATCCCGCTGTAAGGCATTTTCTCAATTAGCGATCAAGGGGGGAGGGCCCCTTGTGAGTGGTACCATCTGTGGGCTGGTAGTCTTGGGCTCTATAAGAAAGCAGGCTGGGCAAGCCAGGGGAAGCAAGCAAGCCAGTAAGCAGCACCCCTCCATGGCCTCTACATCAGCTCCTGCTTCCTGACCTGCTTGAGTTCCAGTCCTGACTTCCTTTGGTGATGAACAGCAGTGTGGAAGTGTAAGCTGAATAAACCCTTTCCTCCCCAACTTGCTTCTTGGTCATGGTGTCTGTGCAGGAATAGAAACCCTGACTAAGACATTACGCATACAAAGACACACGTGCATACACATAATTGAAAACTTTTTAAAATACAACAGGAGAAAGGACTTGCTCCCGACTGGTGCCCATCCACACACCACGTTGGTTCATCTCTCAGCAGCAGTACACAGATCTAACAACACGAGGACATCCATAGCCCCTCCCTGGCCTGTGATCAGGAAGCAGAGACCTCAGGCCACTCGTGTGGGATCAGCCTTGCCAGATACCCCACGACCCCATCCCAGGAGAGCACACCCAGCATGCCTCAGGCCTGCTGTCCCCAATTGGATTTTTTTTTTTTTAATTAAGATGCAACAATCACCCCACAGCGGGTTCGCCCTCCAGCGACGGCTCCGAATGAACTCCAGACTGACTGGATTAGACTTTGAAGGTATTGATGCAGATAATGAGCACAGAGAACCAGAGAACGCCGTGTTGACACAGGCCCTGGCGAGCCACATTATTATTTAACAGGCCTCGCTTCTGCCTCTGCTGGGATCAAGGAGCCGAATAAGCAATCGGCGGTAAGTGTAAAACCCAGAGGCAGTGGTGGTCCAGCTACACTGGGCCTGAGCTGATCAAGGTCAGGGCGGAGGCAGGGACCCGGCCAAGTGGGCTGAGGAATCGGCCCTCATTCAGAGGCCTCTTTCCCAGATTGGCCCCCATTGCCTGCCACCTGGTGCGCCTCCAGCTCCCCAGACCTGGCCTGACTCTGCTGCTTTCCTCCCAGTGAATATCTCAATACTCTCTTCTGTCACATGTCACACACAACCTCCCCCCCCCAGCCCAGCCCTCATCCCAACCTCCCAGCTCCTGTGTCCCCTCTAGCTAGGGCCTACACTGCTCCTGCCTTCCTGGGTTCTGGCTATGTCACTACACCACCATATCAGGTAAGACCACAGCCCTGGTCTCTCTCCATGGTGGAGTCTGAATTCCTGAGGGCAGAGGCCTGGTCTTGGTGCCTTGATCCCCTGAGTGCCTTACACTGAGGACTTGGAGATGGGTGACCTACTCTGTACCCAACACCTGCTTACTAGGACTGTCCTCTAACTGGCACCTGCTGTCACCATCATGAACCAGACACAGGGTGAGCCAGGTGGAACCCTTGAAAATGCAGACGCACAATGTGGTCCCTCAGAGTGAAACCTGGGTGCCTCCCGAAGGAGACAGAACCTCCTTTTTGTTGAGACAGGCAGCCTGGGAATTAAGACTCATGAGGCCTGTGCTCAGACCCTGACTCTGCCTCTCTCTAGCTGTGTAACCTCAGGTGAGTTACTCAACCTCTCTGTGCCTGTTCTCACATCCTTTAAGTGGGAAAGTGCCCTTCTCAGAGGGTGGCTTAAAGATGAAATGAGTTTCTATATGTAAAATACCTAAGTCCAGGCCAGGTCCAACAAAGTCCATTGTCACTTCCTGGGGATGGAGACACCTTGATGAGCCCTGGTGTCTTCACCTTGTGCCCCAGCCATGGAGAAAGAACCAAGAATCATACAGCCATGTCTCCTAGCTTGTGACACCCACTAGCTGACTGTCCATTCCCCATGGTCCTCCTGGATCCTGGGGGAGCTTGCATGAGGCAGGCGTCACAGAAGGATCTCCTGGAAGCCTGCACTGCGTGGAGATATTGAAGACCCGGCAGGTTCTGAACTCAGGCTCTGTACAGCCATAAATAGAATGTATAAACACTCTGAAGGCTCCCCCAGGGCTGGTCTCGTCAGAGACCCACAGGCAACCCTGGTGCCAGCGAGCCCAGGACTGAGTCTGCGGTCATTAGCAGCAGCCAGATGGAGCCGGCTCCAATGCCGGGGTGGGCGGCTCCTGCTTATCCAGGCAGGAGGCAGGCTCTATTAAATATACATGGTGCGTTCTTGTAACTGAGCTACTGCTGTCAGTACGCAGGGGCGAGCAGGCTGCCACCCATCTGCATAGAAGCTCCCCAGCTGCCCAGGAATGCTCTCCCTCTGGTTCTCCAGCCCCTCCTGCAGGGACCTTCTGGCCAGTGGCCCTGGACTCCCTGCCAGGTGCCCAGAGCAGGTCAAAGGCCATACTGATTCTGCCGTAAGAGCAGCTGGTCCAGCACTAATCTTAAATCACGACGGTCTCTCAGGAGCCAGGAGGTCCCTGGAGTCCCGGGACAGTTGGCCAAAACCAGACAACACTGGCTGGTGAGGGACAGAACCCAGTGAGAGCAGCCCATGCTAGCTCTACAGACCTCCTGTGCCCAGCCTGCACTTCTGGGTCAGGAGGGAATGGAGTTTCTTCCCATGAAGTGAGAGGGGCCAGCAGGCCTGTACTGCCTTCAGAGACTGACAAGACTCACATCACCAGCATCTGCCTTCATGCGAGCAGTTTGACCCCTAGGCCTCATACAGCCAAAAGTCAGGCAGCTGGCAAATAAGGATAATGGATGTCCAACCATTGTGCACAGAGAGGTTCAGAGACCTACTCAAGGTCACAAAGCACAGCGGAGACAAAGCCAATGTCCCATCTCAGCTCTGCTCACAAACTATACTCCCTCCAAGGGTGTGGGGTACCCTACCAACAGGGATGGTCCAGCAGTGGCTGTGCCTGAGGTGGAGCTACTGCTTGTGATAATCCCGCCCCCTCTCCCCTCTAAGAAGCCTCCACTGATCAAGACTACATGATAGCTAGGGAGTCTGGGAGTAGCCCAACGTCCCCACCTATGAGCCTGGTCCCCAACTCCACAGCGGCCGCCCTCCTCAACTTCCCAAATTCTGTCCCTGAAAAAGCCTTCTGCAGGAATGGCTCTTGGGCATCACAGGACCCTAGCGTGTCAGCTAACCTTGCCCACTGTCCTTTCACAGGACAGAAGAGGTGACAAGGCCTTGGAAGAGGAGTGATGAGGGGTCCTCCAAGGCACAGCAGGGGGCCAGGAAGAGGGTCTGTAGTCACAGCCACCTGGTCCTCTCCCCACTCTACGCCTCAGGAGAACAAGAGTCAATAGCTCAGGAGAGCGGGCTGTGCTCTCACTGGCCACATCGCCCTGGTCACTGTGGCACTGCCTGGAAGCACCAGGGAGGTCACAGGTCCTCAGTGTCATGTTCATTTAGCTCTTGAATGGATAGACTCCATGGGGACAGCCAAGGCCCCAGAGCGCTCTCTCTCTCTCTCTCTCTCTCTCTCTCTCTCTCTCTCTCTCTCTCTCTCCCCCCCCCCCAAAGGACAGCATGGGGCTTGGGAGACAGTGGACATGAATTCAACCCCCAGAGCTCAAACTTTAAAGGGGGGACACCTGCTTATACGCCATTATGGGGGTTCGAGGTGGAATGGAGACAGGAAGATCCCTGAGGAATACGACCAGTCAGTCTAGACTAATTGATGAGTCCCAGGATCTGAGAGACTGTCTCGAAAATAAAGGTGGACAGAACCTGAGGAATGACACCCAAGATCGCATGCGTGCGCGTGCGCACACACACACACACACACACACACACACACACACACACACACACGGCAGAGAGCTATCTCACAACGTGCCACGTGGGTTACAAGACGAAGCCTCCCCTGCTAAGGAGCTGTCATATGGTTAGTCATCCAACTCCTTCCATGTCTGCTACATCCCCCCTGCCAGCGTGGGCTGGCAATGTGGCTCCCTCAGCACGGCTCACTCAGTGTTACCTCAGACAATCACTGGCCTGAGCCACCCAGTACCCAGGTGTTTGGTCACATGTGACTCTGACTGTGTCTGGTGTGAGGGGAAGATCTGCCCTGTAGGCAGAATCACACAGATGGTATCCCCAAGTGTGCAGACCTTACCTGGTCCAGTGATCACCTCAGCACACAAAGCTGAGAGGGCAGAGTTCCTCTCTGCCTCTGTAGTTAAGACAGATGGAAGGTCTTGCCACCTTCAGAACCAGGCAGAAACCCCAGCACTTTGGAATCCTGGGACTGCCGGCTTGAAGCTGGCATTTGCTCTAGTGCCTCCCTGGTTCTCAGGCCTTTGTGTCAGACTAAACCCCACACTGGCTCTCCTGGGCCTCTGGCTCCTGAGGCTGTCTCCTGAGTCTCCTCACCGAGGTCACCTACAGACTTCTTGGTTCTGCCTCCCACAGGGAGTCACAGGATCCAGGGAAGAGACATGTATGTAGCTTTCCTTCATGGACCAGAAGTCAGTATTCCCAGAGGGAGAGCATGAAAGTGTTCGTTGGCCAAGCAAGGACTAGCCACAAACTCATATGCAGACACTCCCTCACCTCTAGCCTTCAGCAAAAGGAAGGACATCCGATAAGAAGAATGGTGGCTCACATCTCCCAGGACTACACACACACACACACACACACACACACATACACATACACACACACATACATCCCTAAAGATCATCCACAACACCCCATACCTCAGTTTCCCCACTTTTCCAGTGATGACTGAGTCCTCCAGGACCCTACCCTTACCACCTACACAAGAACAGCACCAAGCTCTGCCTAGCGCCTGAGCTATCAAGTGTCAAATGAGAGGTGTCCAAGGCAGAGAACCTAACCGAGACAAGAAAGCAACCCCACACATGGGGGCATGCCAGAGGAGCCTGCCTGTCTGGGGACCTTTCCAGGCTCCTCTCTGGGTCTGGCGCCATATCTGATCAATCAATAAATAATCCAAACAAATCAACCATAGCAAATGTCACCAAAATACCGTTTGGGGAGCCACCGAAGCTCATACCAGCCAGTAAGGATGGAACACAGGATGTAGTAAGGTGGGGCTGACAAGCCTAGCAGGGCCCGTGTAGCCAGGCCCTCATCCCAGCAGAGACAACACAGCTTCGCCTACAACTGGGCATGACAGGACCCAGGGGTTTCCAACTACACCTCTGCTTAAAGAGCACAGGTCACAGATGGCTGTGTCTCCACCCAGCAGGGATGAGGCCTGGGTATGGGTACCTGAGTCTGCAGAGTAGCCGCATCTAGTACAGTGACCCTCGGCCCGCAGCTGGCCCATGCCGCATCTTCCAGGCTCAGCAGTGTACGGATGGGCCCTGGGCCCACAGTTAGGCACATGGGAGGGCTGTCCAGGTCCCAGGGAATTTCACCTATGGGAGAGAAGGGCACAGGTCAGGGGCTGGCTCCATATACCCTTCCCCATGGTCTTTCACCCTCACTTCACTGGGGTGACTGACATTATCCCCCATTGCCCCGGGATTCCCCTTCTTTCCCTCCCCGTTCATCCATTCACTCCCACAGGTGAGCTTGGTGCAGAGAACAGGCTGGGGCAAGTGTAGGCCCTGCCCTCTGGGAAACCACACTAGGTGGAGACAGCAACAGCCAATCGTTAGAAGCTGATATGCCAAGCGCCAAGGAAAAAGATAGACTTGGAGGAGAGAGACCCAGGGGCTTCTGGGAGGGACAACCTCCACATTAGTACCTGCTCGGAGGTAGCAGGCTCCTAGAGTCCAGGGACTTGTGACCAGCATGGCCCTGATTCTAAGGACCTTGAGTAATACCTCCCTACGCTTCTCAGAATCTTAGTTTCCCCATCTGGATAGGGAAGGGACTTTGCCAAGACCACTGCTCGTCCGAACAGCGTGAGGATTTCCTTCAGACCTGAGACCTCTTTCCCTCCACAGATGCGGGGACTGGGGGGTGTGGTGAGAGGCTCTGAGAAGTGGCAGCCCCCACTGCTGATCCCAGAGACCAAAGCATCAGCCTGGCCTGAAAGAGTCTCCCCTGCCCCACCCCCAACCATGCCCTGCTCACTGAGAACCACTCCCTGGGAGGCACAGTGGCTGGACTGTGCCTTCATCTCAAGCCACACCACTCCCACCACACTCTAGGCTGTCAGGGTGCTGGGTAGGAAGGAAGTTGAAGGGAAGCTGAGACCCAGTGAGAGGCCTGGGGGCAGGAATGGGACACCCTAAAACTCACCCTTCCTAATGCTGTGCCCCTTTAATACAGTTCCTCATGCTGTGGTGACCTTCCTGGCCACAAAATTATTTCCGCTTCTACTTCGTAACTGTAATTTTGTTACTGTTAGGAGTCATATTGTAGATACCTGATACGCAGAACATCTGGTATGTGACCTCTGTGAAAGGGTCACTTGACTACCCAAAGGGGTTGCGACCCACGGGTTGAAAACCACTGCCTTAGAGCAGTGGGTGCAGTAACTGGGGCCAGGGAGAGGGGATAGAACCCCCTCATCCCTCCTGTAGATCCCCAGAAGGAACACAAAGCACTCGCCAGAGGCATACCCCCCTCTGAGCCTGCTGCTGTGTGGCAGAGTCTGAGAATGGCTGTCCCCAGAGGTGTAGGACTCCAGGTTACATGGGGAAGCCACCAAACTCCTCTTCTTGTCCTCTGGCCATGTGTTCAGCATATCTCCTACCTCTAGGCTCCCCCTGAATTTTGCTTCCATTCTCCCAGCCTAGCTAATAAATTAAGAACTGGGGAACCCCCTTCCCCCAGACAATACCACTCTTTCCAGCTCAGAGCATGACCACATACATAGCAAGCTAGCCAGGCCAGAGCAGTCTGTGGCTCTGAACTTCCATGTCCATTTGAACAGGGACTTGACCTCTATGAGCCTCCATTTCCTCATCTCTAAAATGGGTATGACAAACACATACACACACACACACACACACACACACACACACACACACACACACACCTCAGAATGCTGTAAGAAGTCTAGGGGCTGTATATGCTGACCCAACACAGCATGGGGCACTGGTAAAAATGCCAGTGGTCAACACTGAGTCCTCTCCGAGTCTATGTGCCAGTCGCTCTGCCCATGAACAAATTCTCTAACTCCCGCAAGCCTGCACGGCAGATACTGTCATTAGCCCTGACTTATAACTAACATACTGTCAGTTCAATTACCCAAGTCATAGCTACACAGTCGTCCCTGCTCACTGGCTCCCAATAGTCTACAGAAGCCAAAGCTGGCACCATTTAATTAAAGGTGACAACAGAGGCCCAGAGTAGAGAACCTGGGTGAGTCCCCAAGGAGTGCTGAGCCAAGCAGCATTTAAACCCAAAGCTAGGTCTGGCCTGGCTGCCCCAAGCCTTGCTACCAGTTCTCCTCTGGGATTGGTGCCTGGGGGATGTAGGTAGGTGGCCAGACCTCCATAGAAATGTGACCCTAGACCAGAATACCAGAGTCAGGGAAATGCAAGGCTTTTGAGCGCCCCCTAGTGACAGGAGGTGAGGAGTGTCTGTGGCCGGATGCCAGAGCCTCTGCCACTGTGGTTCAGATGGTAGAGTGGAAAAGATTTGGGGAAAGGAGCTACAGTCGCATCTCAGAGGCTGGGAATCATGGTTCCCCCAAGGGCACGGCAGCAATGGCCAAGAAATCCTTGTGTCTGCCACCCAAGGACTGCTCGTCACTGTGGCTGAAGCCCTGAGGGTCATATGTACACTGACCATCCCAGCGTCATGGGCTGGTGTCCCCAGAAGCCCTCTAAAGCAAGGAACCGTGATAAACATTAAATATAAATTTATATCAGAGTGGTCACTGGCCAGGAGCCCCTGCCAGAGCCCACAGGGGCACCCTGACCTTGCTGAGACTTGGTTTTCATGACAGACGGTCCTCTAAGGTCCTTCTAGCCCCCATGTACCAGCTTCACAGACTACAAAGGGAATCCCTGAGCCTGCGCAGGGCTTGAGGGGCTGTCCCCTCCACTCACCCTCCCTTCCCGACCCTTGGGTAACTGTAAGCAAGCACACTCGGTCCATACCCGCCCCTGTGTGACAGCCCATTTGTCTAGGCTGCATAGCCGGTCAGCAGAGATGAAGGCCTGTCTCAGCAAAGGCACCTTCAGGGCGCCAGCATCCCTCCTCCCCCTGCCTCAGGTGACAGCCTACTGGGCTTCCCCGGGGGGCCAGATCTGGTTGCTGATGAGAGGCAGGACTCAGAGTGAAAGTCATTGAGGCTAAGAGGAGCCACTCTGGGGACATGGTGGGGTATCCATTGTAAGCACCCCCCTCTCACAGGTGAGGAGACTGCCACTTCAGTATAAACATCCCATCCAACGCCATCTCCAGGATGAAGCAATTCACATCCCAGATACTCCTGGCCACCAGGGGCACCCGGGAGAGATTCTGGAGTGTTACCTTGAGGCTGGCCTAGGACAGCACAGACAAAGCTCTGCTCCTGAGCCTGAGGGGACCCTGAGCCCTCCCTCTGCCTTGGCTTCTAAAAACTTCTAGAGATCACCTCTCTTGGAGGCACCATAGGGTGGCTGGGGACCCAGGGAAGGAAAGACTTCTCAGAGGCCATGTACTGGCTGGGTTTGTGTGTCAACTTGACACAAGCTGGAGTTATCACAGAGAAAGGAGCTTCAGTTGAGAAAATGCCTCTATGAGATACAGTGGTAAGGCATTTTCTCAATTAGTGATCAAGGGCGGAGGGCCCCTTGTGGGTGGTGCCATCCCTGGGCTGGTAGTCTTGGTTCTATAAGAAAGCCAGCTGAGCAAGCCAGGGGAAGCAAGCCAGTAAGCAGCATCCCTCCATGGCCTCTGCATCAGCTCCTGCTCCTTGACCTGCTTGAGTTCCAGTCCTGACTTCCTTTGGTGATGAACAGCAATGTGGAAGAGTAAGCCCAACAAACCCTTTCCTCCCCAACTTGCTTCTTGGTCATGATGTTTGTGCAGGAATAGAAACCCTGACTAAGACAGGCCATGACAGCCATAGCCAAACCAGACCCAAGGAGAAGAGGATTCTGGAGAGGGTGTGATGCCAGATGTACCCACCCTCCTGTCAAGGGGCCAGTGCCCAAACTCTATAATGCTTCCCTCTACTTCCCAATGGGCTAAGACAAACTCAAGGCTCTCATGAGCAACTATCCACCCTGGACCTTGTGGAGTGTCACTTAGTCTGGCTCTTACCTAACTCTCTGGGGAGTGGGGCATGATGCCAGCCATGCTCCTGCCTCTGGCCTTCATACATACTGGTCCTTCTGCTCCAAACGCTTTTCCCTCAACTTACCGCTTGCCTGGTCACCTCTCTCAGTTCTCAGCTTCAGGATAGGCCTTTTTGGAGAGGCCCCGGCCACCCACCCTACCCTCCTAGGTAGGCAAGCTCTAACAGGGACCCCCAATCTTACCTCACAAGCCCATGGCTTCCTGCTCAATGAAATGGCTATTCTGACCTCCCTCTGTAGACTTTAAACCTCACAAGGGCAGGAGACATGTCTGCCTTGTTGGCCCGTGTATTCTCAGCATACAGTGGGTGTGTTTATACAGTGGGTGTATATCAGAGGGAGCAAATGTTTGCAGGGCAGACTCCCAGGAAATGAGGTGGAATACCCCAAAGTATTCTGACAAACTAGCAGGCTCCATCCTCAGGCTGAAGGCCAATGGCTAAACCCAAAACTCCATCAAGGACTGGACTGTGTCTCCCAAAATCCACTGGGCTACAGCCCTGACCCTGTACCAATGCCTCAGTTTATTCTTCCTTGGAGACATCGTTCCTACAGATGTAATTAGTGGACCTGGGCTGGTCCCTAACCCAGAGTAGCAGGTGTCCTTGTAAAAGGAGAGATAGAGACACAAAGGTGTGTGACCAGGGAGACGTCCTTGTGAGGACTCTGAAGACCCACGTGACGTCCCCACAAGTCAAGATGGCGCTGCGGTGGAGAAGCCTGGCAT
Organism: Uromys caudimaculatus; assembly: GCA_028551405.1. NCBI lineage: Eukaryota > Metazoa > Chordata > Mammalia > Rodentia > Muridae > Uromys > Uromys caudimaculatus. Next base: position 127,898,597 of record CM052702.1, read on the forward strand.
GGATCCTTCTCAAGGGCCTTCCTCCTGAACTCCCACTGTTTGAGCCACTGCTATGGCACTTAGCTACAACAGCCCCAGCCCCCCCACCTAAGCACACTCCCGGGAGTAGTCAGGGCTGGATGAAGCTGGAATCACAGTGTCCAGGGCGCACAGGAGGGCAGGCGGTCCCTTCAGAACCTCTTGTCTAAACCTTAGCACATCTGAGCCAGGATTTACATTCATACACACACTCTGCTCCGTCTGATGGTAAGAGGGATTTTTTTTCCCTTCTTCCCCCTTTAATTAAAAACTATAAATGCCTTATCAAAAGCTAATTAAAAATACCAACACAGTGCCAAGTAGGGGGAAGGAAAAAAAACCCTCATTGCAAATATCCGTTTATAGCCCTGCAACAGGCTGCAGGGATGCCGTAGCCTTCAGATCTGAGCTGAGCGGGGCGGGAGTGGGGGAAGGGACAGTGCTGTGGAGCCTTGGGACTTCCGTGCTTGCCACTGGGTCCTCACCACCAACCTGGGGGTTGAGTGAGCCTCGGGGGACTCAGGGACCAGGCATGGCACTCACAGGGCTATGAACAAGCTGTGTACCTCCCCCCGCCCCCTCCCCCCACCCTGAGGCTCAGCACACTGGTTCCTAGAACAGAGGTGATTCTCCAGGGTAGCACTGAGGCTTAAGATGAGGGGACATTGCAAGTTTGACACTGTTCCCGGAGCATGGTGCACACACCACTGCAGCGGATTGCTACTGCCCTCCCACTTCAGACTCAGTGTCTTGGCCAGCAATGATGGCTCTGATGAAAACAGCCCAGAGGTGCCTCTCCCTTCAGCACCCATTCTGGCCTGTGCCCAGCCTACACTGAGTTGCTTTAGTTCACCAGAACCAAGAGAGGTGGGCACCACCCGATTCTCACTTCACGAAAGAAGAGCCCAAGGCACTAAGAAAGGACCATTCACTGGGGACACAGCTGTCACAAGGAGGAGCCTGAGCAAGAAGTCAGATCTTTCCGAGACCACCCCCAGTCTCTCAGCCTGTGGAGCACTGTCCCCCAGGGTTTGTTTATGGACAGAGAAGTAAGTACTCTGTTCCTACAGGGCTCCCCATATGGGAAGGCCAGGGCTCAGAACCCCTCCAGTCTGAGAGGCCGGCCAGTTCCAGCACCATCTCCTTGGTGGGCCTTGTTCAATCTCTTAGCAGAGAAGCCAGGCCCAACCTGGTGTCCAGATGCCCCCCAAGCCCACCCACCCACAGTCCTCACCACTGGTCCGAGGATAGGCAGCGAGGGTCCCATCCTGTAGGCCGGCAAGCAGGTAGAAGGGACTGTGACGCAGGCAGAGCACGGGCTGCGGGCCTGGGCTCTTGCAGGTAGCCAGGCACTGGGTCCCAGTGTCCACACTGCCATACAGGAGGATACTGGAAGGACAGATGATGTCGCTATGACTCATGGGTACTGGCCCATGTGGGGATTTTTTTGCCTCGTTTCTCCTACAGGAACCCTGGCTTCTGTCACAGGACAAGTCAGGGTTCCGGCTCCAGAATACAATGAGGAAAGTACTGGGTTCCGATGTCACTCAGAGCTGAGTTCAAATCCAACCACTGACTCCCAACTGCTGACCTGGAGTGGGGACCTTCCGTTCTCTCCATCAAAGGGGCCATGCTGCCCACTTGAGGGTCATTGGGGAAGAAGCCAGAATCAGAGGCCATGAGGCACTGGGTGCCATTTATAGGGTATGTTTGAGGGTACCTCAGAGGCCAAGGGTGAGCAGCAATTTTCAAGGAAAGGGTGCGATGGATGCAAGCTTCTTTGAGGAGTAATGAGAACATTCCAGAGCTAAGTCGTGATTGCCAAAACTCACTAAATTGTGAACCTCAAAATGGCTAAAATGATTATCTGTTTCACTTTGGGTTTTTTGTTGTTTGTTTGTTTGTTTGTTTGTTTGTTTGTTTGTTTGAATCGGGGTCTCAATGTGATCCAGACAGGCCTCAAGATTGCTCTGTAACCAAGGATGACCTTAAACTTCTGATCCTCTGTCTCCCACCTCTCAAGGGCTGGGATCGCAGACATTGGTCACCATGTCCAGTTTGGGGTTCTAGAGACGGAACCCAGACTTTGTGTAGGTTGTGCAAGTGTTCTTCCCACTAAGCCATGCCTCCAGCCCCCCAAATGGTGAATTCTGTATTATATGAAATTAATCTAAAATTAAAGGTGTTCACCAGATCCCCTGAAGTCCAGGCCCAGACTAGGCACTAAGCTACAGGCCCAACCTGGACTGCAGGGAGGTTAGTGTGCTTTCTACTACTTCTCCTTGGAATGCTGGCTTCAGCTCCTCCCTGTGTGGGAGAGGGGATCGGGGATAGCCCCCAGGCTGCAAGGTCCGTGTGTGAGGCACCCAGTAGGTACTCAGAAGACACAAAGTTCCCTTCTACAGGACATGGTGAAGAGCACAGATGCAGGGGGTTCTCTTTTGGACGATCTTCTCATGATTAGATGGAACTGGCCTTCTTGTATCCACACAGCCTGCATTGGGATGGGGAGGGTGGGTGAAGGTGGGTGCTAAGCCTCACTGCCCACAGGAACCTGAGACTCAATGACTCACCAAGAGGAGACTGCAGGGGTCCTGAGCTTCACCTCAGACAAAAGCCTGACTCAACATGGTGTGTCTAAGGACGCACAGCCAGGAAGTGGTGCCAGAGCTATGGGGGGCCATCAGCAATGACATAAGCTACTCCTAACACTTAGACTCCACATCAGCTGTCTCCAGTCCCCATCCTCCTGATGACACTGATCTGGAGAAGGCTGCTTTGGTTAGTGGCCCACAGAGCTGGAGGGACTTCTTGCAGCCATGTGCCTGGCAGCTCAAGCCGTCTCTGCTGGTCCTCACCTGCCATCCTGCAATCCGAGGCAGACGGTGGGGTGCACTGTGACCGAGGGATCAGAGGCTGCCCGGCTCTCCTCTGCGCCCTCGGACTCCTCCTCTGGATCCGGAATGTACTCTATGCAGAGCACAGGGGCAGCCACTGGGAAGGACTTGACCGTGCGCGGCGAAGGCCGGTTCAGGGAGAAGATCTCCACCTGGCCACCAGCACCCTCTTGCCCACCGCCAACCTAGGAACAGAGGCCCGGAGAAGCTGTCAGGCTGGCAAACAGAGAATCCCTTCCCAGGGACAACACACCGACACAGGCTCATATACACAGACATACAGAGACACACACAGATACAAACACACACACACAGAGAGACACACAGACACAGATATATACAAATACAAACACATACACACAAACACACAGACACATAGATACACACATATACAGACACACACACATACACAGAGAGATACACACACATACACATAGATACACACAGATACAAACAAACACACACAGATACACACAGAAATACACACAGACACACACAGAGATACAAACAGACACAGAGATACACACACATACGCAGATACACAAACAAATACATACACACAGAGACACACATATACATACGCACATAGAAACACACATGCATACACATATACAGACACATAGACACACACAGATACACACACACACATACACACACACACACACACACACACACACACACACACACACACACACACACACACCACACAGCTCTTAGGGATAGTGATGGAGAGGAATTCCCTCTTTCCTGTCCACACACACCCTGCACTCAACAAAGGTCACTTGCTCCCAACTACAAGGAAACAAATCGGTCTCAGGGCCAAAGGCAATCAGGCGGCAAGCACTACTGTAAAGTAGGCACAGCCCACACAGCTCTCCAGCTTCCCCCTGCAGAGGCCTCCCAAGCAGTATCCGGTGAGCCCCTGGTCTCTTTAAAATGACCCTCTGCCTTGCTCAGTTTCACTTTTGTGTTGAGTTCATGGTATACACCCAATGTATACCTGTCAAATGAAGGGATAGGTACATTACACACACATGCGTGGGCAACTGGATGGATAAGTGATGGTAGGGCCAGTGGGTGTGGAGAAGGATGGATGATGGATGGTTGGGTGGGTGGGTGGATGGGTGGATGGGTGGATGGATGGATGGATGGGTGGATGGGTGGGTGGGTGGGTGGGTGGATGGGTGGATGGGTGGATGGGTGGATGGGTGGATGGGTGGATGGACAGATGAAGGATGGACAGGGTAAGAGGATGCATGCATAGATGAATAGATACATAGGTACTAGATGATAACTGGGAAACAGTGAGGGTAAACAATACGTGTGCCACAGTCTGAGGTTAAGCCAGGCACAAATGCACAGAGATGGGAAGGAGCCTGTACTGGAGCACTGCCAGGGGCTATGAAGTCAGAACCTTGGACAAGAGGACAGGCAGCAAGCCAAGAAGCACAGAGCGGGAAGTCAGGGCTTTGCTGAGAACCTCAGAAACAGAGAAGGAGGATAGAAGCTCCACGTAAATGAGTAATAGTGCTGGTGTCTGAGCCCTGGGTGAGGCCAGGGACCAGGGCCTCCTGTGACCCTGGCTTCCTGTGACCTGGGCCTCCTGTAACCCAGGCCCCCTGTGACCCGGGCCTCCTGTGACCCCAGCCTCCTATGACCCCTGCCTCCTGAGACCCCAGCATCCTGTGACCCCTGCCTCCTGTGACCCCAGCCTCCTGTGACCCCTGCCTCCTATGACCTGGGCCTCCTGTGACCCCAGCCTCTGTGACCCCTGCCTCCTGTGACCCCAGCCTCCTGTGACCCTGACTTCCTGTGACTCCAGCCTTCTGTGACCCTGACCTCCTGTAACCCCAGCCTCCTGTGACCCCTGCCTCCTGTGACCTGGGCCTCCTGTAACCCCAGCCTCCTGTGACCCAGGCCCCCTGTGACCCCGGCCTCTCATAGCTTCCACTCCTCTGTCTCCTGACCCCGGCCTCTCATAGCTTCCATTCCTCTATCTTCTGACCCCGGCTTCCTGTGACCCTGGCCCCCGTGACCCCTGCCTCCTGTGACCCTGGCCCCCTGTGACCCCTGCCTCCTGTGACCCCAGCCTTCTGTGACCCTGACCTCCTGTGACCACAGCCTCCTGTGACCCCTGCCTCCTGTAACCCAGACCTCCTGTGACCCGGGCCCCCTGTGACCCCGGCCTCCTGTGACCCGGATCCCCCGTGACCCCTGCCTCCTGTGACCTGGGTCCCCTGTGACCCCGGCCTCTCATAGCTTCCACTCCTCTATCTTCTGACCCCGGCCTCTCATAGCTTCCACTCCTCTGTCTCCTGGAAGTCTGTGCATTTGCAAAAGCCTCACTCTCCCTGATTCCCATTACCCTGGACGAGGCTCTACCCCCACCCACAAGTCCCAAAGTTCCTAGGAAGCCTCTCTAGGGCTGTTAATGTTCTCAGAATCACCTCCTCAGAGTCACCTTCTCTGTCTCCGTCCTGAGGACAGACCACCACCACCACCACCATCCGCACCACCACCTCCAGCTGGGCAAAGGGTACTACTTACCCAGAGGTAACCCTGCGGAAGGGAAGTGCTGACAGCCGAGAAGCCCAGCAGGGGAGAGTTAACAGGACTGTGGACCAGACCCCCAAGCTGTGGAGACAGAGACAGGATAGTTGGGTTAATCGGTGAGGTGCCAAAATAACTAACATTTGACAGGCTCCTGAGACCATCAGCCCCCAAATGAGAATCCTGAGGACAGGGGCAAAGAAAGTGACACAGGTCACATGCAGCTCCCTGTGCTTCAGATTAGATCATTGCCCTTCTAGAACCTTCTGTCCAGAAAGGGCCTAACTGGTGCTCTGGATCTACCATAGTCTCCGGAACCAGGCAGCTTCTAGATAAGGCTTGCTGAGGGCCCCTAAGCCCCCCCTCCCTACTCCACCCACATCCAAGCCATTTATTTTGTAGATGGAGAAGTCAGAGTCCACAGTGGGGCCAGGATCAGCCCTGGGTCACAGAGGAGGTGAGTAGTCGGGCCTGCTTGCTCCTAGAGCAGGCAAGTGCTTGCTCCTGCACCCCCAGGGGCCTTTACATAGCTCCAGAAGTCGTGGGGAAGTGGAATATGAGATAAGGGGGGTTTTCATCAGTTTCTGTCAGGAGGACCCACTGGGACGGGGGCTGGGCGGCTTGTGTGGGGGACCCATGGAAACCAGAACTTGGTTGGCAGTCACCTATCACGGAGTGCCACTGGCTGCTTATACTCCCTCCTGCTGGGTACCCTCTCAGAGCCTTGTTTCCCGAGCTGATCTGGAAAGCCTGGCTCTCCGGACAGAGGGAGGTGGGACAGACTGGAAGGTGCTGTGTCAAGGGACATAGAGACAGACATTGGGCCTTTTCCCAGGCATGTGCTGCCCTCTGCTGGTGAAGAGCTGCCAGTCCCTCTCTGCTGGGACATTCTACCAAAACTCCTAACCATCCTGAGCAAGAGGGCCCTACTCCTGTGGCAGTCAGACTGAAGCTCAGAGAGGAGACAGGGATGGCTTGAGGTCACACAGCGTGTTAAAGGCAGGACTAGAAATCTCTTGGTGCTCTCTCTACCTGGAAGTCCCAGGGCAGTGGCCTCAGTGCTATGGTGTCCCACTTTTCCCAGATGGGAAGTGAGGGGGGTGGGAGATCCAGGCCCCACACACTGAGTGAGAAGCCACCAGAACCTCTGCATCCATGCCGGTGCTGGCTGATGGTGACGTCACAGCCCAGACTCAGGCATCTCCATGGCAATCCCTGTGGACCAGGTGAGTAGCAGAAATAGGTCTGAGATGATGGTGACCACCACAGACTTCCTTAAGGGACAAGGGTCCAGACCTCAGGCTTGCTCACGACAGGAAGCCGACTTCTGGGAAGCCAGGTGCACGAGAGAGACAGGGTACTAGCTGGAGAAAGGGGGCAGGCTTTGTATGGAGCTAGCCTTGGCTCCAACTCTACTTACACATCAGCTCCCTGCATGTAAGTGGGGACCTGACATCTGGCTGGGATGGTCTTAGGGCCTGAAGAAGACAGCTAAACAGCATGGAGCCCTGGCCCGGGTGCCCAGCACCCAGCAGCCCAGAGGCTCTCAAGGCCTGCATAGAATTCTTCAGCACTTTGCACAAACCATAGCTGAGCAACTGCACAGCCAGCAGGTCAGCAGATACAGTCTGAATGTGTTCTCCAGAGGCCTGTGTGCTAGGAGCCTGGTCCCCAGGGTAGCAGTGTAAAGAGGTGAGACCTCTAAGAGGCAGGACATAGAGAGAGGTGATTAGGTTAAGGGTACATCATTCCAGGAAGAGATGAATGCAGTTCTCATGGGACCCCAGTTCATTCCCTTGAGAGTGAGCTGTCACCAAATAAACCAGCCTGACCATGAACCCTGGCTTCTAGTCTCACCAAATACTGGTCTCCACATGTGACTGGTCTCATCACAATGCCACCGTGGCCTTGAGACCTTACCAGGGAAAGGATTGGGGCTGTCTGAACTTTAGATGTCCAGCTTCCAACACAGTGAGCCAAATAAACCTCTTTTCTTTTTACAGTATCTAACCCCGAATATTCTGTTAAAGCTGTAGAAAACAAACTATTACCAGTTCTGGCTAACAAAGTCCGGTGGCCATTGCAACAGAGGCTCCTGACCTGGGAAGCTGAGGACTAAGCTGTCTGGCTATATCCTCTCTGCGGGGCCAGGCTACAACCCCAGTGCCACAAGGCATTCAAGCCTCAAGCGTCTCAGAGAGCCTGAGAGATGGCTTAGTAGGTACAGGGGCTTGCCGCCAGGCCCGACGACCTAAGTTCAATGCCCTAAACCCACATGAGAGGGGGGGGAATAAAATAGATGCCCAAATGTGCACCATGGAAAGCCCCCACACACAAATAAATAAATAAATAAATAAATAAACAAACAAACAATGTAATTTAAAAAAACTTAAAGCATCTCAAAATGGACACACTTCACCCTCCCAAACCTGTGGCCAGGCAGGCCTTCAGACAAACCTGGTTTGTGGCATGTCCTCCCCTGACCTCCCGCTGCCCTGCCAGGGACTGGCCCTCTACTTTGGAATAGAGTCAAGAGCCCAAAAAGAATCCTAAGATTCACCAGTGGTCCAGCCTGTGGGAACTCCCAAGGGACCTGCTGAGATGTTCGCCTCCGTTCCTTGAACCCTGAGTGCAATGGACACAGCTGTGTCAGGTGTGCACACATGTGTCTGAAGGTCAGAGGTCAACACTGTTGACACTGGGTGTCTTCCTGAACTACCCGTTCACTTTCTTTTATGAGACAGGGTCTCTCACTGAGCCTGGAGCCCCACCTGTCTCTTTCCCCCAACACTGAGATTGCTACAGGCCTAGTGACCCAATCAGGGGGCTCAATTGTCTCTCCGGTTGATACTAAAGACCTGACTTTACACCATGAGTGTCACACAACTGGGGATTCCAGGCAAAGGAACAGCAGGAAGGTTCCCAGTCTTCGCCCTTTTCCAATGGCCAACTCCTCTGAGACAGAGGTCTGGCATGGCCCAGCATGGGCACAGCTGTCCTCTCTGAGGACAGCATTACCCCTCAACCGCCAGCAAGAACAGAATTCAACACACACTTCACCGAGCAAGGTCAAGGTTTTGACTGCCTAGGAAAGAGGCGGGGCCAGCAACTCCCTGCCCAACTCCAGCCTCCTCGGGGAAGAAATGGGCTGGCTGCCTGCTCCTATGGCCACCTGAGAGCCCGAGTGAGTGGGAGAGAAGCCTGGGCAGCCGCCTGCATACACATCTGTTCCCTCAGTAATTGGACAAGGCTGGCAGTCTCCGGTCTAATTCATCCGCTGCCAGCACAGAGCTTGATGGGACACAGCTGTCCGGGCTAGGTAGGAGGCGGGCAGGGCTGAGCTGGAACAGCCCAGGAAATACGGCAAGGCAGGCTCTGGCGGGTCCCCAGGAGACCCTTCCTTCAGGTCCGTTACCCATAGATATTCAAGCATGGCTGTCTCAGCTGACATGGGACTACTTGGGAATGACCAGGCAGGGCTGAGCACTCTGCCAGTCCATGTGTTCTGTAGCCCTAGTAACTCCAACTGAGGAGACACACGGGCCCTCACTTATCCCCCCAGGTTCTGGACAGCAGAGGAGACAGAAGCCCGCCTGGGGACTCTGTCATCCCTCTCTGACCTATGAGGGTTCACTGGGGTGTGACCTGTGTACCCGGGCCCCACTGCAGAGGCCACACCCCAGGGCCACCCTTGAGTAAGTAACACAGGATAGACCCAGACAATCTCCTCTCCACGGACACTGGCTTCCACTCCAAGGCAAACAGGTAACCCCCACTCTTTCATTAATTCCCTTTAAAACAGCACATACAGGGGCTGGAGAGATGGCTCAGCAGTAAGAGCACCTTCCGAAGGTCGTGAGTTCAAATCCCAGCAACCACATGGTGGCTCACAACCTTCCGTAATGAGATCTGATGCCCTCTTCTGGGGTGTCTGAAGACAGCCACAGTGTACTTATATATAATAAATAAATAATTTTTTTTTAAAGGCACATATAGTCCACACTCTGCAGGATAACTTTTAACTATTACATGGGAGACTGGAGAGATGGATCAGCAGATCAGTTAAGAACACTGACTGCTCTTGCAGAAGAACTGGGGTCAGTTCCCAGCACCCACATGGTGGCTCACAGCCATATGTAACTCCAGTTTCAGGGGATCTGATGCCCTCTTCTGGTCTCTGTGGGTACTGCACACATGCCGTGCACACACAGCATGCCAACAAAATGCCCATACACATAAAATAAAAGTGAACAGATCTCAAAAAAGAATTAGATAAACATTAGGTATTCCATGGCTTTATTCTTTATCCTGATCAGAGACTCTGGGTGAGGCTTGCTCGGCAGCAGAAGTCACAGCCTTTCTAACTTTTCTCTGCTCCCAGCCCTGGCCTCCAGGTCCCAGGCTGACCCAGCCTCCATCAGGCCCCTGCACTGGGCTCCAAGCCTCAATTGGCTCTCCAGGCCTCTTCTTCTATCCACAGAGCCCCTCCACAGATTCAAACTAAGATCTAGGCGACACCACTGCCTTCCTTGGGTCCACTGGGGCTCTGGGAATGAAATGCTACAAGGCTGTCACAGTCTCCCTCGCCCAGGGGCTAGCTTCATCACCCAGAGCAATAGTCTCAATGTCCCCTCCAGAACTCACATTGAAATTTAACAGCCATCATACCAGGACTAGTAGATAGCTCCTTTAAGAGACAACTAAGCCGAGCTCAGTCCCATTTCCTGCCTGCTCCTTTTGATCTGTCTGATCCGCATTGATTTGTCCACTTAGAGTAGAGATCCCCTGGGCCCTCTGGGGTCTGTGTCCTTCTTGCTATGTGAATCTCTGTTTAATGCCACCTCCTCAGGGGCCTCCCTGAACTTGCTAACCATGTTGGCCCCCATCCTATGACTCTCATGTCTCTGTTTTTATTCCCTTCAATTCCCTTCTGCGTGCTGAGGTCATACATGTCTTTGTCCACTAGGCTGAAGGCCGCATGAGCCGGGAACCTCGTATGTTCTGGTGAGCACTGCATTCCCAGTTCTAGTATACAGTAGGTGCTCAGGGATGACCTGTGAACGGACGGATGAATGAAGGAATGAACGACGAACTTACATCGCCAGGGTGCTCTTTCAGCTCTTAGAGCCCCAGTCTACAGCCCAGCCCGCACGGCTCCTGCGACTATTTATCTGTGCTGGGTCCCACGCTCGCTCTCCCGTACCAGAGCTCAGGGTCCTCATCTGCTCGGGAGAGGAGACAACAGTTGCTCCAGATGGAGGGGCGGGCTCTGCCAGGACATAAGGGACAAGTGACGGCTGTGGGGGCGAGCTTCCTGGTGGTTAATACCATGGAGATGGTCACCAGGTTAAACCAACCCCTTCCTGACTGTCATTCTGGAAGACCTGGCTGGGCTTTCATCTCCTGTGAAATGCCATCCTAACCACTATTACAAGAAGTGCAGCTAGACACGAGAAGAATGCAGTGAGCAAGTGAGAGGGTATGAATACCATAGAGCATCTCAGAATGAGGACAGTCCCACGAAAGCCAGCCCTGGCCTGGTGGCATCATCTCAGGCACAGTCCAGAGTCAAGCCTTCCACAGATGAGGCTGCTAGTATTCACTAGCACAAAGTAATGGAATTTTCCACCCCATGACCCATGTTGGCCATTCACACAGACCTCTTTCTTTTGGTGGGAAAGCTAATTCACAGAGCAAGAACAAATGGCTTGGCCCCCTGGGTCTATAAGCTGGACTGAGACACTGGGTGAGCTGGTCCAGCTGCAACGACACTACCTAGACACTGGCTCTCCCAGGCTAGGCAGGGCCTCCACAGCTACCACATGCTGGGTCCACTCACCTGCAGGCTGAGGGCCCGGGAGGAGAAGGCAGGGACACAGCAGGCCAGGATGGGGCACCAGAACGGGGCTTTGCTTTTCTTGTCCTCATCAGGACACAGCCATCCTGGCTGGTTCTCCTCCCCTGCAGTGAGAGGAAGGAGGTATAGGAAATTAGTCAGGGTGTGAGCGCCAGCAATAGCGACTGGCCCTGGGAGTCACCACAGACCCCAGCAGGCCAGGTCCCATGGTGACCTCATTGCTCTGATCAGTCCGCACCCCACATGCCTGTTGGTCTGAGATGAAGTCAAGCATCAGGCTATGGACCATGGGCAAGGATCTGGGAAACCCGAGGACAGAGTCCCAGGCTGACGCTACCGTAGATCAACTTGTGCAGACACCCCAACCTCCTGAGCCTCAATTCCTTTGCCAGTGAAAGGGTGACTGGGCTGGGGAGTAGTCGATGGGTAAAGTACCACTGTGCAAGCATGAGGAACTGAGTTCAAATCCTCAGCACCCGTAAATGCTGTGATAGTGAGTACCTGTAACCCTGGTGACCGCAAGTAAAGACAGACAGACCTTAGGGGCTCAATGGCCCTCCAGTCTCTCCATGAGTGGGGTGGAGGATGAGATTAGAAGGCTAGATATGTAGCTCCATTGGTGGATCATTTGCCTCGCATGCAAGAGTTCCTGGGTTCTATCCCCAGCGTGAAATGACTCAGGCGTGGTACACACACCCATAGTTCAGCCCTCAGAAATACAGGCAGTAGCATCACAAGTTCAAGGTCACCCTCAGCTCCATAGTGAGTTCCAGGCCTAGACTGGACGAGGTGAGACCTGTCTGCTCAGTGGAATGGGACCTGTGATGAGGCCTTTGGAACAAGCAAAGGTTCAGATGCTTGTGGCTTTGGACTTGCATTTGCTGTTATAGGCAGATCTACACCAGCAGAGAGTACCTGCTCACGTGACAGGGAGGAGGGCGGTCGGGGCTCTGCTCGGAGGCAGCCTCCGCTGAGACCCCCTTCCTGACCATCCTGGCTATGGCAGCCCCTCTGAATGCTCACTGAAGCCTGTCCTGTGCCCCTTGGTGGACTTACGCTCATCTGAATCTATCTCAGCTACAGATCCAGTTGTGGCTTGTCACCACAGGTCCCTTGATTGTAAGCTGTGAGCCAGGGTCTGGGTTACGACATTCACCACTAACCCTGCAGCAGCATCCGGCACAGACTAAGTTCAGAACACATGGGCTCAAAAAATGAATGACAGGGGGCTGGAGAGATGGCTCAGAGTCTGAGAGCATTGGCTGCTCTTCTAGAGGACCCAGGTTTGATTCCCAGGATCCACATGGTGGCTCACAACTGTCTATAACTCCAGTCTCAAGGGATCCAAACGATGAATGTTAACAGACATTACATGCAGACAAATACTAATACATGGGCTAGAGAGATGGCTCGGCAGTTAAGAGTACTGACTGCTTTTCCAAAGGTTCAAATCCCAGCAACCACATAGTGGCTCATAACCATCCATAATGAAATCTGATGCCCTCTTCTGGGGTGTCTGAAGACAGCTAGCGAGCAGGACCGGAGTGAGACGAAAAAGTGTCTGAAGACAGCTACAGTGTACTTATATATAATAAATAAATAAATATCTTTTAAAAATACTAAATCACATAAAAATAAAAATTTTTAATATTTTAGTGAATGAATGAATGAGAGGAAGGGGGAGCAAAGAAACTAATATCAGCCCCAGAAATTCTGCCTACTAAGGAGCCTTCCAGATCATATCAGCCATCATCCAGTGTGACAAGGCTACCTCGTGTGTGTGTGTGTGTGTGTGTGTGTGTGTGTGTGTGTGTGCGCGCGCGCCCCTGTATCAGGAAGCACCAAGGTGTGATGGTTAACACTGATTGCAACCTAACAGTCTCTAGAATCACCATGGAGACAAGCCTTTGGGCATGTCTGTGAGGGAATTTCTATCCTAGGTTAGCTGAGGAGGGACGACCTATCCTGAATGTGGGTGGCACCATCCCCTAGGCTGGGGTCCTGGACTGAACAGAAAGGAGAAAGTGAGAGGAGCACCAGCAGCATCCATCTCTCTCCACTTCCTGGCTGCAGATGTGATGTGACCAGCCTCCTCAAGCCCCTGCCTCCACACCTTCCCTCCCTTCCTTGGTGGAACGCACCCCCCAAGCAACAATCCCAAAAAAACAAACAAAAAACAAAAAACCTGGCCCACATTCACAGTAATAAAATGTGGATAGAGCGCTCATCACCATATAGGTGCCACTGAGACACAGGGATTGGGAAACAAAACGAGGTTCTGACTGTGGCATGAGGCAGCACCCACATGGGGACTTGGGGCTGCTGTGTTCCTATAAACAAGTTCTTCACACTAAACCTGCAAGAACATGAAGCCACACCTACTCCATCGTGGCCACGCCCACTCCAACAAGGTCACGCCTACCCCAACATGGCCACACCTACAGTGACACACCTACTCCAACAAGGCCACGCCCACTCCAACAAGGCCACGCCTATTCCAACAAGGCCACGCCTACTCCAACAAGGCCACACCTACAATGACACACCTACACCAAGGTCACACCTACTCCAACAAGGCCACACCTACAGTGACACACCTACTCCAACAAGGCCACGCCCACTCTAACAAGGTCACACCCACTCCAACAAGGCCACTGTGCTGTCACAGAGGCCTATCAACATAGCAATGCTAGCTCTAACTGAAGATGCCCACCTGCAGGGCGCCTACAACACTGGGGTCATAAGGGGGTCATCAACTGTTGGGACAGCCTCCCTAAGTCCCACAGTCCTCCTTGGTGGCAAACAGGAAGGCAGGCTTCCTTAGAATGCATGAATGGCCCTCCACCCAGTCCGTTAACAGCTCCACAGAACCTCGTTGTTCCTTGTTTGAAAACACCCATGGCGTCCTGGTCTGCTTAGAGTAAGGCTCAGACTCTTCTGGAAGAGCCACAAGGACCACCCCTCCCTCCCAGGCACATGTCCTGGTCACCAGGCTCCTCAATTGTCAGCAATTTCAGCATGGAGCTTTTGATGTCCTTTTCCGTGGACCGCAGCTACCCCAGCCGTTCTGCAGCAGGCTCCTCTCCTAAAAGCCTTGCCTACCCACACCCCCATCCTTCCTTCTCAACAGAGTCCCAGCCCGCCAGAGCTGTCACATCCCTCATTACTGCAAGTGTCTCCAGGTTGGGGCGACTCAATTTATGTCCGTCCACTTTGCAATGGTGGGAAAGCCAAAACCAGCCTTGGATTCTGAGCGTTGATCGTCTTTCCCCTGGACTGGCACTAGGTGGCGCCATCTCTCAGGATGCTGGGCCACCTGCTCCATCCAAGTCACCCAGCCTACCACACCAGGCACTTCTGGAGGTTGGCTTTTTGGATCCCGTCACATTTCCCAACCCCCACCTGCGTATGCGTTTCCACGCGGGCATGTATGTATGCACGTGTCCACACATCCATACGTGGTTTGTCTGAGTTACTGAAGCTGGCACCTGGGGTATCGGACATGCTAGGGCCAGCATTCCACAGCTAAGCTCTACCCCAGCTATTTATATACATGGCCTGCACACACTTGATTAAGCACAACCTTTGAGCCTGGGTGAATGGACATGACCAGGGCATGCCAAAGGTCAGATAGGCTAAGCTGTGCTGGGGGGTGGGGGGGTTAGGGGTTAAATGTAATTTTCCCTTCAGATGCGTTTATGAGGCACAGCCCATTATAACTGAAGGAACAGGGTTGGCTCTGCTCCTCCACGGGGAGGCAGGAGGTTCTCTAGCGTGCCGACGGTCCGTGAAGGCCAAAACTATCTACCATGTGCTTTCTGTGCAACCGCTTACACGGTGGCAGCCACACTACAGACCCACACCCGTAACCAAGGGCAACCTGAACTTAACCTTCCACTCAGAACCCATTTTGCAGTGGGTACCTAAAATACCAGGCAATGTGATTTGCTCTTATGAAAGGCCAAAGCAAAAGACTGGTCTGTGTAAGGATGAACCACTCCCGAGAGAGACCCAGCCCAAATGCCAGCTGGGCCACAGAGGCTGCTGTGAAACACATGGGTGACCACACTGGAGAAGCTGGGCGCTCCTTATAACACACAGGCTGGCCGGTGACCCCGATGCCATTCCTGCCTGAAGCACTCAGCAGTGACAGTATTTCCTAATGGGCCCAGAAGTGGCCCTTCACACTCTGAGCCCTGGAAACTGTCCCATAAAACCTAGCCCTGTCACGGAAAAGAGAGGAAAAGCCAGCCCGTGAGAGATGCGTCAGGCAAAGCAGGGCTTCTGCACATGCCCACAACAAATCCAACAAATCGCCCCATAGGGGAGACTGCAGTAAAGAGAGTAAGCCACAGGGCCTGTTGCACAGTATGGTCAGGCCACAGGCCCAGCAGTAAATAACACAACCAAATCTAAGACACTGTTCCTGCCCTCAGGGGACACTCACAGCCAAACAGACCCTCCATGCTGGGCAGGAGACCTGTGGCGCTCACCCGCCTGACAGCCAGATAGGTGAACGCACACCCCCACCCCCATACCTCCCCCCAACTCCTCCCACCCTTCCCTCACGCACCCGCAGCCTATCAGGCCCTAGCAATTCATTACCATATATATTTTTAACGACCTGACCTTCTCCCTCCAGATGGTGCCTTTCTTGTATGCAACTGGGAGCGCTAAGAGAAAATGGAGTGGTGGCTCCCCATCTGCCGCTGCCATTGTCCCTGTCACAAGACCAGAGTGGCTGAGACCCGATGAGAAGGCTGTAGCCACTGAACACGGAAAGCCCACTTGGGGAACGTGACATTCAGGAGAGGCACCAATGGCACTGCGGGTGATTTCAACTGACACTAAGCAGAGGCTTATTTGGGGCCGTGTTTGTCAACGCTCCATGAGTGGTACAGGAGGGAGAGCTAGGGAAGGAAGCCCTCCCCCTCCCACCCCAGCCAGGGAAACATCTCCTCCAATCTGCTAGAAGCACCCTAGGCACCACCTACCCCAGCCTTCAACACACGGGTGTGAGACTGAACCTGTTGCCACGCCTAGAGAATAGGGGACCGAATTCCACTCACTTGGCATTGTTGAGGAGCCTAGAAGGAATATAAATGAGGTCAGGCCCTGCAGAAATGGTGGCCGATCACTGTCCCTCCTCTTAACACTATGGAGAGAGGCTGAGCCACCTCTAGTCCTGCTGTGTGCTCGGCCTCCGGGGTGAGGTCTTCATCATCACTGTCCTCAGAATTCCCAGATCCATGACTTCAAGGCCTTATCAGACAGCCTGATTCAGGGAGATGCTACCAGTCACAGCCAGGCATCAGGTCACACAACCTCTCCGTAAGCCACCCCACCCTGAGATGCTTAATGCTCCCCATGGAAGCCAGCTGAAGGCCACAACTTCCCAGCTTGGGTGTAGAGCCTTGTACCCCTTCCCAGAGAAGAGGGCCATCATCTCCAGAAAAAGCTTAGGGCAGTGGTTGTCAACCTATGGGTCTCAACCCCTTTGGGGAGCGAATGACCTTCTCCCAGGGGTCACCTAAGACCAACAGAAAACAAGATATTCATATTACGATTCATAACAGTGGCACAATTATAGGTATGAAGAAGCAACTAAAATAATTTGATGGTTGGGTGTCATGACAACCTGAGGAACTGTACTGAAGGGTCGCAGTATTAGGGAGGTTGGGCTTCTCAGAGTTCTGCTACACCCCAGTTCTCAAGATTCTGCTCCTCTGACCCTCACATCCCCAGACCCCAGGAGAACCATTAGCTTAGGGGAGCCTAGCACTGGGAAGGCTTGCAGAGTTAGTGAGATTTAGATCTAGAACACAGTCAGAGGCTTCCCAGGGCTACAATTGCAGACCTCAGTGCTGAGTAACAGTGAAGACAAAGGGCTGGAGACTACACCAGAGATGAGAATCAGGGAGAGCCCCAGGTTATGTAGGACCTCCAACCTGAAGCCTCTAAGGCCCCTGTGAGTGTGGCTGTGACAAGGGCCTGCCACGCCCAGGCCCTCTCTGGAAAGCTGTCAGCAGCAGAGACCTGGAGCCTGGGGATATGAGGGTCAGGGGAGCAGAGCCTTGTGAACTGGGGGGAAGCAGAACTCTGAGAGCCCCGACCTTGCCTTCCTTCTCCGGAGCCCTGCGTATGTACCCATAACCAAGCCTCTATGTATGGAGGCCAGCAGCTCTGATGGGTAGGAAGAGTCTGGCCCAGCGCGCCACTGCCATGGAAGGCTCCAACTCCCGGGTGCAGGACTGCCCCCTACACTCCAAGCCCCAGTTCCCTGCACTCTCACCAGAACCCTGTGGCCTGAAGCACTGCATGGTCCCTACTCTCTGAATCTCCCAGAGCTGGAAGCTAAACAGCTTGTAGGACAAAGCAACCTAGAAACGCTGGAACTAAGAACCAGTGTCTTCTGGCTCCAGGTCACTCAGTATAAGGCCTGCCCCTAGTCACCTGCTGAGCCTCCCAGTGTACCTGAGACCCTATTGCAATAAACAAGGGCCCTTAGAGATCCAGTCTGGTCACAGATGGGGAAACTGGGGCTCAGGAAGAGGGTCTGCCTGTCCCAGGACCACAGGGCAATGCCAGTGTTTGGAAGGGATCCCATTCTAGACCAAAGCTCTCCTGTCCCCTCCTCTCTCAGTCTCCAGGGGACTGACATCCTGACTCACTGATGCAGAGGAAAATTAAATACGGAAAAGGACTGTCACATCTTTAACATGACCCTGTTCCTTGCATATCTCACACACACACATATGCATGTGTGCACACACACATACACACACATACTTACACATATATGCACACATGCACACGTATGTACACACAGACACACATGCATAAACATACACACATACACATATATGCACACATACATACATACACACATGCACACATATACACATACATACACATATGTACATATACATACATGCACATGCACACACATGCACACACATGCACACACACATACACACACATACATACACATACATGCACACATGCACACGTATGCACACACAGACACACACACATAAACATACACACATACACATATGTGCACACATACATACATACATGCACACATATACACATGCATACACATATGTACATATACATACATGCACACACACACACACACACGACACTGCAAATGAGAAACAAAAGCAGCCAAATGAAAAGAACAAGCCCTAGAGGACCTGGCATTCAAATATAATTTCAAACGACCCTCCTATTAAGGCTGCCAAAGTGACTCTGTGTGGAGAGAAGACAGTCCACGGCTCCCCTGGCCACCTGCCTCCCTCAGCAGCACCCAGCCCAGCTCCACAGACTGTCCAGGTTCTGCTAGGAAGCTGCTTGAAAACTCAGCCTGGGAGCTCTGGGCTGTGATCCCAGGTACCTGGGAAGCTGACGTGGAAGGATGGTGAGTTCAAAGCCTGGGTGACAGAGTAAATCCAGCTCAGGGAGCCCCCC
>CM052702.1:127917491-127931112 GCA_028551405.1 Uromys caudimaculatus
AAGAAAGGGGGAGGGGGAGGGGAGGGACAGGGGCACAGGAGGAGGAGGGGGGCAGGGGGCAGAAGAGGGGAGGGGGAGGGGCAGGGGAGGGAAGAGGGGCAGGGGGCAGGGAGAGGGACAGGAGACCAGGAGTGCAGGGGGGAGGGGTGCAGGGGGCAGGAGGCAGGAGCAGGGGAGGGGATCAGGAGTACAGGGGGAATGGGGGAGGGCACAGGGGAACGAGGGGGCAGGAGGCAGGGAGGCAGGGAGGCAGAGAGGGGCTCACACTGGCTTTTAACATTGGCCCACCATTGAAGTCATATATAGTAGGAAAAGTAGCATGTGCCCGCCCCCAAGGCCTAGCAGGGACACCACCTTAGCCCCTCCAAGGGCCAGAATCTCCAAGTCTTATCTTAAAGCCTTCTCTCCACCCTCTGAGGCCTCCCAGTGACAGAGGAGCTCAGGTCTGGCAACACCAGCCCTAGATAGGCCCAGGGCCCTGGGCCCTGACCAAGCAGACAGCTCTGGTCCCAGCTCCTGCAGAGTCACACACCCTCCCCATCCTCCCTGCTTCCCCGGGGCCCTGTGCGCAGCAGCAGAGCGAGTGGCACACTTGGATGCAAACCCCACTGTGATGTCACAGGCTCGCCAAGTTCCAGCGAATGCCTTCAGAGCACACCCAGAACAAGTTCTCCTCCCAGTCCGCACTGCAAGCCTCACCATGCTCTACAGAACACCACCGCCATCTGAGACAACCACCTACATATGCACACACACGCACGCGCGCGCACACACACACAACCAGCGTGTGCCACTGTGAACCACCCATTGCTGCTGCCCTAGGATCTGCACACTTGTGGCTGCCATGCCCAGGTCACTTGGCCTAGATCTTCTATCTGACACCGCCCTCACTCTCAGTGACAATCACGTGGTCCCGCTTCACCCCCTCACAGTCCACCACTCCACTTATTGTCCATGTGTCCATCCGAAATTCAAGTTCCTCGAAGAAGAGAGCCTTCTGAGTTTTGTCAGGGCTCTTTATGCCTAAAATTACCAGGAAATGAGGAAACAGAGGCAGGTGGATCTCTGTGAGTTCAAGGCCAGCCCGGTCTACAGAGTGAGTTCCAGGACAGCCTGGGCTCCATAGCGAAACGAACAACCAGAGCTGGGAATGGTCACCTATGCCTGTAATCACAGCACTGAACAGAGTGATAGATCGTTGCGGCTTGCTAGCCGCCCAGCCTAGCTCAGTCAGTCAGCCCTAGAACAAACATGGGGAGCTGGGGAGGCAGCTCAGTGGTTAAGAGCACTGACTGCTTTTCCAGACAACCCAGGTTCAGTTCCCTGCACCCACATGATGGCTCATAACCGGCCATAACTCCATTTCCAGGGGATTCCACATCCTCTTCCAGTCTACGAAAGCACAAGGCGTGCAAGTGGTACACAGACGTCTGTGCAGACAAACACACACGCAGTCTTGTCTTTTAAAGTGGTTGGTGCCCGGGGAACACCTGAGGCTGGCCTCTGGCCTCTACACAAGTACACACACATACACACACACTCCCACATGCATGCACACGCTCACACATGCACACACATACATGCTCACACACATGTGTGCACACACACATGCATGCACACGTTCACACACACACATACACACACACTGCTGTATGAGACAAGTGAAATGGGTTTTTAATGAATGAAAGCCAAATGACAGAGGCCTGACTCCTGATTCAAAAATGTTTTTTATACCTATTGGAGGAGCTGGAGAGATGGCTCAGTGGTTAAGTGCACCAGCTGCTCATCCAGAGGACGCACCCACATGATTCGATTCCCAGCACCCACGTGATGGCTCACAACCATCTGTAACTCCAGTTCCAGGAGATCTGATGCCCTCTTCTGGCCTCTGAGGGTACTGCATGCATGTGGAGCAGATACCCATGCAGACAAAACACCCATATATAAAATAAAAATTAAAAAATAACTTATCTATAGAAAGATCACATACACAGTCAAGGTAAATAAAGATGCTCCCAGTATCAGGTAGACCTCTACCATACAGTCCTGACTGTCCAGGACGCTAGCCATAAAACAAACATAAAATCGTTACAACCTAGTGCGTGTTAATATGGCAGGGTTGGGACAGAGGCAAGCGAGGTGGCCGAGGCCCTGGAAGCACAATACCCAGTGTCTGAATCCTACACCTGAACCCTTCCTTCTGTGTGATTTCATAAAAGTTACTGTACCTCTCTGGGCCAGAGTCCTCAATGATTTTTTTTTAAAGTTCTCAACAGACCTACCTCTCCACAGAACTTATGAACAAAGATGTATGTGGGATTTTGCAAGCATCCAGCCTGGTATTTATTTATTTTACCACACTGAGATATATAAATCAGTGGTGATTAGGTACCACCAGCATGTGTTCCCACAGCTGGTTAGCAGGCAGGCAGGAATCACCTTCCCCTGGCAGCTAATTCACTTTGTGTCAAATCCCAATAACTCAGAGACAAGAAAGCCAAGGCTTAGAGAGGGAGGGAGTGGCCCGAGGTTGAGAACCAGGCGTTCCGCATGGCACTGCCTCCCTCCCGCTGGGACATGCCCTGCTCACTGAGCACCTTGAGCTCATACCCCCAGCCTGTACTCACTTAGTCCAATCTTTGCCAAGTGTAATCGGTTGACCCAGGAAATCTTGCTCAGGGGGTTCGGTGTGATGAAGACCACCATGAAGCTGATGGGCCGGCCAGACCTGTGGATGGAGAGGAGGCGGGACCCGTGAGTGCCTGGTATATCAGATCTGCTCCACAGAAGGCCTTGGAAGGGGCCTGCGGCCTGGCAAACTCCACCCCCTTGGGGAGACCTCCCTCCACCCTCTGTGATGGGCAGGGGGCACCTGGCCCGAGAAGCTAAGCCATTCTTGGCAGCCCAGTCCCAGACCCCTAACACCCCTGGCTTTATGCCCAGCTAAGATCCTGGCACCACCAGCTGCCTGCGGCCTCCAGAGCTAGAGGAAAGGACTTCATATTGTCTCTCCCCAGCGGCTGGTAAGCACTCACTCAGGAGATGACTGCAGAGTGGACACACGTGCAGAAAGGAAAAGAGGAAGGGGGAGAGGGAGGGTGGGAAGGATGGAGGAAGGGAGAGACAGAGAAGATTGGAGGCCACCTCAGAGCAGCGGGGTCCCTTTAGAGTCCTGTGAGTAACCCTGGAGGTGGGGGCAGGGCAGTGTCTCTCCATCTCTAGGTGCCCGGGACAATAAAGCACAAGAGAGGAGGCAGCAGAAGAGGGAGCAGCTTCTGAGGCTCAGGCTGCAGCCGCCAAGGGTCAAACAACAGGACCCTGTTCTCTTCCTAAACTTCTTCCCCTACCCTAGAGCCCACTCCTGAGGAGCTGAGCAGTGAGGATTCCCTGAATCCCACCTCCTGCAGAGAAGCTCACAAGCAAAGCCCAAGTGAGGATACTCAGGCACGGCCTACAGAGCTGCAACAGGGCCTTTCCCTTAGTCTGCCTGCCTGCTGGGCCGGCCATTCACTGCCTCAAGGACCACCCCTCCACACAGAGAGGGTCCCACAGCTCCTGTGGTAAATCTTGTGGGCAAAGGACCTGAAAGGGGTGGCTGGGTCTATCTATGAAGATCTAGGATATCATAGGCTGAGGTGAGGAAAGAGAGTATGGCGTAGTAGGCTAAGTAAGTCTGCCAAGATGCCAGCAAGATGTCCCTTCATTCACACGCTCATTCCTAAGTACCTACTATGTGTGAGGTGCTATCCTGGGCATGGCCCACAGTGGGTGTGCACCGCCTCTTATCACAGCAGTTATGGCAAGCAGGAGGCCCCAGGCTCGCTCTCTCTGACCCCCTCCTCACTGGCAGCAGCCCCTCCCTCCCATGCCCCCTCACTTGTCCGGTTTCCCGGGCAGCAGGAGCCTCAGGCGGCACTTGTTGGCCGAGTGTATCTCTTCCTCCTTCACGCGCATCAGCCTCTGCAGGGCCAGGCACCAGTCTTGGGCCACAGTCATGTTCAGATTCTAGTGTGGGGGAGAGAAGGGGTCACCACAGTCTCCTGGCTCCCCGAAAAACACAGAAAACCTAACACAGTCACAGTACCCGGGGCACATGGGATAAAAGCCTCACGGGACGCAATCCTATCTATACATAAGACTTCCCAGCCCTGGCTGAGAGCCCACCCCGCTGCTGCTTCCTCTCAGAGGGACACCTCAGAGGATGCTCTGAAGCCTGGGGCAGAGGCCAGGAAGGAACTGTATGACCTCCAACTCGTGTACAAAGCCAAATGTGATGGTTTGAATATGCTTGGTCCAAAGAACGGCACTATTAGGGGTGTGGCCTCGTTGGAGTGGGCGTGGCCTTGTTGGAGTAGGTGTGGCCTTGTTGGAGTGGGTGTGGCCCTGTTGGAGTAGGTGTGTCCCTATGGGTGTGGGCTTTAAGACCCTCATCCTAGCTGCCTGGAATCCAGTATTCTCCTAGCAGCCTTCAGATTAAGATGTAGAACTCTCAGCTCAGCACTTGGGAGGCAGAGGCAGGTGGATTTCTGAGTTCGAGGCCAGCCTGGTCTACAGAGTGAGTTCCAGGACAGCCAGGGCTACACAGAGAAACCCTGACTCTAAATAACAAAAACAAAAAAACAAAAAACAAACAAACAAAAAGAAGTAGAACTCTCAGCTCCTCCTGCACCATGCCTGCCTGGATGCTGTCATGTTCCCGCCTTGATGATAATGGACTGAACCTCTGACCCTGTAAGCCAGCGCCAATTAAATGTTGTCCTTATAAGAGTTGCCTTGATCATGATGTCTGTTCACAGCAGTAAAACACTAAGACACCAGACATATGCAAAGTTTTCTGAGACAGTCAGGGGGTCCCAGCCTTTACTACCACTCCATGCTCAGAGCCAGGGTGCAAGGGGCACCATGTGGGGCAGCTCCCTCACCACCCCTGGGCCATACCTACCTGGTAAGTGCCATGCAGGGTGCTGATTAGCAGGGTGATCTGCTCCACCACTGCCAAGTCCTTCTGCAGGTCCTGTAGCTCCTGGAAGAGGCGTGGGGGGCCCAGGTACACCTTGTCTGGTAGAGAAGACACAGGATCAGCCTTAGGGCTGGGGAAGTTGTCATCAGGAAGCTAAGCGTCTGCTGCCAGGGAAAAGCCAGCCATGTCCACAGAGAGGAGCCAATGGAAATGCTGAAGGAAATATGGCCAGGGTCTGGGACAAAGGTCCCAGCAGAAGGAAGGTGTCGCACCTGGGATGGTGCCACAGTCAGTCTGTATGGAGGCTCACAAGGACCATAGACTACGTCAGCCACATACGGGGGACCTGCTATGCAGGGCAGGCAGGGTTCCTGGGGACTTAGAACCCAGAGGGTTGGGCAGACGGGGGGGGGGGGGAGTGAATTAACCAGATGGTAGAAAATGCTTGGGAGGAAGGTTCCAGGGTGACAGGCCAGTGGTGCAGAATGGGTGGACCTAGAGCTCATTGATGTTGATACAAATACAGGGGACACGGGTGGACAACAAGAGAGAGAGAGAGAGAGAGAGAGAGAGAGAGAGAGAGAGAGAGGGAGGGAGAGGGAGAGGGGAGAGAGAGAGCACACAGGGGGGACAGGCAAGACAGCACAGAGAAATCCTTGAATGGTACTTTGGGAACAGGGTGCCTAAGGGAGCTGAGACCTCTTTCTAGATTTTCACTGTGAGCGGCTAAAAAGCAGGTGCGCATCCACGCCCCCTAGAGGGTGTGACTTTAATGCCACACTCTCCTGCGTGGGGTCAGAGGTTTGAGGACTGGGCAGCTGAGAGGAGCCTGTGTGAAGATCAACAGGAACCAGCCAAGGGCTACACGGAATGGGAAGGATGCACTCACTGACAGAAAATGCTCAGAGAACGGACATTGGTAGGAAAATGGGGCTCCATGTAAGTCGCCCTGTAGGCTTTGGGGGGACCCACTCATGGGAAAGCATGCTGCGTCTATGCTGTGAGCAGCTCAGGTTCAATGAAACAAAACATCAAGTGTCACAATACACTGACACTGTGGACAGGAATATTATTTATTGTCCTGTGGTGTTATTTTTACCTAATTTTGTTTGGATTTTACTCTCGTTCAAGAACTAAAAGCACACGTGTTCATTGCAGGGAGCTTTCATTGTGTCCTTATTTGCATACCAATATAAAAAAACAATCTAAGGCCAACCAGGGATCTACAGAGCCTCTCACCTTTCAAGGGGGGTCAGGCTACAGAGGACAGAGTCAGGGACACAGGGGTTCCCAGAGCAACAGTCTGGGGATGGGCAGGAAGAAGGGAGTTAGGTTGTAAGATCCCAAGAGGAGCAAATGGACTGAGGGGCCACCCCACTTTCACCTCACGCACAGATCTGGAAGGAGGCACAGTGGTACTGCCTCAGAGGGCCAGAACAGTTGTCGCAATCATGCCTCAAAATTTCCAGAGTTTCGGGCCCAGTGAGGAAGCACCCAGGCAGGGCTGTGGGCAGAGCAGCCGTGGGAGGGGAAGCGAAACTGGAGCTCCTTTTGTTCATCGTAGGTACAGTGTGCAGTGCTCCGTTCTGCCTACTGGGCCTGCGGTTTAGTATCTCTGGGCGCCAGGCCCTGGCTGAACCAGAGGTTCTGTATGGCCAGCCGTCAGCCATTGTTGTTAATACTGTCAAGTCTACAGGATCTGGAATCGCCTAGGAGACACACTTCTAAGCACTGTGAGGAGCTGCCAGATTAGTGGGAACTGAAGTGGGGAGATCCTCTCAAAAGGAAGGTGAGCCCTGGGCCACACTAAAGGGGAACTGAACTACCAGCATGCACCTCTCTATGCTTCCTAACTTTGAAAGCAATATGAGCAGCTGCCTCACATGCCGTCTGTCATGACCTCCCCACCGTGAGGAATGTACCCCAAACTTGCCTTTTTTAGACATTTTATCACAGCAATGAGAAAAGCAACAACCAGAAAACTCAGCCTGGGGCTTAGAGAGTCCAGGACAGGGCTCTGACCCAAGCTCAGGTCGTCAGAGGGATCAGCTTGGAGAGGGTGAGCAAAGGTACAAGAAAGGGCACAGACTGGGGAAGACCCTGCAGCTGAAGGTGGTACGCTCCTGAGCCAGGACCCCAGGAGTCCAAGGAACCACAGCAAAGGCTGGGAGAGAAGGAAGAGGCAGGCAGATGTCCCCAAGAGGACCACACAGGCCTGTACCCCAAGAGCATCAGAGCACGGAGGTGGTAGTGGTCTACTACACAACATAAGCACTTGAAAGGGCCAGTTCTGGGGAAGGTGGAGGCGGGTAGGGGGACAAAGGGAGGGAGAAAAGCAGCCATTTTGGTGCCAGGCCATTTTGGTGGAGGCCATTTTGCAGGCAGAAGACAGACAGGGAAATGCTACCAGGCACGATGCTCGTTTCTTCAAGCAGAGTCTGAGAGTTTGGGTCAGGGGATGGGAGACAGCGACTGAGGAAAGACAGGGACAGACAGACCCTGTGGGTCACCCCTGTGAGTCAGGGGGTAAGGTAAGAACCCCAAGTTCCTCCATGTACCTGGAGGCCTACTAGGTACAGGCAGAAGACATCTGTCCAAGAGTCCACATGAGGCAGTTAGTAGGTAAGTCACACTTGGCCTGTGTCTCTGTGTGAGCCGTACAGGAGGAAGCCTAGCTCACACCCTAGCCTAGTGTGCAGGGTGTGAGGCAGCCATGAGGCCACAGGGACGTGCATGAGCAAGCCACAGACCTGCACTGAGGTACAACAACAAGAATCTCTGGCCCAGCCCCCACCCCGCCTGTGGTCCCTGGCCCGGGTTCTACAGCTCGCAGGTGACAGGCAGCAGCCAGCAGTACTCACTCTGGGCCTGGCCTGCAGTGGTGGCTTTCTTGGCTCCAGCATGCTGGATGAGCAGATTGTCCTTGTCATAGGCGCCGCCATCCTGACCCACCTCTACCACCTGCACCTGAGGCAGAGCCGTGTTCCACTTCACCACATACTTGGGCCCCAGAGGCACCAGGCTGCTGATCTCTAGCTGGCCCCTATGAGACAGAAGAAGAGGGATGGAGAGCCTGCTGCAGCCCAGCCCAGAGGCAGCATAGCTCCAGTTCCCAGCACCGTCGCTCAGCCAGGCACCAGGCAGCACAAGCGTAGAAGAGCCTCAGGCCCAAACCAAGCCAGGTCAGGCAGTGCAGGAAACCCACACCAAGGCATTACACCCGGGAGCCCAGGCCCAGAACCGGAGTCACATGCCTGAGTCCCCAAGCCACAAGCTACCTACCTGTGGTTGGAGGGCCTGGAGAAAAGACAAAAGGGGCATGTGTTATTGAGACGGCACACTCCTGTGAGGCTGAGGGCTCTGGGGGCCAGCCACTGGCCTGGGCATCAGGCATGGAGGGAGGAACAGTTCCAGAGTAGAGGCATGGCCATCTAGGCCAGGTGTGGACAGAAGGCAACTATACAGAAGGCCTCCTTGGGGCCCAACCTGCCCTCCTCTCTGATTCTGACAGTTACCTCCCCAGCAGCTTGGGATCCCAGAAGAGAAACTCAGCAAAGTTAAGTGACCCAGCCACACTGGCAAACCGGTGTCCTCCAAACCTGCGTACTCACACCCCGTTCCTCACACGTGATCAACCCTGAACAACGTAAGGCCGAGAAGGGCAGTGGTCATGTCCCCGGCCCTGCTGGGTGTCTGGATATAATGAGACATAAGACTCGCAGTTCCAGGGACTGTCGAGGTGGCTCAGTGGATAAAGGAACTTGCCACCAAACCTGCTGACCCAAGTTTGATTGCCAGGATCCATATAGTGAGAGGAGTGAGAATTGACTCTAAAGACTGCTCTGACCTATGCATTCATACACACACGTGCACAGGCACACGCACACACACACATAAGCATAGATGCGTGCGTGCACACACACACGGATACATGTGCACACACACGTGCATGCATACACACAGACACACACATATGCACACGTGCGTGCATGCACACACACGTGCACACACACGCACACAGGAATGCACACTTGCACGAACGAATACACACACATATGCACACAAGCATACAGGCACATGCATACACACACACACACACACACACACATGGTCGCACACGTATGTACACACATACACACTGTGAGTACCCAAGCTGAGAGGTAGGAGAACTGGCCTGGGTTGGCAGTTATTGAACATTCCTGCCCTGACCCTAACAGCTGCACCAGGCTATGTCTCAGTTTCTTAAAGTGTCAGGTTTTGAAAACAGAGATTATCCCAGGATCCTGCTGGAAAGGTCACAGTCTGCGTTCTAGGAGTACACCACAGAAGGGTCCCCATCCTTAATACCCACAGGGCCACACAGGGGACAGCTGTGAGTTCCCCTGCTGAGTGAGGTCTGGGGAATTGCAGAGTGTGGGTCCCAGCTCCCACGGCCTGGGGTAGTGCAGCCCCAGCTTGTTACATCACCTGAATAGTTAAAGGTCTTGACATTTGTGTGAATTCCTGTGCTAACCATATGTGAGGTCCGGGCAGCAGCCACAGACCACCTTCTTCCCAGCCCAGTTCCTCCTATCTCAGGCTAAGTCCACAGCCCAGAGCTGGGTGCTTCTATAGCCTCCCATGGGCTGAAAACCATGCTCCTACAGGGCAGAAACTACTTTGGGCTCTGGGCAGATACCAGCAGCTCTGAGATCTGGGAACCCCATGTGAGCCAAAACCTCAGGGATCTGGTGCAGACACAAGAAAGAGCCTCTTCAATTTTAAGGTTGTCGGGCTGAGCTACTAAGGGTAGTCTGTGCACAGCCCTGGCTCATGAATAACATTAAGTCTGGGGTCAGGGATGCCCCTGGCTAGTCCAGATCTGAGCCTTGGGGGCCAAGGACAAAGCAGGGCACAAGGGAGGTAGAGGAAGGTGAAGAATCTGAGACCTAACACAGAGGCTGGGGAGAGAAGACCAAACAGTAAAGGTCCTTGGAAGGGGACGTCCCACCCAGCGCCAGGCTCTTACTTGAAGTTGATGTTGGCACAGACCAGCATGTCATTGAGTAGGAAGACCCTGCGCTCCTTGGACTTGATCAGCTGCCCACGGTCTCCATACACCGTCTCCGTCAGCGTCTCACACAGAAGCAGCTGCCGCTGGCCAGAGGTCAACAGCTGGAGAAAGGAAGGGACAGAGAAGGTCAACACTGACGTCATGATCCGGGATGCTGCCCAGACAGCCAGACCAGAGGTTCAGAACCTCTCCCACCTTGCAGAAAAGAAGATACAGGTTGTACATGGTAATGTATGCCTACAGTAATCCCAGCACTCGCGGGGAGGGGGGGAAGGGGCAGGACCACGAGGCTCAGGCCACCCTGGACTATGCAGGGAGACCTCTCTCTAAAGTGGCAGAAGGCCCAGGATATGGCTTAGATGGTGGAGTGCTCACCTTTAATACACTGAACCCTGGGTTCTAATCCCCTGTACCACATAAACCAAGTGTGGTAGCACACCCCCGCAATCCCAGCACTTGGAAGGTGGAGGCAGGGGATAGAGAGTTCAAGGTTATCCTCAGCTACATAGGGAATTTGAGGGCAGCCTGGGCTAGAGATTCTGTATTCGAAGAAAAACAAAGATGGGCAGCTGGGAGAGATAGAAGAGGACCCAGAGTCAACATCTGTCACTAGGTAATAAGACACACTGGACAGGGAAGGCCAGGACACACACACTAGGGTTCTCTGCTCCAGGGAGACCCTGGGGAGCCTGGTCAGCCACCCTTGCCAGAGTGAAACCCAGCAGCCTCTTTCTCAGGTGAGCTGGCTCCTGCTATCACACACACACAAACACACACACACACACACCACACCACACCACACACGCACGCACGCACGCACGCACGCACGCATGCGCACATTGAGACCCCGTAACCACCTTCAGCAGGTACCTCCACTGCTCAGATCACACAAATATTGAACATGCTATCTACTGAGTCTAGCTAAGAAATTCACAAAGCCACGGACACAGACCACGGTTCAAAGGCCATAACGGAACCCATTAAACAGGGCCAGGGCACTCCTGAGTGTGGCCCTGGGAGGGCACAGGACACCTTGCTTTAGGCATGCAGTGGTCACTCACAGGGGACCATGCTGTTTCAATGCTGCTGTTCAAGACCATCTTTGTCATGGAGAGACATGGTTTTTCAGGGACACTTGACCTGGAAGGGGCCCATGGCTTCACCATGACCTGTTGAACTTCCTCAGCCCGCATCATCCCTTGCAGGGCCTTGTGAGGGGATGAAAATGGATCTTCCAGTCAGCCATGCCTGTTCTAAAGAGACCAAGACTCTCAGACACCAAGCACCTGAATCAGCCTACCCCCCACGTCACAGGTGCCCCCAAAGCATCCAAAACCCCTCAGAGAAATATCTTTTTCCTTCTAAGGTTTTATAGGTGAGGGGGTCCAGTGAAATCTGTTACTGAATGGTGTGATTCTGATTATCTTGGTCCCAACCTCTCCCTGCTGGCCCCCCTTGGAGAGGACCGTACTTCCCAGAGCATCCCTCAAGGAGACACACAAACTAAAGTCCCAGTGGCACCAGCATTGCTATACAGTGGGCACCGTGGGACTCAGAAACGTTCCACACGGGCTTCATCCGCTTAGCACCCCTAAGGTGCTAAGAAACAGATTCTAGATGTGCACAGCGCCCATAGCGCCCTGACCCCCAGCACCCACACAGGATGGAGCCCCTCTGCCTTGTCTCCCTGCATCGCATGGCAATGCCTAGCTCAACAAAAGCCTCACTGAAGCCTCAAGGTCCCAGGAGTTCCCAGCATTGCTATGGCCCTACGTCACCCCCAGTGTCCATAAGCAAGGCAGATCCAGCTCATGAAATCACAATTCAGCCCGTGGCCTTCCACCTCCACCATAGCAGCCACGATTGCCTGGACCTACACTGGGAGGAG
Organism: Uromys caudimaculatus; assembly: GCA_028551405.1. Lineage (NCBI taxonomy): Eukaryota > Metazoa > Chordata > Mammalia > Rodentia > Muridae > Uromys > Uromys caudimaculatus. The sequence continues at coordinate 127,929,393 of CM052702.1, forward strand.
GAAAGTCCCTTGGGCATCAGGCCTTCAGCCCTGTCCGTTACGCAGATTTAAAAAGGAAAAAAAAGTCTGTGTTGCCCCAGCGTCCCTCTGGAGGCTCCTGAGTCGGCTGTTTAGAAACAGCTCACGGGGCTACTTCTGCCCCCTCCCAGTTTCATTTCTGCTTTTCTCTGGGTAACCACCAGAGGCCGAACACTGATTCGATCCTCACTGTCCAAAGAGGCCCCTGGACGGGACGGCGCAGCATGCAGCTGATATCCTCTCTGCATTAGTGTCCACACACGTGCAGCTCACCCTTCACACAGGGGGGAAACTGAGGCTCAAATTATCCATCCTCTAGCTTGATATCAAACCAGTCTCACTGACAACCTCCTGCTATTGTCTGGGGGCGGGCGGACATGCATGCAGCAGAAGAGAACAGAAAGCCCTTCCTAGGGCGGTACCAACAGATGTCCCTCCCCTGGTAAGCGTCAGCCACTTCTCCAGCGCAAAGGCCAGCACAGGGGGCTTCGGGAACTGATGCCTTCTCTCCAGAGACATTCCTAAACAGCAGGCCTGGGGCATGGGGGAGTCAATACTGTCCTGGGGAGGCGAGCAATGATCCCTAGGAAGGCATCCTGATGGGAAGCTCCCCAAGGGAAGGGTACTGTTCCCCTTTCTCCTTGCCACACACGCCAGATTCTGGGCTCCCAGAGCAGATGAAGCAAACCAGAGGCCAACACATGCCCTTTGTGAGAAGTCACAGTGAGATCATCCGGAAGTGGGCAACCGCCCTCAGGTGAAGGGAACCACCCAGGACAGGTGGCAGCTCTTTCCGCCCTCAAGGAAAGTTCCTCGAATCTGAGGTTTATGGCACATCATACTTTTCAAATGCCCCCAATGACTTCCACTTTCTTAAAAGAACAATGTGGACCCAAGCACCCCTGCAGCTTGACTGGGGCTGGGCGGGCCAGTGTGTGGGAGTGCCTGTAGCTCAGGACCTGAGGACCTCAGGTAACCCAGCCCAGCCTGATCCCGTGACCCACAGTGAAGGTCATACACAAAAGTCAAAGACAGCGCTCCTAGCTAGCGAGCTCTCCACACTGGCGAGCGTGTTGACCGTAAGGAGCTGCGGTCTCCCAGGCCACCCTTCTGGACAGTCTCTCCACACCACTGAAATCTCTTTCTAACAATAGCTAGCGGTCAGCCTCTGCTCTGCCTTTGGACTCCCCAGGACATCAAACATTTCCTGTCACCTCACACCATGTCCCCTCTCTGGAAACACCCATCTGGTAGGCCCTGGAGAGGCCACCTCACCAGCAGACCACCCCTGTCTACTTCACCCTACAGTTGGTAAGCATAGGATCTCCAGGCCTGGGTAGGGCAGTGAGGGCCTTACACCAAGCCCCACATGCTGGCAGGAAACAGAAGGACTGCAGCCCACAGTGGTTAATCTTGTCTTTCCTTTTTTTTCTTGTACGTAACCCTGGCTGTCCTAGAACTCCCTATGTAGCCCAGGCTGGTCTGAAACTCTGTCTCTTCCCACCTCTATCTCCCAAGTACTAGAGCCACAGATGTTCACCAGCACGCTGGCTGAGAACCTACATTTAGACTTCAATGGGGAAAGCACTTGATGAACGTGTATAAAGTCTTGGTTCGGTCCCCAGCCCCGCATACACTAGGCATGGTGGTGTATACCTGCAATCCCATCATGGGGAGGTAGAGGCAGGAGGGTCAGAATTTC
>CM052702.1:127931212-127962721 GCA_028551405.1 Uromys caudimaculatus
GGGAGGATTCTGGGAGGTGGTCAGGCAGGAGATTCGCCCCAGACACAGAAGAGGATGGTTGTGTGAACTGAGGACCAGGTAACCAGCCACACAACATGACTTAGAATAGAATAAACGGGGAATTGAGTGATGAGCTAGTCAGGGAATAAGCAAAGCTTTGGACCTAGGCATTTTTTCATGAAATATTAAGTCTCAGAGTCGTTATTTCTGAGAACAAAGTAGACAGGTGGAAAAACATGAGGTTACAGATGGCTTTAACAAGACACTGTCCCATATATGTGTGTGTGTATGTGTGTGTGTGTGTGTGTGTGTGTGTGTGTGCGCGCGCGTGTATTAATTACATGGAGATTTCAAAATCCATTCTCTTAACTATAATAGTAGTCTACAGTTTCTAGTTGCTGTCTTGGTAATTAGACTAATAAACAAAACTTTCTTGTATCCTAAAATACCATGAATCACAACGAAAGTGCTATCCAGTGGGTCAGGCTTCCCTCCCTCAGAGAACACTGCCACCTAGTGAGGGAGTCCAGGCAAGCTGCAGAAGCGACAGGTGACACGCAGCTGCAGAAGCGCACACCCACCTTGTTGAGGCTGCTGCGGTCACTGACACTCTTGGTCAACTGCTGGATCTCAGCCACCTGGTCGGCCAGCCGCTTCTGTTCATTCAGCTTCTCAGCCAGCGTCTCCAGCTCCGTGAGGGCTAGCTGCAGCGACAGTCTGTCAGGGTGGCCCCTGGGAGTGTTCTTCAGCATGTCCTGCCAGGGCCAGAGAGAGCATGAAATGACATGCAACAGCCTGTTCACGCAGACACACATATACAGACAGACAGACACACACACACACAGACACACACAGACACACACACACACACAGACACACACAGACACACACACACACACAGACACACACACACACACACACACACACACACGCCTACTGGCTAGAGAGATGGCTCAGTGCTTGAGAGGGCTTCCAGTTCTTGCAGAAGACCCAATTTCAATTTCCCACTGTCCATCTCAGGTGGTTCAAAACTGTCTGTAATTCTAGCACTATTGGACCAACGTCCCTGCCTCCAAAGTACCAGCATTCACAAGCCCACACACAGACACACACCCATACACATAATTTAAAATAAATTTTTTCTAATGCTATTGAGCACAACAAGCTGCCGCAGGAATGGGCCGTGGATGAGACCCACCTAGCCTTCTTGCCCACACTCGTCCCCGACCCTTGAGAAGCCCCAGGCAATACCTGGAGCAGGAGGATGAACTGTGGAAATCTCTGAACCGGTTTCACCATCAGTCCATAGAGGGTGACTCGGTCCGTACTGCACACCTGCCGCCGCTGCAGAACAAAGCTATGTCATTTGTCAATCTTCAACAGCAAGGGTCCAGAACCAGGGTCCAGACCTAGTCCTCGTCCTAGGAACCTCTCCCTGGGCTCCAGGTCCACGGTCAGGGACACTCCCATCATGGTACACCCTGTGTAAGCCACACCCTCAGGGGACTGGAACAGCCACTGAAGGCTTCCCAACCAAAGGCAAAACCAGAAAATCCAACAGTTTGCTCACTGCCGCCTATAAGGAGCCATCATTATCATCCCATCTGTGTAAATTAAGAAGAGAGGCCTGGGCCAGGGTGAGGGTGGCCACTAGGGTCTTCCTGTCCTGCCTTGTGTCTGCTTACTTGCTCTACCTGCATGTGCCCTGTGGGTCCTGACCCATGTCGCTGGCAACCTCATGGCTTCCCCACTCGTCTCCGTGTTTTCTATCCCAGCTCAAAGCTCTTTGGTGGCTCCTCAATACCTTTAATACCACACCAAGGCCTGAAGATCCAGAAGAGCCCAAACGAAACCACACTGCCTGCGGGAGCACCCTTATGTTCTATCTTATGCTCCCAGAATCCTTCTGGCCTTGTCTGCTCCCTCAGTCCTGCCTCTGACCTTTGCTAATATTTACACTGGAAACAGCTATCTCCCCAAGACCCATGTTAGACGGCCCCCCTTAAGCAAACTTTCCCAGTCCATGTCCTCTTCGCTGGGGCACGGAGCTCCTCTGCCAAAGCCCCAACATCTCCTCCACTTGTGTCCTCTTTTGGACACAGGTCCCTGCAGGCAGAGCCATGCCCCTCACCCACCCTGCCATGGAGGATACTGGAGCCTAGCTGCAGATGCTCAAGAGTCCTGCAGCTCCCACAGCCTTGAACTTTGTGCTTGCAGATGAAGTACAAGACCTGGAGATGTTCATGTCACTTCACGGACAAGGAAGCCACCGCCCGTAGAAACAGGCCAAGCCTGGTACCCACCGCACAGATCCATGGGTTTGCCCTGGAAACTGGGGTTCCTAGGTAATCTAGCCCTTAGCCATGACACCACAGTTGGTGAGACGATGACCCTTCCCTCCTGAGGCAGCTCCCCAAGTCCATCCCTAGGGAGCGAAGAGTACTTGGCCCCAGGCTACCTTGAGGAACTCAAGGAATGCCGGCTTGGTGAGACAGGCTTTCTTGATGATGGACATGGCGTTCGTGAAGTTGTTTACGTAGTCGCTGTACACATCTAAGACCATGGACTTGGAGAACTGAAAGAAACGGCAGCGGGAGCTACATCAACATGGGGAGAGAAAACGGACACGCCCACCCACCCTATCATGCCCTGACACCCTGCTCAGGGAAGAAGGGGCTCGGACTTAGGAAGGCTGTCAAGGTCACAGAAGCCAGAGAGTCTACAGCAACTTGGAACCCACAGGGGACAGAAGGCAGCCAAGGGCAGGGATGCTGCCTGGGCTCTAACTACTTCCTTACCATGCCCAGGATATGAAATGGCCCCAGCCATGCATCCACAGCTGAACTACAGAAGGTAGAAGTCAGCCAACCTTTCACCATGGCCCCCTGGACACACCCACCTGAGATGCCCCATCTAAATTCTCCCAAACGCTGTGTCATTCTTAAAACCATCCTTTCTGGAAACAGAACCCAGAGGCTCACAGCCAAGCAAAGCTGCCTTGGCCATTTCTCACCAGCACACACACACACTCTCACTCTCTCTCTCTCTCTCTCTCTCTCTCTCTCTCTCTCTCTCTCTCTTTCTCAAGTCTGAGGGTTTCAGTTCGACAAGCAGGAATCCAGCACACTGCTCATTCCATGGGTGTGGTATCTGAGCCCAGAGACATCCTTAGACCTGCCTGAGGTTCTGGAACCAGGACTCCTAGACCACGAGCCAGGGCTCTTCCCCCTAGATCCTAAGGCTTTGTCCTGGAGCTACGAATGCACCCTGGGCCAGCACACGGGAACCCTCACTGATCACACTTGGCATGCTTAGAAAGGAACCTGCACTCTGTCAGATTACCATGAGGTTGGTCTCTGGGCAGTACCCACCACCATACCCTGGCTTCAACATCATCTTGGCCTGGCACCTCTTCTGGGACATCAAAGTCATGCCCAACCTCTCGTGTAGGATACAGTGACTGAGGGGCTCTGCCATCTTTGATTTAGATGAGGCAAGTGTGGGTGGAGGCTGAACTATTAAGTATAGGTAGAAGCACCTACTGAGGCCACAAAGAGGTCTCCAATCTTCTCGGTGGAGTCCCACTCGGCCACACGGGAGGACAGAGCGATCTGGAACATGGAGTGACAATGTAGAATCTCCTTCACTCGGAAGAACACCACCTGACACTTGCGGGCGCTCAGTGCCTTGGGCTCCATCTCCATTAGTGGGTTACGGTAATCCTGCCAGGATGGGTGGGGGAGGGGATGAGACCAGCGATCTTCAAGATCACCTAGACAAGGCAGGCCGAGAACTGGGCAGACACCCCACCCCACCCACAGTGGAGCCTTCCCAGCGCCGTAGAAGCATCCTGCGTTCCTCGTAGAAGTTTCTAGAAGGTTCTCCAGGAATGTGACATTCCTGCCTTATCTTTGTCACTCCACAGCCCCCAGAACTTCTATGCTAAGCTGGTTTGGGAGCAAGAGGATCACTTCTACACCATCTGTGTGTGAGGACTCTAAGTAGGAGGCTTAGTGCCAAGGCCGGCTGGTGGGGAAACTCAGAGCCATCTGTGTGGCTGAGCAGCGAGGTCACCACAGTTCCCTGAACTCTCAAAGCCAGAGTACCCTCTCCAGTTGCCTCGTCTGATGCCTGGGCTCCTTCATATGGGTCCAAAACTGACCCCACGCCAGCAGTTCGCTTCGCTATTGGCCTTACTCTGACATTCTTGAGGAGTCCAGGTCTCCGAGGCCCAAACCAGACAAGGATAACACATACATACCACTCAAATGTCAGCTTAGTGTCCCCCCTGGGAACCCCAGTGTGAGGAAGAAGGATCACCCCCTGCACCCTTGCTTTGAAGATTATCAGAGTGGCCACGAAGACACAGTCCCTTCCAGGCACAAAGGGGAACATGGCCTTGATGCTCTCATTTCTGAGACCCCCCATTTCACTTCAGAATACAGCTCTCCCTGTAAACAGAGACCCTGGAAATGCCTGGTGTCCCCACTTGGTTGGCTGTTCCTAAAAGCAGGACTGGCTTTTAGCCCCCTTTGCTTTGACAATCCCCAAATGTTCTTTATGAAATGCCCTCCGGGACCCTTCCTGCCCTCATCCCAGAGACCGAGAGTCCTCTGAAGTTGCACCTGAAGTATCCGCTTCAGTGACTCCACATAGCTGCCTTCACTCTGCACAATGGAGCCCAGGATGTGTCTCCGGACCACCTGCTCGGGCGGAGAGTACATAAGTCAGCGTGTGGGATCCAAGGAGCAGAACCAGTCAGTACCTGATGTGTGAAGGATCCCAAAGACAAGAAGGGAACCTGACAGTTACAGGAGCCCCAGAGCCACATGGGATGGACCGAGAGACACACCTGTTCTGGTGGTCATGGGGTCAGTCGGTCTTAAGCACCCCAAATGAACCTCACCATTCCCAGTGCCATAGTATGGAGCAGTCTCCAGTTCCCTACTAAAACCCACCCCACTTCCATAGTCACTTCCCCTCAGAGTCTAATTTGCATGGCCCCAGGCACCAGGCTGGGAGCCTCTCCCCTGCAGACCTCCCCACCTCCCCACAGACCTGCTGAGGACTCAAGCCATCCGGCATGGGGCCCAGCTCCGGGGCAGGAGGTTTGATGTCTGTCACACCAACCTCCAAGAGCCCCATATCTTCTTCTTCTGAGTCACCTGGGAAGACAAATGGGAAGATGGCACAGTTAAGGTGGGGACCGGATGGCACGGCACACCCTGCTCAGGCCCCGGGAGATGAGAACCACTCAGACAGTCCCAATCACATCTGGAAACAGCTGCTCCTGAGCCAAGTGGGTCAGTTCCAATTCCAACTCTCAGGCCCCACAACAAGGGCCACTGTCCCTGCTGAGACCCGCCTGCTCCAGCCAGGCACGGGCCAACCACTCATGTCACCATCACTGGACACTAAAAATAGTTTCCATCTGGACACCAAAGGGGGGATGAGAAGATAGGGCCCTACGGGAATCAAACCATCAGCTTTGCACTTCCGTTTTTGAAAAATATAAAGATGCCCAGAGGGAGCAGGCTCAGCTGGGTGCGGCAGGGACAACAGTCAGGCTTAGCCTATGGCAAGAAAAAAAAAACAGCCCAAGCCCCTAAGAGAAAAAAGAGGCCCAGTAGGATGTGGAAGGGCCATCCTCCCAAACTCTGAGTCGCCCCCATGAGAGGCTCAGCGTGATGAGCCCTTGCTATTCAGAGGCTCTAGAGCCCATGGCAGCCACGGATGGCAGGAAGTGAGAGCCGGAGAAAACAAGAAGTGACAGCCAGCCCAGCTGCTGGAGAAGCGGTTCACAGTCAGGCCCTTACCTGAGCAGGACACGGAGGAGGAGGAAGAAGATGAGCAGCGGAGGAGAGCGTGGGGGTAAGGATGTGGGTGGCGAAGGCCCTCCTGCCTGGCCCACATATTGCCTCGGGCATCACAGCGCACCCACCCCAGTCGCCAGCTCCGTGGTTTCCTCTTCCCCCATGAGCTGTTGGGTAACATTCTTGGCCTGTGATCCGAGCCGCCCAGCTATTAATAATGTCCCTGGGGGAGGGTCATTTTAGGCCCAGGGCTAGTGGGCGGAGTGGGGAGGGTGTCCCAGAAAGAGTCCCCAGCCTCCAGGCCTGTCTACTCCCTGTTGACTCCAGGCTGTCCCCAAAAGGTAGAAGGGGAATGAATTCTAAGCACCCAGCCTCTGTCCAGATCACTTAGCACTGTACTGAGTGTGTGGGGCAATCGGCTCGGCCAGTGTTACGCGTTACCTCTATGAGAACTGGGTGAGGTCCCAGCTGCGAGGCCACAGAGACTGGATGGGACCCAAGTCAGCATGATACCATCCTGGCACCAAAAGCCACCAGGGCTGACAGACCTCAACAACGACGCCTGCTGTGCAGGACTCTTTCTGTGTGCAACTCGGTAGTCATTCCCATGGCCTCAGAAGACAGGGACCGCTGTCAACCCCAACGCGTGAAGGAGGAAAGCAAGGCCAAGGCCGGAGGCTCGCAACGGAGGCTCTCAACCGGTGCTCCCTGGCTTGGAGCCATGTTCCTTCCCAGCGTCGGTCCATGTGTGACGCCAGCAACAGACACTCCCCGATGAGGCCTCTTCCCACCCAAGCACTGGCACCCTCAGAATTCTGCCCAGACATCACTAGCCATTAACCTACTGCTCTACATATCTGTTCTCTTGTCCCCTTGTCCCCTTGTCCTCTTGTCTGTTGTCACCAAAGACAACACATCCCAAGTGCTGACTGAGTCTTGTTGGGAACCTGTTGAGGGCCCCAGTCTGAACATTACCTAGAAGAGGAGATCAGTGCCCTGGTGGGAGTCAAAAATAAGATTTGGACACTTGAATTGGGGGGCGGGGGGATCGGGAAAACTGGGTTCTCTGGGAAGAGTGGCCAGGGCAGGGAGAAGACCAAGACAGTACGGGTGAGCATGTGGGCAGAAGAACCTTCACCTCCTGCCAGTAGCTGCTCCCAGGTGAAGCATGGGCTGGCAGGTGCAGGAGCTGCCAGCCTTGTTGGTGCCTGCAGAGCCCTGTGCAAGCCATGAAGGCCCAGGCAGCTGAGACGTGAGCAGAAAAAAAAAGGCAGCACAGGACCCTCTCTCCACCTGCGTCATTTCCTCAAGCAACCCTCCCCTCAGCGACTCACTCAGAGGGTGAAATGCCACCTCATCAGAGGACTGCAGGCTCTCTGCAGGCTCTCAGCACACACACCCCATCTTCCTCCTCTCCCTCTGCCACCCCTCCCCCACTCCTCATCCCCTCTACTCCCCAGTCCCTCCCTGCCCCTCTCCTGCCCCTCCCTCACCCGTCCCCAGTCCCTCCCCAGCCCCGCCCCCACCCCTACAGTGCCTGTTGTGACTGGACATCACACTACCCAGTTTCTCACACCTTCATCTCTCATCTGGCCAGAGCACTGGCTTTGCCAGAAGCCAGGGCAGAATCCCTAGCCACTTTGCCTACAGCCATACCCCAGGACTGCGGGCTCCTATTCATAACAGCCCACAATAGACAGCTCACTGAATGAATAAATGGTCAATGGACCAAACCTAACCACCGGACACTTCTGCCTAAAATCTGGGTGACTCTCTGATGTCATACAGCTAGGCCTATAGAGCTACCCTGACCTCCACCCCCATGCTGGTGTGTCCTCAGGAAAGTCTATTAGCTCTCTGTACCTGTCCCCTCATCTGCAAATTGGCATGTGATACTCCTACCCCAAGACATTTCGCAAGTGTTGACTTCAGCTCCCCAACATCTCATGAGCCAGCATCTCCCATTTGTATATTGTCTCCCCACTGCAACCGGAACACCGGGAAGAAATACTCTTAGAGTCGTTGAGGGTTTGGAAAGTATTCAGTAAGTACCGGTGAGACAAAGATGGACAAAGAACAGTCTAGAAAAGGTCAGGTGAAACAGGAGACAGGAAGGCATCAGCCAGGACCACACACTGACGGGAAGGCTCACAGAAGAAACTAACTATGCTGGTCAGAGGTATGGGAAGCAAGCTGGGACATTTGGGGTTCATTTCTAAAGAGGCCAGGCACCCTCTAAAGAGCAGTATCACCCCCAGCACACCCCACCCCCAGCACACTGCGGAGCGCAGTCCCTGCTCACCTAGGACATCTTTCCTATGCAAAAAGGAGACTTTTCGCATGACGGCCATCCGGGTCTTCTCCAGCCCATCCCTGGTCCCGCTCTTGGCGGCCTTCATGAGCTGGGTCATCTGGGCAAAGGCAGAGGGGGCTCGTCAGAGGCTGAGGGTAACCGGCACGCTGCCTCCAAGAGACCTCAGCTCAGACATCAGAGCCAGTCAGCCCTCTTCCACCTGAGGGGTGAGCAGCAGAGGCCAGGAGTGGCAGGGAGGGAGATGTACCCATGCACCAGAGTCCCTCCGAGGGCAGGAAATGGCATAACCTCTTCCCTCTACTTAAGGAGGCGGTAGGATGGGGAAAGGGCCAGGTCTGGGTTCAAATCCTGGCTCTGACACTCCTCAGCAAATGGACAGGTCACTTCATCTCTCTGAACCTCAGACAAAAGAGCACAAGCTACCCTCCCAGGTGAGCAGAGTGTGAACAGGCCAGATCTGGGAAGGTCGCTAAGACTGACCTGCTTCCCAAGTTATGCCCCATTGATTCATCTGCTGAGCCAGATGAGAAGCCCCGCCCCTCTTCCCTAACAGACAGGTTCCTTTCTGAGCCTCTGCCCACAGGGAGGGAACACTGAGGCCCCAAGATGCGGAAGCCACACCCTGGTGTTGCCAATAAAGCCAGACAAACAAGGCCTTGAGGAAAAGGAGGGCAGTTGTTCAGAGTGGGAAGCAGATACCCCACCACTAAGACCCGGACCTGACAGGAAACTTCTGCCCCTTTGCCCTGCTCCTGCCCCAACACCGGCAGCATTAGCTACCATGATGTTCCTCAAGGGTGGAAACCCTAACTGCCCTGTCCAATATGGGGGCCACGTGTGACTAATGGGCACTCTGGATGTGCCTGCTGTGTGACTAAGAGTTAGAAATTTTGATTTCATGTCACTGTTAATGGGAAGAGCCACACAGTTGTGGCGTGGATGTTCCAGGAAACCTCCTCTTTCCTCAGACTCTGATAAAGATGAGAATGCAGATCTGGGAGATAGGGTTCCCCTTGGGTTCAGGGCTCTCACTTCTACCTCCGACAGCTCTTTGGCTTCCAGCTGAAGGGAGCTACGCACTTCTCTTCATGAGTGAGCATGGACTGAGAGCCTGGGGGTACTGAGAGCTTGAAGGGGTACTGAGAACCTGGGGGTACTGAGAGCCTGGAGGATGAGGGCCTGGGGATACTGAGAGCCTGGAGGGGCTAAGAACCTGGGGTAACTGAGAGCCTGGAGGGGCTGAGAACCTTGAGACATTGGGAGTCTGGGGGGTACTGAGAGCCTGGGGGAATGAGAGCTGCGGGGGTGGGGGGGACTGAGAGCCCAGGGGGACTGAGAGCCTGGGGACTGAGGGCCTGGGAGGTTCTCTAAGAGCCTGGGGGGACTGAGAGCCTGGGGGGACTGAGAGCCTGGGGGCTGGGGGCCTGGGGATACTGCAAGCCTGGGGGGTACTGAGAACCTGGGGGGATTGAGAGCCTGGGGGAAATGAGAGCCTGGGGGGACTGAGAGTGTGAAGGGGCTGAGAACCTTGGGACATTGAGAGCCTGAGGGGGCAGGAGAGAGCTGAGATCCTGGGGGGGGTGTTGGGAGGGAATGCGGGGGGGGGGGGCTGAGGCTGGAGAACAAACACAGAGTAGTGGCTTTTTAGGAACAAGAGAGGCTTTCAGGAAAGAGGGGAAAGAGGAAGCAGGTCCCCACCCCTCCCTGTACCCACAGTCATGACTTTTGGTCTCTTGGGAGGAAGGAGCATAGGCACCTTTGAAAACCTAATGGAGGAGCAGACACCACCCCCAGACACTGCCTCTCCTCTGAGGTACAACTGACTATGATGGTTATCTCCCTAGATAGAGCCATCAATGGGTCTAACCTCAGAATCCTTCAAGGGGCCTTCGGGAGTCATCAGAGCCCTTCCACTTGGCATTTTTCTGAGCAAAGAGCAACAGCAGGTGGACACTCCGGAAGGTTCCCTGAGACTGGCATGTGCACCCTCCCACACAGGGCAAGCTCCCATGGGCTCCTGGCTTCCTCTCCTGGCTCTGCTGGGGTCCCTCTCCTTCCTGTTGCTGGCCCTGGTTCTGATGCAGGCTGAACTGTAGGATTGACAGCATCAGAGCCTGGCATGCCCAGACTAGAGCCCAGCTCTGCTGCTGACGGCTGGGGTGAACACCAGCCACTGCCTACTTTCCTTACATGTTGGAAAGGCAGCCATCCCTGGGTGCCCTGGGAACAGTAACAGTGGCCACCATCACTAAGCTCATAGAGCCACATGTCACCAAATACCTTACCGGCTTCGTCATCTAGTCCCAACATCCACCCTGGGGCGCTGCTACTGAGGGCAGAGAAATGCAGACCCAGAGAAGCCAAGGGGTCTGCTGCCCAGGGTCATTCAGAGAGGAGGTAGTGAGGCTGGGATCGAACCCAGGTCCATAGGGCTCCACCGCTCACTTTGTGTGGTGCTCAATTAAGGCTAGCTCCTGCTGTCAACAGCGTTACCCAGAAGCCTAGTCCAAATGTGTAGCCCAAGCTGGTCTTGAATTCCCAATCCCCCTGCCTTAGCTTCCCAAGTACTAGCATTACAGGTGTGTGGCTACCTGGTTCTGGCTAGGAGCCTACATTAAAAAGAAAGAGAAAAAGAGACCCCCAGGTCATTCTGGGGGGGTTTTAGTGCAATGCTACCAGGCATTCTCGGGGCTCCTTGGCGCCTCTCTGGCACGTGTAGGGCAGGGCTGGGGGGGGGGGGTCTAGGCAAAAAACGAGGAAGTGGACAGAACATCTGGCTCATGGCTTTGCCCTTGTGCAATGCAGATGTGAAGGACAACTAGGTGACACATATCCAGGATGGCCTCCCCAGGCTCACACCCACCCTCCTCTGGGGCCCAGTGGTCCCCCTGGGGACCAGGAACGAGGGACAGACAGTACCTTACAATCACACTTGAGCTTCAACTCCTGCATGTCTCTACCCCCAACTCTCAAAGCCAAGATGTCTCTCTTAGTCCTGACGTATCTCTCCTTTAGCCTAGTCAGGTCTGGAGAAAGCTGGGGCCCCAAGCGGCCAGGCAGAAGGAGAGCAGGCGAGAAGAGCAGGCGGACAGCGAGGAGACAAAACACAGACAACAGGGGAAAAGGAGACTCAGGTCACATGGCAGACGGACAATCGGGGCAGGCAGATGGGATAGCAGTCTGGGTGCGTCCGGCTGGAATCTGCACCTACGGCTTTCAGCCCAGCATGCCGGGCAGCTGAAACCGGGTCTCTACTGGAGGGAGTCCCAGTTGCTGGGCAGCAGAGTGGGCAGGGAAGTGAGCCCATACCTCCTCTCATGGTGGAAGGGAAGTGGTCCTTGGATAGCCCAGGCCTAACGATGGGACTTACATCGTAAGAGTTTGTGAGATGGATGGCTGACAGGGGATGGGTGGGCTGAGTGTCAGGGTAGGGACAATGAACAGTTATATGGACAAATGCCTAGAGAAAGGCACACATGGTTAGAGGATGGCTGGATTGACAAGTGGACAGAAGAGAGACAGATGGATGTGTGCAAGGACAGATGACAGATGGATGGATGGATGGGTGGATGGATGGATGGATGGATGGATGGATGGGCAGGCAGATGAGTGGCTAGATGGATGGGTGGGTGGATGGGTGGGTGGACGGATGGATAGATGGATGGATGGGTGGGTGGGTGGGTAGATGGATGGGTGGATGGGTGGGTGGGTGGGTGGGTGGATAGGTGGGTGGGTGGGTGGATAAATGGGTGGGTGGATAGGTGGGTGGGTGGGTGGATAAATGGGTGGGTGGATGGGTGGGTGGATGGATGAGTGGATGGATGGATAAATGGATGATGGACGGATGGACAATTGTGAGCAATTGTGTACATTTGGGTGGGTAGCTACAGCAGGACTAACAGATGATGGATAGACAGCTGGATGTCCAGAGGCAGTGTTGAGCTAATAAATACTTACCAACTGGCTCTCGGGGATACAAGCCCTGTGTTTTGGTGTCTCCACAGTGTGAAAACCCTCACCCTGGCTAGCCAGGCGCTACCAAAGTAACACCATTGAACGCGGGTTTGTAGTGTATACAAGCTAGCCCAAGCTGACCCCAGCAATCCTCAGGAGGGAAGGGTGAGTGAATGGAAGTTGGGGGGGGGGGGGGGAAGGAAGGGAAGGAGGGATGGGCCACAGCATAGAAGCATGAACAGTGGGTGACTGGTTTACATGCTGTCTGGAGAACGACTAGACAGAGAAGCAGACATTTAAATGCACAGCCTGTGTGCACCACAGGGGATTCTATGAAGCACACAGATGAGAGAGACACGGTCCACTTCTGGGCAGACAAACTAACAGAAAGATGGAGCAGGGACTCTGCAGGCAACACACAAGACTTGGCTTCCCATACAAGCCAGGGTCCTCTCTGAGGCTGCAGAGTCCTCATTGGTAAAGGGGGCATGAGAAGTTCTGGACATCCAGCTGAGATGCACGTCTCTCTGGATGCCCAGGTAGAGCCCAGAGCTTAGTAATGATTCAAAGCTGGGAGCCATAGCATGGCGTCTGTTAGTACAGCCTCTGTATGCATTAAATGGATGGATGGATCAATGGCTGGAGGGAGGATGACTGGATGGCAGACAGACAAGGGGATAAGGTCTTCTTACCCATATATAAAGCCAAGTCCTGGTCTTGCCATTCACTGGCTCTGCTGTGTGGCCATGCCACCTAACCTGAGTGTCACTCATAAATGAAACTGTCCCTGTCAGCAACACTGCCCGCTCACCCCTAGCACAGTGGGCAGGATGGGCTCTACCCTGAGCCCTGGTCAGCTACAGAGTGAAACCACCAAGTCCCTTGGACTTCTGTCTCTTTACCTCTTTAAGCATCAAAAGACTAGAGAAGCATTAGAGCCAAGGTCACTGGCTGAGCTGAGCAGAATGGGACTTGAGGCCAGCGTGGGTGTTCAGTAATGAGCCCACTCTCCCAGTCAGCCCTAGCTGGGCTCACAATGATTGCTTATAAAGAGGTCACAGGCAGAGAGAAAGAGAGGGTCTCATTGCAGCCCACCTCAAACCTAGCAAACATCTGTTGACCATGGTGGCCAATAAAACAGCCACTTGGGGACCAACAAAGCTCAAGGCAGATGCTCACACCTGAGACAGTGGCTTCTAAGGTCCCTTTAGAGACCCTTTGATCAATTTGGGGGAGGCTAGAGTTGATCGACCCGGGCATCTTGAGGTAGGGACTCCACCAGCTCACTTGGAGCTAGGGTTCTAGTCAGACTCTAAAAGCAGAATAAAATGTTTCTCCAGATGCCTGCCACCCACCCAGAGCCCTGAAGCACACATGCACACACAGCACATGGATGCAAGCAACGGTGGCCCTAAACACGCAGTGGCTGCGATGCCAGGCAAAAGGCCGGGACCCCAGCAGCTCTGGAGAGGAAATTCTTACAGGCAGTGCTTAGCAGCATCCCTAGGCAGAGAAGGCAGAGAGGAAAAGCCACACATGCCTTCCTATGTGCCTGTGAACCAGCCATTAGGGAGCACACTGGCCTTAGCAGATAGAGAAAAGGCCCTCCTGTTAGGGAGAACTGAACTGTGGGACATTGCTGAGGAAGAGAGTGAAACCTCACCCAAGCCCTACCCCAAAGTGAGTTTCTTAAGGGCACCAGTTCCCAATAAGCCAGAGATCTAGGAGGAGAAGCCCACTCCAGCACTCCTTAAAGCTGTGGGGGCTACTTGCACCCCCTGAAGTCAGAGAGTTAAAAGGTAAACTGATTTCGGGTCCCTGGGAGGAAAGTTCCTGGCATCGGTGACGTCAACCAGCTTTCTAAGGCTAAGGCCTGCTGTTGGGTGGCACAAGTCTGTCATCTCTACCTCTGAAGGTTCCTGCAGGTCCCTCTCAGGTCCCCAGCAAGAAGGTAGGAGGGAGCCAGCTATAGTGGCACCCACACCTTTAATCCCTGCACTAGGGGGGCAGAGGCAGGTGGATCTCTGAGTTCAAGGCCAGGCTGGTCTACAGAGAGAAATCCTGTCAAAAAAAAAAAAAAAGAAGAAGAGGGAAGGGGGTGGGGGGAGGGGGCGGCCCTGGGTGATGAGGAAGGACCACAGCATGCCTTAAGGCCTTGAGTCTCCATGTCACCATCAGGAGCAGCAGAGTCCGATCTCAACGGAGAAGTGACTCAGGGAGCTGGGGGGGCTGTGGTACAGCACCTCTTCTCTAAGGAAGCATATGACACCCCCTCAGAAAACAAGAAACAATCACAGGCTTGCCTGGGCTGTCTCTCCAGCCTGCAGGCACCAGAGAATCTTCTTAGGCTTCAAGAGTCCTGCCCCAACTCTGGCTTTGTAAGTCCTCAGGCTTGTCCCATTGGTCCCCCCATGTGTCAGGCATGCTGCTGGGCAGGACCCACTCATAGAAACAAAAAGGGCATCTAAATTTCTCTCTCTCCCTCTTTCTCCCCCCCCCTCTCTCCCACCCTCAAAGATAGGGTCTCATGTAGCCCAGGCTGGCCTCAAACTTCTAAGCAGCAGATAATAGCCTTGAACTTCTGACCCTCTTGCCTTCACCAGCCTAGCGCTGGCATTTATAGGTGCACACTACCAGACTTGGGTTACAAACAGTTACTCTGCTGGGAATCAGAGCCTTGTGCACTCTGGGTAAGCACTCTACCAACTGAGCCACATCCGTAATCCTTCTCATCAGCCTTAAAACTATGTTATGCCCAATATCTCCTCCTAGAGCATAAAGGTCCACCGAGCCTGGGTCAGGTCTTCCTGGTCTCACAATATCCCACCCATGACCTAAGATGACGCTCAGTGGGGTCTTAAGAACTCTGCTTTGTGGTTGCTGAGCATTAAGGCCCTTCCTGTGGCCTATCCTGAGAAGTCCTGGGTCCCGACATTTGGGCTTGCTCACCACAAGGCTGAGTGAAGGCTTTCTGAACTATGCTAGCTAGCACACCTCTCCTAGAGGGCTCCTGAAACCTAGGAACAGGCAGAAATACTGTAAGCCTTCCCAGGAAGTCTGTGGATGCAGCTGGAGCTAGCCACTAATCCCAGCCAGCCTGTGCCCCACCCCCTATGTCTAAAGAGAGCCAGCCGATCACCTCTGGTCAGGCAGGACCCTTAAACGTTGCCTGCAGAATCTGTCTCCACATGGAACATGAGAGGAGCAGGAACAGAGCAGGAGAACTAGATCTCCAGTCCAGCGGCTCCTCGTGAAACAGACAGGAAGAAGGCTGCGTGAGATAGAGACAGCCGGAAAGCACATGCCTGACCTGAGCAGCTCTGATGCCATCCTCTGCTCACACACCACCATCACCTGCCCACTCCCCAGTACTGTGTGGGTCTGAGGATGTACCTGGCAGGGCAGGAGAGCCAAGCTGAATGAGCCAAAGATCCGCTGTACCCATTTAACTGGGCTTTGTGGATGGACCACTGAGTTGAGAAGAATTCTGAAAACCAGCCTGAGCCCATGAACATTGTGAGCAACTGACCTAGTCTGCACAGAAATGTGGGAGGCAGGGGAGTACCTGTCTCCAGTCCAGGTCCTCCATGGCCAAACAGTGGATCCCAGGTCACTTCCTGGCTCAGGATGACCCAACGATCTTATTGATCACTCACTACATATTAGTGGAAACTGACCATCCCCAGATGGGGGTCTAGTGCCTGTCCCTCACCACCCACATCCCTTCCTGAAAGAGTCTGCCCAGACTTTGAGGAATGTCCCCCAAGCGCCTCACCTTGGGCTGGAAGGATCCTCGGTGTTTAGTAGGCTCAGCCTCTGGTTTGATTTCCTCCCCAGAGTCCTCGCTGTAGCTCTCAAATTCACTGGAGCTCCAGCCTAGGTCCTCAGCCTCACGCGGTGCTCCTGCACGGTGCACATCCTCGTAAATTAGGCCCCTCTCGGCCCCTGTCAGCCAGCGACAATCTGGTAAATCAGAGGCCCCAGCCACCCAGATCTGGAACCCCAGTAGTTAAGGCATAAGAAAGGGAGGGAGCAGGTGTGCTGGCCTGGCCCTAGACTCAGTTCCACTTCCTCAGAGACTATGCCAGCATGTCCCTCACCTCTCTACATGAGACGGGCCTGAAAAAAACAGGAACACAAAAGAAATATGCCCGACATGGGGATTCCTTAATTTCCTCTTAACACATCCCTCTGAGAACAAGGTGCCCACTCTCGGCCTCTTTGGCATTTTTTGCAGGAGAGAGAGAGGAAACCCCAGAGTCAAGTCCACCTGGAGCCCTAGCTTGCTCCTGGGTTAGTGGAGATTTCTAAAGCATCAATGGGAAGACACAGGAAGGGGCGGGACTTCCTTAATGCTTCATCCCTCCCATGTGGTCCATGTGGTCCCTGCGGTCTGCAAGCGTCCAGGAGGGGGCGCACCCGGCCTAGAGTCCAGGAGGAACCCTCGCTTTCTATGACAGCAGGAAATGCTTTAGAATGAGAAATGGGAACAATGAATTGAGTGTCCTCTCTCTTGAGGGGCAGAACCCAACTGGGCTCTTGTGTGTGGGAGCCAGGAGGGGTTATGCCTCAGAAACTGTCAGGTTTGCTCTTTGAATGTGGATCTCTCATGAGGACCTGAGGCTTGCCAATTCGACCAGGCTAGCTCGCCAGCAAGCCTGCCTCCCTATTTATGGGATTATACCATGTCCAGCGTTTTTATGTGGGTTCTGGGGATCAAACTTAAATCCTCCTGCCTGGTAGCAAGCACTTTACCTCCCGTCATGGAGAGGTTATTTTTATGCCAAGATATTAGTGACTAACATCTCCAGGGACAGAGCAGCACGCCACATTGGCTGTGACCTTGAAGGAGGGGCCAGCTGTGCTGTTTCTACATTGGATATGCCAGAGCTATTGCCCTAGGAGACACATCCCAGATCCTGAGGAAGACCAGAGGAAGACCCACTGTGCCACCTGAGGACGGTAAAGACCAGGACCGGGTCATCTGCTGCTAGGCTTATTCAGGTAGGAATATTCTGACTTTCTGGCCTCTACAGATGAAGACTCTTCATCTGTAAAATTAGGACATAATACTCCCAACCGCAGATTACATGGCAACATGTGAAGACTCGGCCTGGAGAAATGGGGTGTGCCTGTAATTCCAGCTGACTTCAGGGGCCAATAAGAGGAAGTAATGAGTTCAAGGCCAGCCTTGGCAACATGGCCAGAACCTACTGAGGGTCAGAAATATAGCTCAAGTGTAGACAGAAGGAGAGGAAGAGACACCCCCCCCCCAACATGGCTGTCCCTCCCTGACCCAGAGAAAGGTCAGGAAAGGAGTCACAAGAGGCCATACCCGGCTGATGGACGTCTGGGCTCTCACAGGGGACGTCGTCATAAATCACATCTTCCTCCAGGGCAGGGAAAGTAAACCGGTCAACTGTAACGGAGGGGAGAAAGGTCATGTGGTGGCAGCCATGGAGGACCAACTAGCTGGCAGCCATCCGTGTGTCCTGACTTTCATCATTGTGGATACAATTCACTGCTTTCCTCCGGCCCATGGACCTTCTCAGTGCCCGCCACAGACCCCACCTGCCTCCTTCCCTGCCACCCACAGACCTCCATCTTGACCACAGTGCCTGTAGGGAAGCCATCCACTGGTGCCTAGCCCCTGGATGGGCAGAGTGGGGGTTGGGGAATCTAGCCTGACCTGAGCCCCAGGCCTCCTAGAAAGACCCAACCTCTAAGGGATATCTTCCTGGGTCCTATAGCATCTGGAGCCTGGCCAGGTTTTGTTCCTCATACCCGCTTCTTCTTCCCATCCATCCCACCATGCTCCGGTGGGTCTAGACTAACCCCTTGGGAGCATCCCGACCCTGACCCCTCCTCTCCTGGATGGTGGTGAAGGTCCTCACTGGTCCCTCCCCTTCTCCTCTTTCTCTCACCCACTCCCTGAAGAGATAAGCCCCAAATGTCCCATCGAAATCCTTTGGCAGAGGCACTCAGGGGAGCTGGAGAGCTGGCAGCCCTCTTCACCCACAATGCACTGCTCTAACTTGAGGTACTTGGAGCCTCCCAATGAGCCAGGCATCCCCTGGATACTGTAAGGGGGGGTTCTCCTCCAGAGCGTCTGTCTCAGGCACCAGGGAGCTAACTCTGACCATCCTCTTGGCAGAGTCTCTGAGGGCAGGTGGACAGCTGGATCTAGGGCTCTGGTGAGCAGTGAGCAAGCAGGTACTCCATCACAGACAGCCACCAGGTCTGCGGCAACCCTCCCTTGTGTTCTCAAGCACCAGTGCCAGCTCTTGGCCTGGAGACTAAGAGACCATCTTGGTTCTCCCTGGGGTACGGGGAAGGTGGGGGGGCAACTTACTCCGCCGTGAGCTCTTCCGCTTCCAGCTGGAGCGGCGGACCCCAGAGATCGCCGCGCCCACCGCATCCCCATTGCTGACCACAGTGGGTGCCCTGCAGAGAGATGGCTCAGTGAAACTTCGGCCTCCTCACCAGACTGGAAGGATGTGGAGGATTGCCTAGTGGTTAGGGCCTCAGGTCATCTAAGCCGGCTGGCCTTCAAGAAAGGAGTAAACCTGGCTCTGACTCAGGACTAGTAGTGTCACAGATTGCAATGTTTTTACTGTGCATTTTCCCTGATCTCTCAGAAATATTCTGTTTCATTATGGAAAGCAGAGCCTTCGTTCACACCGACCCTCATTCCGCAGCACGTAAGTCCAAACCATTCTGTCTCTGGGATTGGATTATGTTCAAACGCACGGGTATAAAAATCGCTGAGTTGAATTTCATTTAAATAAAACACGAGATGAATTTTGACCTGGGACGATCTTTTAACGGTCCCTGAAAGGCTTTAAACATCCTTCTGCTGTTTTGTACTGGATATCCTTGTGAGACAGAGGAGCGTTCTCAGCACTAATGAATATAAAATCAAAATGGCTGACCTGGGACTCAAACACAGGCCTACGAGCTGCTCCATCCAATGTTTAACAGAGATGCAAACCTTTATGAACAGTTAAACAAGCACACCCACCTCATTAGTATGCAAATTTGCTTTTGTCTTTACAAAATGTGTTTTAAAATAAATGTCTTAGCAATCTATCTTTGCTAAATGCGTGGTGCACACACCTTTTTCATATATCCATGTATCTGAGGTTGGATCCAAGTTTCTTGGGTTAAAAAGGGGTCACGATTTGGGAAAAGTTTAAGGCGTTTTATCCCAGTCTCCGGGCTGGGAACAGATTCCCTCAGCTACTCAGATCACTGGGCTAATTGGAGGACAACCATACACCAGCCTGTCTGCTGTGAGGATGGTGTTCTCTCACTATTCAAAAGCTGAGGTTGAGGGCGGCGAGATGGCTCAGTGGGTAGAGATGCATGCTGCCAAGTCTAAGGGCCTGAGTTTGATTCCCAGGACCCACAGAGTGGAAGGTGTTGGCTTACAGACAATTCTAGGCTTCTCCCAACAGTGACCTAGCAACAGTTATGTAGGTGGCCTGGTAGCCCAAGAGGACTGCTCGCTACCCCAACACCCTTACTTTTCTGTCTCTGTCTCTCTATCTCTCTGTGTCTCTCTCTCTTTCTCTTTCTGTCCTCCTCTGTCCCCCCTTTCTCTGCCTCTTCCCCTTTCCCAGGTCACTCCCTTCCCCCATAGTAAACTTTCCTTATGTCAGGTCTGTTGCATGGTGTGATTTCTCAGGGAGACACCTTGGCATGGACCCACCAGGTACCCCCTTACCCCTGTTGCTGCCACATCATATTTCATAACAGAAAGAAAGAGCCAACCTCCTTACATTGCCCTCAGACACACACACACACACACACACACACACACACACACACACACACACACATGTACATACACACAAACACACACATACACACACACATGCACACACACACAAAATAAATTTTAAAAAAATTTTAAGAAAAAATTTAAAGTTGAGGCTTGCATTTAAATCTTCACCCACAGTCCAGCCCCACTAAGTCACAAGGCTGTACCCTGCCTGGCCCTACCCTACCCTACCCTCTGTGGTGGTTTGAATAGGACTGGCCCTCATAGGTTCATATATTTGCATGCTTAGTCCCTAACTGATGAGCCATCAGGAAAGAATTAGGAGGTTTGACCTTGTTGGAAAAGGTATGTCACCGAGGACAGGCTTTGAGGGTTCAAAAGCCCATGCAGGCCAAGTTTCTCTCTCTGCTGCTGCCCATGAATCAGGACTTAGCTCTTAGCTACTGCCATGAGGATAACAGACTGGCCCTCTGAGAGTGTAAGCAAGGCCCCAGTCAAATAATTTCTTATGTAAGACTTGCCTCGTTTGTGGTGTTTCTTCACAGCCATAGAACAGTGACTAAGACAGAAGCTGTGAACAGGGCCTGGAGTGTTGCTGTGACCAGCCTGACCCTGCCACCACTTGGTAGTGGAATGTGGACTTGGGGACTTTGGACTGGAAATGCAGTTGAACGCTTTAAGCAGGGCTTCCTGGGCTATCCTAGCAGGAGCGTGGCTGGCAGTGATGAGCGTGATGTGGACACTGGAAACCTGGCACAAAAAGATAGTAGTAAGTGGTCTAGTGACCATTCTTGTGATATTTTGGCAAAGACTGTGGCTGGTTTTTGCCGTTGTCCAAAAAAGTCTGCCAGAGGCTAAACAGAAGAGTTTTGGGTTGATGGTGTTGGCAGAGGAGATTTCAAGACAGCCCAGTACTGACTGTGTCGTGTGGTGATCGCATACAGAACTATAATGAAAAGAAACAAGCCAATAAGTAGCACCTTCCAGGGCCTCTTCATCAGCTCCTGCCTCCAGGTTTCTGCCCTGCCTGAGTTCCTATCCTGACTTCCTTTTATGATGAACAGTGATGTGGAAGTGTAAGCCAAATAAACCCTTTCCTCTCCAAGATGCTTTTGCTTATCACAGCAATAGTAACCCAAATTAAGACACTTGCTTAACCATGATTCCTTTTTTTGGTAAGGAATGTGAGAAGCAGAGCTCAGCATAGAATCACAGGCACCAACTGAGTCTTCACCACTGAGCCATGGTTTGTGATCCTGCCAAAGGCCACAGGTTGAAACGCTCACCCACAAGGTGACAGTGAGAGGAAATGAGGTCACTGGGGAAGAGATTAGGTAATGAGACAGAGACCCATGAGGAGGATCAATGCCCTTAGAAACAAAGCCACCAGCAGCCCCTTCACCCTTCTACCGTGGGAGTTCACGAGAAGGTGGCCCCCAGCAGACTCCTGGACTCCCACTGCCTTGATCTTAGCTTCAGCCATGCTTCTGCACCCTGGGGCCTCACACCTTGCACTGGACACAAAGCCTGGCTACAGTGACGCCACCTGGCCTGCACTTGCTCAGACCACTCCACCAGAGCAGAGGAGAAAAGATGGGGAGGAAGCCGGAGTGAGTGTTCAAACTCAGGCATTCACACGGCCAGAGAGTTCCAGAGAGCAGAAGGCCACCCAGCATGCCTCCATCCCACAGAGCCCAAAGGCCTCATGTGCCCCCTCCTCCTTCCTCACAGCGATGACCTGCTCTGCCCCACAGGAGGAACACAGTGCCCAGGACCCAGAGCTGTGAGAGATAACATCCACTGTTTATAAGACACCCCTCACCCATCTGTCTTAGTTAGGGTTTTACTGCTGTGAACAGACGCCATGACCAAGGCAAGTCCTATAAAGGACAACACTTAATTGGGGCTGGCTTACAGGCTCAGAGGTTCAGTCCATTATCATCAGGGCAGGAACATGGCGGCATCCAGTCAGGCATGGTACAGCTGGAGCTGAGAGTTCTACATCTTCATCTGAAGGCTGCTAGTGGAAGACTGGCTTCCAGACAGCTAGGATGAGGGTCTTAAAGCCCACACCCACAGGGCCACACCTACTCCAACAGGGTCACACCCACTCCAACAGGGCCACACCCACTCCGACAGGGCCACACTTTCTATTTTTTTTATAATAAAATTTAATTGTTAGAAAATTTTAGAGAAATGTTCCATGTAACAGTACAAATCAATACAGTACCCTAATGAACAGTTTACCAACAAGTGCCAAAGTATAAATTGTGCTAAAATTTTATCTAGTAAACTTATTTCTAGAATTTATGTTGACAAAAATATGTATGTACTGTGGGATATCTATTACAGTGAATTATGAGAAACATGTCAAAATTAAATACAGAATTAATAAATTATGAAATTACTTGTAGACATTTCTATAATAATTAAAATACTATTTTTAAGGCTAAAACTTTAGAAGACAATATTATCATCTTATACTTTCACATTATAAATATGATTAAAATAAATTAACTCACTTTGTAAAAACTTTATGCAGTTGGAAATTATTTCTGACGATCAACTTTTACAGTTTTATAGGTAATTCATTTTTTCTCCTTTGAAATAACAAAGGAAAGTTGACTTCAGTCAAAATAGCACACATAACCTAATCTCAAAAATCACACGTTTAACATTACTTGTTTTCAGTAGACTTTGAAAACCTTACTTCTGTCACACTCAACTAGAAATAAGTTGACAACTCCTGACTAAATTCAGGGAAAATAAATACTAGTCTTCTAAAATATACAGGACACACCTACTCCAACAAGGACATACCTACTCCAAGGCCACACCTACTCCAACAAGGCCACACCTACACCAAGGCCACACTTACTCAACAAGGCCACAGCTACTCAACAAGGCCACACCCACTCCAACAATGCCACACCCACTCCAAGACCACACCCACTCCAACAAGGCCACACCCACTCCTCCAAGGCCACACCTACTCCAACAAGGCCACACTTTCTAACAGTACCACTCCCTGGGCATATACAAACCATCATACCATCCTTCCCTCCCCCTCCCTCTTCTCTCTCCTTTCTTGCCTTCCTCCTTTGTGTAGGAAATACAACCTCAGGTCTTACACATGCCAGAAACGTATCCCACCGCCAAGCTCAACACCCAGGTATTGCCTCATAGTAAGCCAGCCTGACACTGCCCAGGAGAAGGCCTGGCAGCCAGCTCAAAGGCTATCATGACTATGCTAACAACAGATCCTGTGTACACCTTAAAGTTGACCTCAGAGTGGGGCTAGGCTTTACTGGGTGAGGTCAAGTAGCTCTAGAGGAACCTGGAAATGCCAGAAGCACATTACACACCACAGGGAAGCTAAAGAATGAGCCTCCTGGCTGTGTGTTATCAGGGCACAGGCAACAGCAAACACAAGTCCTGATCCTGCAACTACTAGCAGGGTAGAAGGTTCACCTACACGCAGGGTCACCCTCCCGCCCACCGCCACTGCCCAAGCCTCCTGGACGTAAGAACAGAACTGAGAACTGAGCCAGGCTGATACTGTGTCAATGCTTTTGATTGCTCGCTTATTTTGCTTTTTGGTGGGGTTGGGGGTGGTAAGAGAGGGTCTAGTAGCCCAGGCTAGCCTCAAACTCATTATGTAGCAAAGATGACTTTAAATTCCTGATCCTCCTGCCTCTGCTTCCTACATGCTGAGATTATAGGTGTGTACCATGCTTGGTTTCCTCAGTGCTGGGCATGGGACCCAGGGCCTTGTACATGCCGGGCAAACACCCCACAGCTGAGCCACATCCTAAGCCATTCCTGCAAAGCCTTGCTTCAGAGGTCAGCTCTTCAGTCCACAGACTAAAGCCAGTAGTCCCAGGCAGGCAGGCAAGAGGAAACGGGCTCTCCCAATGAGGAAACCCACCTAGCAGAGGTTCAGGCTCGGGGTTAATGTACAAGGAAAACATGGCAGGAAATGAACCCAAGGCACCTCCTCCCTCCTGCCTAGCCTGTGCCCACAGGGGACAGTCCCTCCTTTCCCCCCTTAAGCTACCCAGGGCCCTGGCACTGTCCAACTGGAATAGACCATTCTCCCCGTGAGCAAGCACTCTTGAGCTTCCTCCAAGACTCCAGGTAATAAGTAACCACCATAACACCCATGAGAGGCTCATTAACTCGGTTCATGTGCACTTCCCCACTCCTGAGATCTCATGCCTAGCCTGGGAGAAGGAGGCCTGACTACAGTTACACCTCCTGCTCTGCACTGGCCAGGCGCGGCCAGAGGAGCTCCCTTCCCAGGATGCCTCATGTCTCCCAGCCTGCTTCAGGTCTCCCAGCACGCCTCAGGGCCCATAAGGCCCCAAGGCCTTATGTACCCTTCCTCCTTTCTCACTGACCAGGCTAGCCCCAAAGCCACCGAGTAGCACATGTTGAAAGGATCTTTTTGTTGTTTTGTTTTTCATTTTTTTGGTTTTTTTTTTTTAATATTATTTATTTATTTATTTATTTATTTATTTATTTATTTATATTTATATGAGTACACCATAGCTGTCTTCAGACAAACACCAGAAGAGTGCATCAGATCCCATTACAGATGGTTGTGAGCCACCATGTGGTTGCTGGGAATTGAACTCAGGACCTCTGGAAGGGCAGTCAGTGCTCTTAACCACTGAGCCATTTCTCCAGCCCCAGTTTTTTGTTTTGAGACAAGGTTTCTCTGTGTAGCCCTGGCTGTCCTGGAACTCACTCTGTAGACCAGGCTGGCCTCGAACTCAGAAATCCACCTGCCTCTGCCTCCCAAGTGCTGGGATTAAAGGCGTGCGCCACCACCATCTGGCTCATTTTTTCTTTTTCTTTTTTTAAGATAGTATCTCAGTGTGTAGCCCATGCTGGCCTAGAACTTACTATGTAGTCCCAGCTGGCATCAAACTCTAGATCCTTCTGTCTCAGGGCAGGCGAGATGGCTCAACAGGTAAAGGTGTTTGCCACTGAGACTGATATCTGAGTTCCATTCCTGAACTCACATGGTGGAAAGAGAGAACCTACTCCAATAAGACGTCCTCTGACCTCCACACCCATGGCATGCACGTACCTACACACAAATAGACAAACGCAACTGAAAGATCCTTCCACCTCTGTCCCTTGAGTGTTGGGGTTACAGGTCGCTTTCTTGGCCACCCAACAATGCTAAAGGGACCTTAAAGACCATCTGGCCTTTTGTAGCTCAGTTGATAGAATGCTTATGTAACATTCATGAAGCCTTCCAGCCCAGCCCAGCCCAGCATCAGCCCAGTCCAGTCCAGCCCACCTCAGCACCAGCCCAGCCCAGCACCAGCCCAGCCCAGCCCACCTCAGCACCAGCCCAGTCCAGCACCAGCCCAGCCCAGCCCACCTCAGCACCAGCCCAGTCCAGCACCAGCCCAGCCCAGTCCAGCCCAGCCCAGCCCAGCCCAGCCCACCTCAGCACCAACCCAGTCCAGCACCAGCCCAACCCAGCCCAGCACCAACCCAGCCCAGCACCAACCCAGCCCAGCACCAGCCCAGCCCAGCTCACCTCAGCACCAGCCCAGCCCAGCCCACCTCAGCACCAGCCCAGTCCAGCACCAGCCCAACCCAGCCCAGTCCACCTCAGCACCAGCCCAGCCCAGTCCAGCCCAGTCCAGCCCAGCCCAGCCCAGCCCAAGTAAAACTGAGCATACAGACTCAGGCCTGCAGTTCCCATACCTGGGAGGCTGAAGCAAGAGAATCGTGAGTTCAAAGCCAGATTGAACCATACAATGAGACTCTGTGTCAGGCCCAAAGATCCCAAGGCAGCCTTTGGGTGACTAGTGTCACTCGGGAGCTCCTAGCTCCCAGCCCCAGAGTCCCTGCCCTAGGGACTGATCACTGGCCTGGGGAGGGGCTTCTACTAGCTCCAATGAGCAACAGAGTAGAAACCCAGGATGGACAGGTCAGAGATGAGGCAGCACACACCAGTTCCAACAGCCTGAAGACAAATCCTGCCTCTGCCATTTGGCCCAGAGCACAGGGACAGTCACTAAATGTAGGACAAGCAAATCATCACTCCTTCCAGGAAGATTAAGAAAGAATGCACTGTAGAGCACGGCTTTACGCCTCAGTTTCCACATCTGTGGAACCAGCCAGGAGTCCTCCCTCTGATAAAGAGAGAGGTAGGTGACAACACCTATGAGGCTCTGGCCCGTGGCACATCACCTCAGGCCTTCCTCTGCCTCTCCAGTACAGCATCCCCCCTATTCATGTACTCACTTCTCTATGCCCTGGCCAAGGTCCCTCACAGAGAGATGGCCTCCAGGGCACAGTCTGTCCTGTGCCTCCTACACCTGGACCCAAGTCCACATGCACAATGAATGACGCTCTGAGGAACCACACAAGGGACGTCAGAGGAGCAGGGGGTGCTTCGTAGGGACACCAGAGATCCATCTCTCATAGCCTGACCCCACAAACACAGGTGCCACCCCAAACCCAGCTACTGGCTTGCTTCAGGGGCTCCCTAGCATCTGGAGGGTCTGGCATCAACAGTCAGACCAAGACAGGCATCACACCCTCACCGACAGTGAAAGGAGAACCACGTGGAGAGTTGTTGAAGAACAGAGGTTCCCACGGGAAAAAGTTCACTGTGTGTAATTACGTTAAAAAAAAAAAAAAAAAAAATTAGCGAGCCATCAGAAGGCAGGCGCAATAAAACCACCGTTCTGCAGCAACCAAGCTGTGTGCTGCTGCCGTGTGTGCCCAGCAGGGACTCGAGCCGCATACAGCACACATGAAAGGCTGGTCACAGCCTGTCATCTTCTCTCTTAGATGTTTCTCTCAATAAACATGTATGGCTTGCTGAGAGGAGGGGGTGAAGGGGTAACAGAGAAGGAGGAGACTGATTCTGGGTGGGGCTGGGGGTGGGGCTCAGCAGGTAGAGCATTGCCTAGCAAGGCAAAGCCCTGGGCGGCACATAAACCAGATGTGGTGGCTCACACCTGGAATCCCAGCTTTGGGGAGGGGGGGCATAGCAACCTGTGCAATCCCCATCTCCGCCTCCAGAGCCCTAGAATTACAAATATGCACCACCATGCTCAGCGCAGCACACGGGTTCTGAAAGTTGCCTAGGTTAGACCCTAGCTCTGCCTACCTCTCTCTGTGACACCAGACTGGTGGTCTGCCCTTCCCGTACCTGTTGCCACATGTGTAATAAGTGGTTGTGACAGAGCCCTGCCCACAAACATTTGTGTCATACGGACTGATGGGAGAAGCAAGGTTACATTCTTAGCAATGGGCCTGACCTGTAGTCAGTACACACAGGGTGTTGCTATACGTACTGCTGGCTCGCCCAGTATTTCAGCATCCCAGCCTGGGAACTCAGTAAGAACAACGGGAGGCTGGGAGGAAGGAGAATGACCCGGGGAGACACACACACACACACACACACACACACACACACACACACACACACACACACACACACACCACCGAAGTCCAGAGCCTGTGGCCTGTCAGCCAGCCTGCCTTCTCCAATCAGGTGTTCCGTGTCTCAGTCTGCAAAATGAGACCCACTGGGACTTCCCTTCCAGAGCTACGCCTCCATCTCCTGCAGTTGTCAAGACCGACTACCGTAAACCCAAGACGTTACAAAAAAAAAAAAAAAAAAAAAAAACAAAACAAAACAAAAAAAAAAAAACAAACTTGTTATCTTAGAGCTGTGGAGGTCAAAACAGTCTGAAATGAGTTTCCTTGAGATGGCAAGGTAGCAGGGTACACTCTTCATGATCCCTTTGGGGGATGGACAACCCTCTCAGAGGGGTCGCCTAAGGCGATCAGAAAACACAGATGTTTACACTACGATTCATTACAGTAGCAAATTACAGTTATGAAGTAGCAGTGAAATAATTTTATGGTTGGGGTCACCACAGCATGAGGAACTGTATTGTAGGGTCACAGTGTTAGGAAGTCTGAGAACCACTGTGCCATAGAAGAATCTGCTTCTGGAAGTGTCTCTCGTCCCTTGGTTCAGGGCCCCTTCTCCCACCTCCAAGACTGTCAGTGTGGCATCTTCTCTGATTTCTGGCCTCCCGCTTACAAGGTCCCTGTGATGACATCAGGTCACCCAGAGGATCCAGGATCGACTCCCCATCTCCAGATTGCAGACAAGAGTCCCTTGTCCAGTCACAGTGCCTGTTCAGTCTCTGAGACTGAGTTGTGGACAGCAGTAGAGGGTCTGTTAGTCACCATGAATGAAGCAGGCAGAAATGTGCCCAGGCTTTGTGAGCAAAAGGGTCTTGTGAGTGTAAGACATAGTTCCATTCCTTCATGCTGGGCGCTGGGGGTGGAAGGGTTAACAGGCTGAGTGTCACGGCGGAGACCCGGGACACTCTCACAGACTCCACTCAGGCACTGCATAGATAGTCTCACACATGCCTCCTGCTGAGGCAAAGAAGCTGAGTAGCTTTGGCCCTGCACCATCAAGGGGGCTGAGGTCTGGAGGGGTCTGAGACTGAGTCTGAGAGGCCTTGAAACCAGAGACAGAAAGAGAGAGAGAACGGGCCAGGTGTGGGGGTACATACCCTCGATCCCAGCTCTCTGGAGGCAGAGGCAGGCCTAGTCTACATGGTGAGTTCTAGGCTGGTGAGGGCTAACAGTGAGAGACAGTCTCAAAAACGAGGAGGGAAAAAGGGGGAAGGATAGAAATACAATCAGATCTTTGAATTTATCAACTGGCAAGGGGCACAGGGAGAGGCTTTGGTGGGAGAAGTGTGAACCCCCATAACCTCTCATAGAGACTCCCCCAGGCCTCAGGCCCTGCCCTGCAGTAGAGAACCCAGAAAGGGAATTCAGGGACCATCAAATGCAAGAGAACCCCATCATTGTATATACCTCCAGGTTAGGTCTCAGCCTACAGAGAAAGCCTTAAGCATGCCCTCTGCAGACTGAGGGACACCGCTGGCCTGGCTGGCCTGTCCCCAAAGCTCTCACGATCCCCATATCTGGAAGCTCAGAAGCACAGACTTCACCCTCTCAATCCTGGTCCAGTGGGGAGGATGGGTCTCCCAGGCTTTCCCATGGGGGTGCCACCCTCTTCCCGACTTCTCAGAGCCTGCAGGCATAGGCAGGGAACCCCAGGCAATGGGCATCACAACCCACCCGCCTGGTCCAAATGTACCCAGGAAGGGGAAGACAAAGAAGGCAGTGAGATACCAAACCCTGAACCACCAGGAAAGAGCTGGGGTGGCTGGGAATATTGGTGACAGAGGCAGGAAAAACAAGCAATGCCAGAGGGGGTTGGGGCTGGAGACCAGGCACTGTGCTCAGCAGGCAGAGGTGTGGGGCCCTGTCCTGCAGAAACAGTGTGCACCGGTGGTTCTCAGCTCACTGATTCTGTCTCTACCGTGTACCCCCGGCCCCGATATCCTTAGTTAGCACCTACAGGGAAGAGATTGGCAGTGGACAGGCTCCAAAGTCCCCCAATACTGACCAAGCCCATAGACTTCAAGGGGACAGCCCTGCCATCAATTACCTCAATAAGATAGCTTACTTCCGTTACCGCAACTGTCCATCTGCAAAGTGAGTGTGACCGATGGTGTCTGTTTGTAACACACGAACGTGTGTGAGTGTGGCTAAGAGTGTGCCCACCGGCCACTCAAGACCCCTTTCCTCTTCCCACTAGCCTCTGGCTTGGGCCCCATCAGCCTTTATTTCCATGGAGACACTGAAGGTCTCCTTCCTGGTCCCTCCTCCATCACCTCTTCAAGGATTGCCTTCCACTCTCCCCTGTGTTGGGGCCTGAGGTAAGACCTAGGCAACAAACAAAACTTAACCCCTCAAGAATGAGTCCCTGTCACCTGGGAGCTGGCCAGCAGGTAGGAGACACACCCCACCACCTTCACAAGAGCTGGGGAAGACAGACCAGGGCTTTTACTCTGTCCCCATTGCAAGGGAAGGGGCCTCGCCTAGAACACACCAGGCGTTAGTGCCAGGCACTAGGGAGGCTCTCCAGAGGGTCTACAGAGCAGCTGGGAAGTTACTCTCCTAGGAGCTAAGAGCTCACCTCTCAGCAGGTAACATTTCTAAAACACCAGACAGAGGCCAGGTAAACCCTCCCCACAGGACACACCGTCTCAAGCCCTGGAGCAGGGACCTCGGCAATGGTGATGAGCTCCTGGGCCTCAAGCCAATGAGGCCTCAGTCAGTTCTAGTCTCTTTTCAGAGGAGTATGAATGTATGAGCATGCGTGTGCATTCGTGTGTGTGTGTGAGCATGCGTGTGCATCTGTGTGTGTGTGGGCATGCATGTGCATTCATCCTTGTGTGTGTGTGTGTGTGTGTGTGCGTGCATGTGTATCCGTGTGAGTGTGTGAGCATGCATGTGCGTTCATCCGTGTGTGTGTGTGAGCATGCATGTGCGTTCATCCGTGTGTGTGTGTGTGTGTGAGCATGCATGTGGATCTGTGTGTGTGAGCATGCATGTGCATCTATGTGTGAGAGCATGCATTTGCATCTCTGTGTGTGAGAGAGCTTGCATGTATGTATGTATGTGTGTGAGCATGCATATGTGTCTGTGGGGGGAGCACTCACATGCTCTGTGTGTGAGAGAGAGAGCATGCACATGTCTCTCCACGTGAGCATGCATGTGTCTCTGTGTGAACAGTGAGCATGCACGTGTGTATGAACACGTACCTGTGTGTGTATGTATGTGCGTATGTGTGTGTGTGTGTGTGTGTGTGTGTGTGTGTGTGTGTGTGTGTGTTTACACCATACACCTATAGCCTCGGTGGAGTGACCAAGTCTATATCCCAGAGATGGAAAGGTACCTTTTGCCTTCAGCCGTGAGCCTGGTGTGTGGTAAACACACACTATAAGCTATGTTCATATTGCTAGTGTCTGCTAACAAATACGTCCCTGAAGACAGGGACTGTACAGTGCTATGCAGGGCCAGGCAGCTGAGCACTCTAAGGCTTACCCTTGCCCAGCCGCAGGGTGGATGAGCTCCTGTGCATACAGACTGCCTAACCCTAAAGTTACCCTGTGCCTCCCAGCACCAGCAGCCGCTCTGCCCCGTGGCAACCCGCTGCCTCTACACAGTGGGCTGGATGAGGGCACGAAGAGACAGAGAGGCCTGCAGCCCTCCATGCCAGAGGCGACAAGCCACACATCCATCCACCACCACAGCCACTGGCCATGTGGTATTATGGTGTGGGTATGAAATGTTCTCCCAAAGGGGGCCCATGTTGAAGGTTTGGTCCCCAGCCAACAGGCCATGGGGATGCCCTCTTTATCACTGGCCCAATCTGTTGTGTTTGGTTTGGATTGGAGACAGGGTCTCTATCTGAGCTGGCATCAAACTCCGATGCAGAGGATGAACAACTGATCTCTCAGCAACAACTGCGAGTCACCAAGTCACTTGATATGCTGGGATCAAGCCCAGGGCTTCTGGGATGCTGGGCAAGAGCTGTACCAACTGAGCTAGACCCCAGGCCTGACTTCTCCCCCCTGCGCTCGCTCGCGCTCTCTCCTACTCTCTCTTACTCTCTCCTGCTCTCTCTCTTACTCTCTCCTGTGCTCTCTCTCTCTCTCTCGCTCTCTCCTGCTCTCTCTCTCTTACTCTCTCCTGCTCTCTCTCGCTCTCTCCTGCTCTCTCTC
>CM052702.1:127962821-127986700 GCA_028551405.1 Uromys caudimaculatus
TCTTGCTCTCTCCTGCTCTCTCTCTCTCTTACTCTCTCCTGCTCTCTCCTCCTCTCTCTTGCTCTCTCCTGTTCTCTCTCTCTTGCTCTCTCCTGTTCTCTCTCTCTTGCTCTCTCCTGCTCTCTCTCTCTCTTACTCTCTCCTGCTCTCTCTTGCTCTCTCCTGCTCTCTCTCTCTTCTGCTCTCCTGTTCTCTCTTGCTCTCTCCTGCTCTCTCTCTCTCTCACTCTCTCGCTCTCGCTCTCTCGCTCTCTTGCTCACTCTCTTGCTCTCTCACTCTCACTAGCTCTCTAGCTCTCTCGAACGCTCTTGCTCTCTCTCCCCTTCCCCCCTCCTCCACCCCTACCCCGTAATATGAACACCTCTAGTATCCCATGACTCCTTGCCCTCATGCTTCTGCCTCACACAGGCCAAAAAACAAAACCATGAGCCAAAATGAAATTTCCCCTTTAAATCACTGGTCCTGGGGACTTCATCACAGCAATGATAACTGGCGGACACATCTGGGCTGTGTGTCAGCTTCTCATAACTATCCACCAGGCAGGTAATGTAGCCTCCCTGTGCAGACAGGGCATGGAGACACCCGGCCAGGCTGGTCTGTGTGGCACAGCCAGTGCATGAGCACAGATGGTCAGACCCCAGCAAAGGGCACATCTGGAGTAGCCTGTTATCTAGGTAAACATGTGTCCCTTAACTCCTCACTCTGTCCTCCCTGGAAGAGAGGGATTTACTGTCCCCACTTTATGGATGGGAAAAGTGAGGCTCAGGTACTGAAGCCCCTTGCTTTTGAGGAGCAGAGTCACAACCTGGGACCAGCAAGATGTCTCAGTGCATAATGCTTTGCTGTCAAGCCAGATGATCTGAGTTTAGACCCCAGGACCCACATGGTGGAAGCAGAGAACTGATTCCTACATTATCTGCACACACATGCTACAGAATATACATGCACACACACAAATAAACAAATAAACAAATAAATAAATGAGGGTGTTTCTCTGTATACCTGTGCCTGTCCTGGAACCCAGAGAGATCTGACTGCCTCTGCCTCCAAAGTGCTGGGATTAAGGGCACGCTCCACCATGCCCACCAAACATAATTTTTTTAAATGCCCCAACCTGAAGCTAGAACCACTTGTCCCCTCAGAAAACCCCACCTCAATCCGCACCCCTACCTATCCCAGCTCAGTGCCCAGGACTCCTCTCTCCTATCTGCGATTTCTGCACCTTCCCCTGCCCTCCCCAGCTATGGATGGAGGAGAAAGAGTCACTGTCGTGGATTGAATCCAAGGTGGACCTCCGCGTGATAGAGAATTGTTACCGTGACAGAACCCGATCACCTAGGAGACAACCCACTAGGCCTGTCTGTAAGGAAGTCTCTCAACTGAGTTCATTGAAGTGGGAAGACCCCTTTCTGATGTCACCCCATCCCAAGACTGGAGTCTTGAGTAAGAAAAGAGAGATCTGAGCAGCTACCTGTGGGACCGTGAAAGGCAGCCTGGTTTCTGGTTGAGCTAAGGT
Source organism: Uromys caudimaculatus (assembly GCA_028551405.1). Lineage (NCBI taxonomy): Eukaryota > Metazoa > Chordata > Mammalia > Rodentia > Muridae > Uromys > Uromys caudimaculatus. The sequence goes on from CM052702.1 coordinate 127,964,338, forward strand.
TTAAAACCCCGGGACCTAGCAGGGGACAACCCTACAAGGGATGGTAGGCGTTTTGCCATGCTCCTGGGCCCCAGGCTCCAGACACGAGACCGCAGCTCTCCATAGGCCTGTGGCTATCAGTCATGTAGCCCCAAACCCCTCCACAGGTAGAGGTGTGGTCACGTAGCCTCAAGACACTCCCATTTTAATGAGGCACCTAGAGGCTTAGCCAATAATCTCCCCTTCCCCTTCCCAGCCACTCCTCCCTGCAAAAGGTACTTCAATCCCAGGCCTGCCCTGAGATTGTGGGGCACGGTTTCACTCATCATGACTCTCCACCATGACAATAAATGCCCTAAAACCATGGACCCTCTCTCTTCATCGGGATTCACCGAGGGGAACGATGGAACAGGCCTTCCTCTAAAGAGTCGCTACCAAACCAACCCAGCCAAAGACTCGGTCCCCAGCTGGACCCAGCCAGGCTCCTCCCTGCCTTTTCCCCCTCAGCCCTGGGCTAGATACAGCCCGGGGGATGGGGCACTCCATTCTCAACTCCTCTGCAGCATCCAGCAGTGCAATCCCTGGGAACCCCAGGCCGTGCACCCCCACCCCTGGGTGGTGTCCTGTGGCTTCTCACAGCCCGACATCGCCCAGCGGTGCCTGGGGTGAGCGAGGTCAAACTTCCCGCCTCTCCCAGAGTCCCAGGGGCAGACGCGGGACACTCACCACTTTAACCCAACAGCTATCTTTCCTGTCCTCTGCTTTCCTGGTGGCAGTTGTGACCTGCTGCCTCAGACTGTGGCATGGGGAACGCAGGGGCCCTCACACTGGAACACACACACACCCCCACTGCCCAAGCGAGAGCTGATGCTATATTCCAGGCACAGTCAGGAGAAGTGAGTGCTCCTCCCCAGCCAGCCCTGTTTACACCTGATAGGTAGTCGTTATCATTCCATGGTAACCCAAGTTCATGGGGCTAGGGCCGAGCTTTAGATCTGGGCCCAGGACCACCAAGAGAAGATATCAGAGCAGCGGGGCAACTGCCTCCTCCACTGGCTTTGAACAGAAGGCAGGACAGAAGGAAGCCTGAGAATGAGAAACAGGAGTCTGATCTCTCGTGTCTAAGCTACAGTTCACTCTGAGCCATCCTGGCCAGCCCAGCCAAGAACTAGAAACACACACAGCCAGCTCATTGGGGTCACTGGGCTGTTCAGCCTCAGCGTGATGTCTAGCGCTGACCTGACATGTGATCTGGCTAAGATCATTGAGGCCTGAGCTAAGGAGTCATGTCCCCAGGACACAGCAGGTGCACTGGGCAGGGGGTAGAGAGAAGGCGTGCCAGAAAGACCTAGAAGAATGCAGCTACCACATTCCAGCCCTGAGCTCAGGCTCAGGGAAGGAAATGGAGCAAATAGCCAGATCCCACCCGAGGAGGGGTCTCCTTTCTTGTATCTCACACTGCTCCAGGAGATCCCCGTCAGTCTGCCCAGAGACTTCTCAATCTAGACATTTGCCCTGCCCTGCCCAGCCCTGTATGAATCTACACTCATGTTCAGCAAGGCCTCCTGATACAGTCCTTCCCATCATGCCCCAGACCCCTGGATATCCACCCTTACTCTATTTCATCCTGTCTCCAAGACCCCTGACTGAAGTTCTCTTCAACTTAGTACCCGGGCATGCCTGCGGGGATTCCAAACAGAGCAGACAGACAGGCAATACAGGGAATCACCCTGATCCAGTCCAGCTAATCACAGAGGAGAGGTGCCCACACACTGAGGTTGCTCACCCACCCCAAGCCAGGCAGAAACCCTAAGGGTCCGCCCACTCAACATGAGCAATGAATGTGCATGAGGCTCTCTTTCCCCTGCCAGGGCAACTATCCTGGGGATCTGGGGCCATCCGCCTGAGAACCAGCCTTTAACTCACCCAGAGAGTTCCCCTTCTCACATCAGGAGAGCCAGGATCCCAACTCAGGGTCCCAGATGCCTTAAGCCACAAACTATCACCCCACCATCACAAACATATACACATATGTATGTGTGTGTGCGTGCGTGTGCACACACACACACACGCACACACACACGCACTTCCTGTCACTCTGAAAATAGAGGGACTGGGATTCAAACTACGTTACCTGGGCTGCCAAAATGACTCAGAAGGTTACAGCAAGCTTCAGGACAAGAGTTCAGTCCCTTCAACTCACATGGCAGGGAGAACCCATTCCTGCAAGTTGTCCTCTGACCTCCATTTGTGTGCCAGGACACACAAACCGAGCCACACAGACACACTTACACACTACATAAATTAATATAATAAATTTAAGTAGCCACTCTAAGTACCACTGACTATGAGTTGAGCTAGACACAGCAGAAAAAAATCAGTGGTTGTTTCCAGAGGCAGAGACTGGAGTCCAGAAGGACTTTGGCTTCCGTGTGGCCCCAAAGTTAGTGCTTAGATGGATGAACACAGGCCCCAGAACTGTGGCTTTAGCCACCAAGGTGCCCTGCTTCCTGGGTGCTGCCAGGCACAAGGCGCAGAGAATCCCCAACAGCAACCACAAAGGGAGAACGGAGCCAGGTCTGGTAACTCACACCTGTAATGCTAGCACTTGGGAGGCTGAGGCAGGAGGATTGCCATTAGTACAACTGAAATAGGACCCTGTCTCTCAACCCAAAAAAAAAGGAACAAAAGAAGAACTCTTTTTAAATGGGGGCTAAGGATGTAATTCAGCAGAGTGTTTGCCTGCCATCCCAAAGCCCTGGGGCTCATGCCCCAGCACCAAGCATGGTGGCACATGCCTATAACCTCAGAAGTAGAGGCAAGAGAATCAGAGGTTTCATGGTCATCATATCTGCCACATAGTGAGTTCAAAGCCGTCCTGGGCTATGTGAAAACTTGTCTGCCCCCTCCCACAAAAATAAAATAAAGACTAGCCAGCAAGATGGCTCAGCAGGTGAAGGTCTTTGTTGCCAAGTTCATTTAATTCCCTAGGACCTATACGTGGAAGGAGAGAACTGACTCCCTCTAGTAATCCTTTGACCTCCACACAAGAACCGTGGCACGTACACACATGCACCCGCACATTCACACAGACACACACACATGCACACACACACACACACACACACACACACACACAATAAATATAAAATTTTTAATTTAAAAATACAAAAGAAATGGAATGGTATTAGCAGAAGTAATCACACAGCATCTTAGTTCCCACGGATAGCTCCGGGGAGCGAGTCTCCTCTCCCTTCTGTTTTGAGCAGGAACAAAGGATGCTGGGAGAGTTTGTGAGTTCACCGAGGCCACTCAGGTAGTGAGAGGCCTGGGTGTGAGACTGGGGTCAGGCCTGCTTCCTCCTATGCAACAACAGGCTCCCAGGCAAAAGAGAGAATGAGGCCACCACAGCGAGCCTCAGCACTGACCTCGTCCAGGAGGAGGGTCCAAACGAGCTCTCTAGTCACTGTCCCACCCTGTCCCACGCCCCTGTCAGGCTCTATTCTTTTCCCAGTGGGCAAAGCTCACTTACTCTGTCTGGGGTGGTGCAGCCGCTGGGTCCAGGTCTGTGGGAAGAGCAAAGAGAGACAGCCTGTGAGGCAGAGGCTGGCCCCAGGAGCTGAGCCTATTCCCACCCCCTGTTCCCCACCCCTCCAAGGAACCAGGGTGCCTGTAGTATCCCCTGCCTTTTCTTGGCCCCTCTCTATTGAGTAAGCTCCCAACCTGTCCTGCCTGCCCCAAACCGCCCCCATGGCCCAACCTCAGTCAGAACCAGCACCCTGCCTACCAGGCTTCCACCAACCCCAGCTCTTGGAAGGGTTGCTATCTGCAGGAAGTTCCTGCTGATCCAGTCCCTGGTGTAGCCCAGATGACAGATCTGAGAGCCCAGTCGCTGGCATTTACTGACAACATGACTGGGCCCTCCCACCCCTGGGGTGCTGGCTCCCCAAGCAGGCAGATGGGTTCTTTGGAACCGTGGCTGGAAGGTTACAGGAGCTTAGGGCTTGTGCCCCCAGCAAAACTCCAGCCAAGAGATTCCATTTAGGCTCAGACAGAGTGCAAGCCAGATGTTGCAGGAATGCTAAGAATTCCTTCCCCAAGAGAAGCAGGATATAGTCTCTTCCCAGTGGCTCCCTTTCCTGCTTACTGGAGACCCTGGGAGCCTGAGAATTCCCACTAGTTCTCTAGGATTTGCCTGCAGTCCCCACTTGCCTGGTGGAGGCTCCCAGAGACACCTCACCTGAGCCGGGGACAGTGTCAAAGCAGATCAGCGAGGGCTCTGTATCCCTCTCAGGGGCGAGGCCAGGGACAACCAGGCCAGGGTTAGTGTCCTCCTCATCATCACTGTCATCAAACTCAAAGGCTTCTCCGGAGTCCTCCTCCACCTCGGGGGAGGGGCCTGGAGCGCTGGGAGTCAGGGGATCTCCTGGAAGAGAGGAGGGGTTAGTGAGCTAGGGGGCAGTGTCTAAAGGCTGGTTAGCAGTTCTGGACACTAGGCTCACACTGTTCTCGCCAGAGGGTCTGCTGTGTTCCTAAAGCATCCTGGGCCCTGGGGCAGGTCTCTGAGGAGAGAGCAGCGGAGGCACTCGCTCTGTGAACAGTCTCTCCTTTCAGCCTTTTGAGACAAGGCCCCAGCAGGCCTGGAACTCAGAGATCCACCTGCCAATAGTTCACAAATGCTGGGATTAAAGGTGTGCGCCACCATGCCTGACTGATATCCCAGTCCTTTTAAATGCACAGAGAGGACACCTATTTCTCTGTGTTCCTATGCTAATGCTTTCTGTGTAGGAGCTAGTGAGAGCAAGCAAGCTCTTTATTCCATATGAAACAGCCTCTTGGGAACATGGGGGAACATAGATGACACTCAGGCACAGGGCAGTGCTGGCTGGAGCTAGGTATGAGATCTGAGTTCCCAGCACAGAGGTCTCCAGTAGGGCCTCACTTCCTGCTCCTCCCCTCCTGGTTTGTTCCCAGTCCCCTTCCTCATTCTTCACAGCCCAGCTCAGAGGTGTCCCTAAGCTCACTGACAAGGCGCCTCCCTCTGCCACAGCCTCTCCCTTGGCTCACCCTGGCCTTGCATGGCCAGCTCGGGCTTATTCTGTGTGGCGTGTAATCTCCGCCAATTATGGACCCCAAATACCTTAGCAGACTGTGCCCTTTACTGTTAGGGCCTGATTGGGCCAGGCTGTGGCTCTGCAGTTTTTGTCTAAATACTTAAGGACTGGGGTTTCTGTCCATCAGGGTACACTCTAACTCTGAGGGTCCTCCTGCGGCAGGGCTACCTAGCTGAGAGCGGAATCTCACCAATGCAAGTTCCTCCTGGTTCCCTCCCCTGCACAATGGAAAAGAAAAGCAGAACTCCCTAGGGCTGGCCGCATGGCCTCAAGCATTCCTCAGCCTTAGCATCATTGACACAGAAAGGGACAGTACCACCGTGGCTCCTTCCCACACCCCGTGGGAGCCCAGCAGCACCCCACTCTGGGACAGTAGCTCCCTACCGATATGACACCCCAAAGCGTCTCCAAACATTGCCATAGGTTCCCCCCAGGGAGCAAATCCCTACTAGTTGGGAATTTCTGGGGTTTGTGTTGTCGCCAGCACAGCATCGATTAACTAAGGGCTCTAACTTGAGTGACAAACATGGACAGAGCCTGCCTGAGACCCCTGAGGACATGAGTGGTGGGGGAGGATACAGCAGAGTGGACGAGCTAGCAGATGGACAAATGGACAAACAGGTGGCTACCTCCAGTCCAATTGCCTCTCCCACCGGGAAGATTCCTTTCCTCCCCATGGAAGCCAGGAGCTCAGGGGTACATGTAGAGGGGAGACTAGCTCTCCTGACTGATGTGGTCGTCCTGGCACAGGAAGTTAAGGCAGGAGGACTACAGATCTGAGGTCAGACTGGGCTCCAGAGTGAGATCCTGCCAAGCAGTGAGGAGAGCTTACGGGGACCTGAGTTCAATTCCCAGCACTCGCATCACCGCCTGGAACTTCAGCTCTAGGGAACCCAATGCTTCCTCCTGCTCTCCAAAGACACAGACACAGACACCCACACTCCAGACACGTGAAAATAATATTTTTTAAAACAAAACCTCTGGGCCCAGAAAGATGACTTGGGAGTAGGTGAAGTCACTCATGGCCCAGTGACGCCAGCCTGAGGACAGAGTTCCATAGTAGAGGCCACATAAAGATGTCAGAAGGACGCCCGGCTCCACGGAGCTGTCCTCTGACCTCCATGGCCACACTGTCACTCTCACACACACACACACTCAACACACACTCACTCACACACAATAATACAAAATTCTAAACAAATGAATCACGGAGACAGAGTTCGAGGCCAGCCTGGTCTACAGAGTGAGTTCCGGGACACATAGAGAAACCGTATCTCAAAAACAAAAAACAAACAAACAAAACAGAAATGAATCACTGGCTTCAGACATCTAAAAATATATAATTACTATACAATGATGTTCCTAAGACTGCATTTGGTGGTACAACTCCAAATACAATCTACTCGGTATCAGGTTGATAATTTCAGATATATTTTTTTAAAGCTTTATTTATTTTATATAGAGTACACTGTAGCTGTCTTCAGACACACCAGAAGAGGTTATCAGATCCCATTACAGATGGTTGTGAGCCACCATGTGGTTGCTGGGAATTGAACCCAGGACCTCTGGAAGAGCAGTTGGTGCTCTTAATTGCTGAGTCATCTCTCCAGCCCAATTTCAGATATTTTAAGGATTTATGTTGACAAAGATTGGGCACAACTTTTAAATTATTTATTATGTTTTTTGTGTATGTATGTATGTATGTATGTATGTATGTAGTATCAGGGTACTCTGATGGAAGTCAGAGAACAATTTTTGATCATCGTTTCTTTCCTTCCACCATGTGGGTCCCAGGGATCGAACTCAGGTCTTTCGGCTTGGCAGCAATCACCATTACCCAGCAGCTGGGCCATCTCGCCAGCCTATATCAAGTACAACTCGGAGACTGTTTTGACAGTTGTGCCAACTATACATGTAGTGTGTACATATGTGTCTGTGTATGTGTGAGCGTGTGCACATGCCTGTGTGTACAGAACCTCTGCCATCTCCCTTTCTCTCTGCCTACCTACAACCACAGTGGTCTTCTTGCTGTACAGAGGTTCTACCTCAGGACCTTTGCACTGGCTGCTCCGGGGCCTGAAAGGCTCTTTTCTCAGTTGTCTTCCCTTTTCCTACCTCCTCAGGCTATTATCTGCCACTGGTCAGTAAGTAGGGTTGCCATGGAGACCCTGGGAACCTCTCCCTCCTGGTTTGGTTTTCAGAGACAGGGTCTCACGTAGCACAAGCTGGTCTCAAACTCACTATGTAGCCTAGAATGACTTTGAACTTCCGATCCTCCTGCCTCCAGCACACTGTGGTGGGAGAGAGTGCTTGGATTAGAGACATTGGACACCACACCCAGCTCTCAAAATAAAATTTCAATCCCAGAGTAAACGTCCACAGAGTCCACGCAGTCCCCGCCTGCTATTTGGGGAGTGTACGACACAAACCCATCCTGTTTCACAGATGCCTAACCACTCAGTGTCCTCTGTCTTTCCCATGATTCCATGCACACATGGCAGGTGTCACCAGTGATAAAGGTCGTAAGGCCCCCCGCTCAGCCCTGAGCATCAGTGGTAGGGTGAGCATGGAGGGACCTGACTTTCACGCTTTGCTTGGCTTCTGCTCTCAAGAATGGGGTCACAAGGCTCCCGGGCTCCCAGGACTGCTTGAGGAAAGACAGGCTAGCACTGAGGCCCCTAGTGCACGGGCTAAGCTCAGTGACTACCAGATATTTGCATGACAACGATGCCAGGCACATTGCTATAATTAATTACATCATATTCTCCTGACTCCAGCATGGTTATAACTATTAGTACAGCCGGATCGGAGTCCCATCTATGCCTTTGGCTAGCATGAGCTGGCTTTTCCAACTCACAGCCCAGGTCATGCTGACTCCCCCAGGGGTTGTCAAGAACTCGGGTCACTTCCGCACCTCCTTCCTTCAAAAGTACAAACAGCTCCAGCTATTCTTATCTGTGTCACCACGAATCCAACCAGCAGCTCCCCACAGCCCTGAGCCAGTGATTGTGGAGACGTTAAGACGTTGGCTGAGATGTCAGAGCTCACTGACGAGCCTGGGTGTGGAAGAATGCTAAAAGAGACAAGGCCATGCCCAAAGAGGAGCCAGCTCATGCTTACCAGGGCCTGGGAAAGGACCAGGCGTGAGGCTACTGTCAGAGAGCCAGAAGGATGCAGAAACACGTGACGTGCTTAGATGGAGAGTGGGTGCCCCTCGCTGGGGCTGCAGGAGTCAACGACCAAAAGCAACACCACACACCACACCCCCAGCACACCACAGACACGAACAATGGGGTGGATCAGCATAGGCCCAGTATTTGAGGGCCTCTCTTCCTCAGGAACTGAAAACCAGACACAGATAAGGGACCAGTTCAACAGGTGACAGGAGCCAGCTGCCAGTCAAAACCTCAGAAAAGAAGTTCTGGTCTGGTCTGTTTTCATTCTTACTTCCCAACTGGCCTCCTTGCAGGGTAGAAGAGAGAGAGCCGGGGGGGCCCCAGCAGCAGGAGCCAGAGGAACCTGAGGCCCCTGGGACAGAAAAAAGCCCTCTCCCAGCTAGCTACCCTCCATCCCTTCTCCAGGACACCCCACACTGCTCTTTATCGGAAGGATCCAGTGACCCAGCCCAGTGACTGGAAGCCCAGCCCTCTCTCACCATCTGGACAGGTGGTGTGACAGGTGCCAGTCACTCATGGCCTTGACAGACACACCCAGTCCTCAAGAGAGCCAACCTAAGTGAGTCTAGGAAGCAGCAACCCTGAGAGCCACCATTGCTGTCAGAAACCAACCCTCTGGGAGGCTCCCCCACCACAGTGACGGTGATACTGCAAGCTAGTGGATTCCTCATACTTCAGGAAGGAACATTCCAGAGGGAAAGAGACTCATCTTCTGCCCCCACCAGGGCTTAGACACTCAGGGAGAATTCACGCAGTCTATCCACGCCCTCCGATGACGCACACTCCTGTTCACTGAACGCTGGTTGCCACACACAGTTCTTTAAGTATGTTTAAACCTCACAACAGTACTGAAGAGGGCATCATCATCCCACGTTTACAGACAAGGACACTGAGCTGTCGCGACCCCATGTCCCATAACAAAGCTCATGGTGTGAACGGCAGGCAGGGTCAGAATCTGAACTCAGTGGCTGGGCTGGGAACCCAGGAGCCCTTGCTGTGGCAGATTTACTTGCTTCCCTTCCTGCAGGGGTCAGGAAGAGGCAGGGGGAGACAAGAGGGCAGGAAGTTGGGCTTATGGGTAAAATAGCCATGGTCCCGTCCCTCAGGACAGCGTCCAGATGCCACCCTGCGGTAGCTATGGCCCCACTGAAGGGGGTGCCAAGTAAAACACAGGAAGCTGGGTTAAATTCCAGATCAACAAGTGGTTTTGTTGGGTAAATATTTTTTTTGTCTTCTTTTCGTAAAACAGTCAAGACTGGGATACCTCCAAAACCCAACCTTATGGTCAGACCCTTCCCCCTCAACCCCAGTTTGCACCTTCAAATGGAACCCAAGTGCCCCCTCAATCCCAGGCCCCAAACTGTCCATCTCTGCAGGTAAAACATCAAAAGATGCCTGACATGGCTCCATTTTGTGGACAGGAAACCTGAGGCAGATAGAGACAGTGCACACAGTCAGCAAAACTCAACCTACCCAAAACCAGTATAGCTCAGCCCTGTCACTGGGACCCTGGGGTACAGTACCTATGGCAGGCTGTGGAGGAGGGTTCGAGGAAGCCATCAGACAGGGTCCAGCTCAGTCTACCACCGTCCTCGATGTTCGCCTGTGAAAGAAGGCCAGAGACGGTCAGATAACCTGTGGGAGGGACAGCAAGCGAGCCCAGTTCATAAGCCGTGCTCCGGCAGAGCCACACTCACGTTCTTCCCGGCAGCCCCAGAAAGGGCCTGGCCTCCATCCGGTATAAATCATTAACTTATAGAGAAACTGCCAGCTGCATGGCAGAAATCCCCATCTTCCCAGAATTCCTGGCAACCATAATCTGCTTTAGCCTACTGTCAAGGGGCCGGCCCTTAGGAGCCTGTGGGTCAGCCAAGAAGGTCTGTCCCATGTCCTCTAGCCAGGCCCTGGGGTCACACTTCAACACCAGAGTCCCCACATTCTGGGAACCATAATGCCCTGGATTGGACAATCACAATTCCGGGGACACTTCCTCCTCATGGTATCCCCACCATCACAGGCTCCTGTGGCTCTGACTTGTCACCAGGCCCCTCCTGCGCGTGTGACAAAAGCCACCTTTTCTTGTTGCTCACTGTCCTGACCTATAGGGTTGGCCATCTGGCAAGCAGCCACCAGTCTAGGCACACGGCTGTAGGAAGCAAAGGAATACAAAGAGGTGGCTGGCACAGGACAGGGACAGAATCCCAGGTGGTGCAGGTCACTCCTGTCCCATGGAGCTTACACACAGAGCAGGGCTGGGCCATGGGGGATGGGCTCCCCAGGCTCTGGAGCACTTTGCCAGATGTCCCAGACGGAGCAGGGAGAGGTGCTCTGCGCCTCTGATCTGGTACCTGTCCTTCTAGACCTCTCTCCAAGGAGGGAATCAGGCCTGAAGAACGAGCAGAGAGCTCTGTCAAGCCTGACCAGTCACCAGCTGGCTGTGGACCTGTTTCCTTTTGTTTTTTACTAACTAAAAATAGCTTTTATTTGTAGTACCTGACCGAACAACCATGGAATGCGCAAGAGTGACAGAAAAAGATTGTGGCAGGGTCATGCACGGAGCTCGTGCAGCCCAGAGGTCACCCCCAGCCCGTAACAAGCACTTGTATAGATTGACATGTCATAAGAAGAAAACGAGGTCCAGAGTATGCCTGAAGCTTGCCCAAGATCACACAGCTAGGAAGAGGCAGGATTCGACCAAAGACAGACACTATTAGGGCCCCTTAAGGAACCATTATGGGGCTGGAGAGATAGATGGCTCAATGGTTAAGAGCACCGGCTGCTCTTGCAGAGAACTCGAGGTTGATTGCCAGATCCCACATGTGGCTCATGACTGTCTAGAATTCTCGTTCCAGGGGATCTGATGCCCTCTTCTGGCCCCTGTGGGCAGCAAGTACACACAAGCACAGCATGCGTGCTTTCATGCTGTGTCAGTACATGCAAGTGAGCAAGCTCGCACACACACATGCACACACAATCTCTCTTCCATTCCAGGTCCTAAGCTCCCAGGAACAGCAAATACCAGTCTCTTAACAATCCTAAGCTGCTGGACGCAGAGGCAGAGCAGGTGGATTTCTGAGTTTGAGGCCAGCCTGGTCTACAGAGCAAGTTCCAGGACAGTAAGGGCACCACAGAGAAGCCTTGTGTCCAAAAAAAAAAAAAAAAAAAAAAAAAAAGTGTTTCTAAAACAATCCTACATATTCACTAGCTGTCACAAGCTTGTTCCGTTGTCCCCTCCCCCCCTCGTTTATGACATCATCTTCTATTTCAGTCACCCCAAAGTCAAGCATGTCACCACGCACGGCTCTGCTGTTGTCTCCCTGACCACAGGCTAACACTCTGCCATGCTCCCACATGTCCTAGACCACTGCATCTCATCCTGGGGCACTGGGCATCTCCCTTCACTCCCCGAGAGGGAGCGGGATGCAGTGAAGGACCCTGAGGGTCAGAGTCAGAGGGTTGCCACAGTGATCCACCTCCTTACCACTCATTACCATTTATGTTCTATGCTGACTGGGGTCTCCGCTGACAGCCCTGCTTCCAAAGCATACACAGCGCTAGGCGCCGTCTGGGGATGTCAGGTGACCCTGGGATCCTGAAGGATAGTCCCTCAGACCCGGGGACTGTTGACCACCTCAGCCTGTTCACACAGAAGCACACAGACCTCTGTACTGTCACTGTTTGGGGCTTGGTTTTGTTTAATTCTTGTTGACCTCAGAACGGTGCACACAGAAATGGTGTTTTGTTTGCTTTCTGACACTGGGTTAGAACCCAGAGGCTTGTGTGTGTCAGATAAGCACTCTGTGATTGACCAACAGCCTCAGCTCAACCTCACCTTAAAAAAAAAAAAAAAATATATATATATATATATATATATATATATATGTATGTATGTATATAATCTTTAATTATGTGTGTGAATATGTGTGTGTGCATACTTGTGCACCCAGCAATTCTCTCGTCTCTACCCTCCTAACCCACCCCACCTCACTGCCCCCCACACACAGAGCTAGAGTTATAGGCATACTCATGGCCACACCTGGCTTCTTGTGGGCTGGGGATTTGAACTCGGGTCCTCGTGATCACACAGTAAGCACTCTGACACACTGGATCATTTCCTAGCACAGAGCAGCGCTGTACTTGCCTTAGATGATACCACAATTCACTTTCAAGTCATAAAGCCTTGGCTGTCCAGGCAGAGGCTGCCCTGGTCCCTTGGTGTTTTGAATAAGACAGCAGTGGGCATCCGGCTTCCCCGCCCCACCCCCACCTGCGCTTGTGGAGGTGAATTCACAAGCCTTCAGGGTTCACCCCTAAAATAACAAGTCTACAAGGGTAGATGCTCAGTAAAGGACTGATGTCACCCCATTTGCAAACTGAAGCTGCCTGCAGAGCTCCTTCCAGCGGGCTCAACCACTCAGATCTTCCTTAGGAGCTCTAGGACCCAAAGGCGGGAAAACATATGCCCGTTTCGAAGGCAAGATGGAGGCACCATCACCCAGCCTTGCAAAGATGGCGTGATAACAACATTCAGAGCCCTTCCCTGCCAGGCTGAGAAGTCCCTTGCCCTCCTCTCCTGCTCTTCCTTCGGAGTCTAAGGTTTCTCCGAGACAGGAAGGCATACGACAGTACTTACGGGATGAGAAACTTTCTCTGTGTTTCCCATCTAATTCCCACATCACCCCATCATTTAGAGAGAAGGAAACACAGGCCAGAGAGGTTAAGAATTTGCCCCAGGTCACAACACACAGCCAAGGTGAGCAGCTGACAGAGCAGGACACAGCACAGCATGGGGCTCGCATCTCAGGCACTCTGCTCAAGGCTCTGGCTACGCCGCTCCCTGGACCTAAGGGGTGGACTTTGGAGGCACGTGATCCAGGCAAAAAGGGAGGCAAGGCTGGAAACTCCTCTGAGCAAGGGCATATGCTAGTGAGCCCTGCTCACACTCACAGGCTTGAGGCTGCCACTCTGCGCAAAGCCACTGGTCTCCAAAGGAGGTGGGAGAGTAAGGGGTCTGGCTCAAAGCCACCCACGGTCACCTCTACAGGCCCTCGTGGGCAACAAGAAATACAGAGGACACAGGTAGAATTTCCAAAGATGACCCAGGGACACTGGTCTCTGCCAGTCAGTCTTCTATTTGCTAACACGTAAGACACGGGCTGTGGCAACTGGTTTGATTTGGAGTTGGGGCCCAGGTTAGAGTCCCATGTGACCACTGACAGTCCAGCACAGGACAGCATCTGCATCTATGAGATGAGAATCTAGAACCTATCCCACAGGATGCTCTGCAGGACAGCTGAGGCCAGCACAAGCCTTAGAAGAACTGTGTGCCAATACGCCCATCGCTATACAGTCACCTCACAATGAGGGGTAGTAAACAGGGGACCCAGAGCCCATAACTTGCAGCCTTGAGTATCTAGAGGCAGCATCCTGGAGTGATGAGTCTTTGTGGGTGCCCTTCTCTGTGTGGTCATGGCCTCTCCTCATCTCTCGCAGCTCCGGGCTTTGCTTCAGTACAGTGAGTGTACACATGCCTGCTCAGAGGCCTCAAGGCCACAAGAAGGAGGAGCCACCTAGAAAGCAGACAAGAGCTCCGAGCAGAACAGGAGCTGCTCAGGACAGGAGCTGCTCAGGACAGCGACCTACCGCTTGGCTGCGAGCAAGATACTTTTTAAGCTTTCCCTGAGCTATACCAGCTCTGGAAGCTTCTAAGACAGGAGCCCAGGTGGTTGTATTGTGGTGTTTGAGACAGGGCCAAGCTAAACCTTCCCCGTGTTTGGCTCTCTTGAAGGGGAAGACATAACATCTGAAAGTGGCCAGGCAAGGGCAGGGATCCAGCCATTCCAGAACCTTGCTACATTTCTTTCTCTTTCTCTCTCTCTCTCTCTCTCTCTCTCTCTCTCTCTCTCTCTCCCTCCCTCCCTCCCTCCTTCCCTCTCTCCTTCTCCCTCTCCCTCTCCCTCTCTCTGATTTCTTTTGTTCAGTGGTTTGTTTAGAGACAAGGCCTCATATAGATAGACCAGGCTAGCCTTCAAGCTGTGTAGCTGAGGCTGACTGAACTTCTGATCCTTCTGCATTCACCTCCCGAGTGCTGGGATTACATATGTGTACTGTAATGACAAGTTTATGCGATGCTGAAGGCTGAGCCCAGGGCTTTGTGCAAGGCTGGTGGGCACTATATACTGAGTCCCATCCTCAGCACCCCTGGCTATATTTTGCAAGTGCAAAGAGAAAAGGGGCCGGGAGGGCAGAGCCAGGATAAAACCATGATGGGCCAGTGCCTACAGCAGGGAGCTCTTCCTCTGACCACCTCTGTTGGGACCCCTCAGCCCCTTTGCAGTGAGCACGGGGAGGGAAAGACAAAGAAGCAGGGTGGTGATAGCACACACCTTTAATCCTGGAACTAAGGGGAAAGAGGGAGGTAGATCTGTGAGTTCAAGGCCAGCCTCATCTACACAGAGAAACCCTGTCTCAAAAAACCAAAAGAGAATAAAGGGGGGGAAGAGAAAAAAGAAAAAGCAGCTACACAATGAAAACCATCCACTCTTTCTTTCTGACGCTAAGGTTGGAACCCAGGCTCAGGACTACAGAATCACAGTAACCCAGGCTCAGGACTACAGAATCACAGTACACACCCTCAGCCAATCTATTGCCATTTTCTTCTTGTTATTGCTTGAGACAGAGTCTTATGTAGCCCAGGTTGGCCTCACATTTACTATGTAGCTGAGGATGACCTTAAAATTCCACCTGCCAAGACCCTCAGCACAGTCTCAGAATTAGAAATGGACTCAAGCTGGGCAGTGGAGGCGCACGCCTTTAATCCCAGCACTTGGGAGGCAAAGGCAGGCGGATTTCTGAGTTCGAGGCCAGCCTGGTCTACAGAGTGAGTTCCAGGACAGCCAGGGCTACACAGAGAAACCCTGTCTCGAAAAACCAAAAGAAAGAAAGAAAGAAAGAAAGAAAGAAAGAAAGAAAGAAAGAAAGAAAGAAAGGAAGGAAGGAAGGAAGGAAGGAAGGAAGGAAGGAAGGAAGGAAGGAAGGAAGGAAGGAAGGAAGGAAGGAAGGAAGAAAGGAAGAAAGAAAGAAAAAAGGGACTCAAATGTGGCACTACTGCTAACAGATGTGAACACCAAGTCCAAGGAAAGAGACGGACCTTCCCCAGTGGGTACAACATAAACCAGGCAGTGACAGTAAAGGCCATGGCTCAGAGTAGGAATCTGAATCCAGGGGTTTCTGAGCATAAATCCCAGTTCTGGCTGTGCCAGAGAATACCTGCTCGGAGCAGAAAGATGCCCTGAGCTAAGATGAAGTATTGGATAACAAATAGCCCCATAGCCAGTGTGGTCACTGTTAAAATCAAAACACTGGCCATGTGATATTCGGGTTGTAAGATTATAGATTTGCTCCTCTTGCGTACACCTTTCTTTTTTTTTTTAAAGTATTTATTTTATGTATATGAGTACACTGTAGCTGTCTTCAGACACACCAAAAGAGGGCATCAGGCCCATCACAAACGACTGTGAGCCACCATGTGGTTGCTGGGAATTGAACTCAGGACCTCTGGAAGAACAGTCAGTGCTCTTAACCACTGAGCCATCTCTCCAGCCCTTGTGGATACCTTTTTAAAAATAAGACTGGACAGGCAGGTGGACACCAGAGTTCCTCCTTTTTATACCACACTGTGCAGAGTGGAATGGAAGAGTCTGTCCTTCAGGGTGGCTCTCAGGGTGAGAATCAGGGGAACAAGGGAGAAAGCCTGAGTGCTTGGGGGTGCACGGTGTGTAGGCTGTGTGGAGTTCAGTGAGCAGATCCCAGAGAGGAAACAGCCAGCAAGCTCAGGGCAGCTAACTCTAACATGTCTTCCCTCCCAGCTAAGTAACTCTGACAGCGGCCTTACGGGTTTCCCTGGGGTTTACTCTCCCTCTGAAGTTTGAAGTCTAAGTATGGTTGGTGGCCGGTCTCACACGCTGAACTCAGTTCCCAGGCACTGGCCTGTATGTGGGTAGCGCTTTGAGAGACTCCCATCCCACTTCCTCCCTCATGAACTCCAGGGAACACTCCCTGGGGGCTCAGACTTCAGGAAGGACCATGAGTGAAGCCAGACATAGACAACAGTGGAGGGTGGTCCTGAGGAGGGGAAGGAGCAGAGTCCAGCTAGTCTGTACCAGATGGCTTCTGGCCACCCTTGAAGGAGACACAGGAAACAGGCTGTGGCCCAGGCACCCGGCTGAGGAACTCCAGCCTCAGAGGCAGCATGTCTGGCCTCTGGACTCCAGAAAAACAAAGAAACAAGCAACACAACCAGTGGAGGTGGAAAATGGAGGGGCGGTTAGCAAGGAGCTAGGACTGGGGCCACTGTCCTCCAGAGCCTCTCTAGCTTCCAGGTACTTGGCCAACTGGTCCCCACCTCAGGAACCTTGGTGACTATCCCACAGCTTTACCACTCTGGTCAGCTCCTTCCTCATCCAGGCCCTAAGCAAGGTCCTCCCTGTCCCTTACTTGTCCCCTCCGATCTGTGGCTCTTGGCCTGTCCTGGAATTCTGCTGCCCATGACAGACCTGCTTCGGATCTCTGGGCCTTGATTCAGATGGTTTATTCTCTCCTGATGGACTCCTCTCTCAGCAAACTCCTACTAAACCCTCAAAACCCATCCCACTTTCTCCATTGAGACCCTTCTCTTGATTCACCTCCCACAGTAGCTTCTGGGCCCTGGCTGCAGAACTTTCTAAAAGAGACACATAGAGGTTCTGGCTTGGGGTGTGGCCACTCCTAAGCCAAGAAGTTATTTCTGAAACAACACAAGACACACACAAGGTTGGTGACACAACCCCTATTACAGGGGTCTTGCTCACTAGACCAGAAGCTCTGGGATGTATTGGGCTGTACTCCACCTCCAGGAACGGTGGCCAGGGTGTGGCCTATAGCAAGTGCCTATAACAGCTGCCCAACTAAGTGCAGAGCATGCCCCTGCTTGGGAGTAAGGGCACAGAGCCGGTGCAGCTGTAGGGACAGGCTTCAGGTAGAGGGAGGGGAAACTGTGCACTAACACTCTCCCATGGGGACTCTGCTCCATGCAGGAAATGGAGCTGAATCCCAGCCAGGAGGGGGCACCATGGCTACCTTGCAAAGCCCAGCCCTTGGAATTCCTCAGCAGCAAGGGCCACCTGGTGGAGATTCCGGATGGCTAACAAAGAAAATGGGCAAAGAGTCAAGAGGCACTTGTGTGATGGCCTCAGCATAAGAGGGCGGGGGTGGCACTGGGGGACACTTCAGCTCTTCATAAATGCCCTAACATGGAGATTCTATTTCACAGATGGTGGGACTTCTTCCAGCTCAGGACCAGCCAAGGGGCAGAAATGAAGTCAATCTGTGTCTCCTGCAGTCACCAGTCACCATCTGAATTCCTTCCTTCCCAGAAGACCCAAAGGCCACTGAGCTTGGAGGCACTGGGAGAGAGGGCAGGGCTGTCCCTCAGCTGCTGTCTTTGGAAGACCAAAGAGACAGCAGGCCCTGGCTCCTCCCCTCTGGGCCATGCTGAGCCCCCAGACATCGGGTCATTCAGGCCCTTGTTTCTTAACTTCCTTTCTTTACAGGGGATAGGGAGGGAGTCTCTCCTCCCTAGGGTGGGCGAGGCTTGGTCAATGAAGGCAACCTAGGAACAAAGGACCCCTTGTCCCCAGCTCAGGGTAGGTGCCCGCCCCACCCCAAAGATCTCCTAGGCCAGCCCCTGGTGAATGAAGGAAGGGGTGAGGGGCACCACCCCCTGGGCCTCTGTGGGAAGGAGCCAACCCACAGGCCCGGCCAGAGGGGACCCTGGGGTCTGTTGCCCTGGAAACCAGAGCCCTTTGGAGAAGCTGCTGGCTGGAGAAGAAGCTGGCTGCCACCAGATTCAGACTCCCTCCCCCTCCCAGTCCCAGACCCATTAACCCTGCTGTCCCCAGGGTCCAGCCAGGCTGGAGTGCACATGAAACCTCCTCCTGGGCTCCCAGCCACGTCCCAAGCTGTGACCCGGGAGAGCAGAGAGAGATGGGTAAGCTTGAGGCTTGGACTTATCACTCCTTTGGGCCAAGTCAGCTTCCCTACCTGGAAAAGGAAGTCACTTCCCAGGGAACAGGTGCCAGGCTAAGAGGGAGTTCTGCCACCCTTATCTCTGAGAGCAGGAAAGTCATGGCAACCGAGCCAGTGTCATCCGGGAGCTTGGGATGGGGACAATGGTCTTTAGGTTCTACAGTCTCCAGAGATGCAGGGGAAGGGTGGTGGGCTAGAGCCAAGGGATCAGGGGAGGGCATCTTAAGGGGACTCTGGGATAAGGTGGGAGATGCCCAGACACATATCCCACGACATCCAATCCCAAATGTCAGAAGCATTCTTAGTCCATGTGTGGCCTCAACACTGAGACCAGGTCACAACATTGGAAATGTCCCTAGGACTCCAATTCATTTGTCCTGACCTCCATGGGGTTAATCTCACCCCTCTTCCCTCCCACCCCAAGTCTCTCACCCCTTTGCCATTCAATAAGGATCTTCATGAGCACAGTGCTTACTTCCTGCTAGCCTAGCTGCCAGAGGAACCCGGGTACCTGTCCTCAGGTGGCAGGCACTCGGTGCAGGTACTGGCCCTATGGTAGGAATAACCCAGCTCAGACTTCTGACGGGCAGGTTCCTAGATGGGGCAGATGGGTATTGCAGCCCACCTCCAGGAAGACGCCCTGTGGTGTGCTCTGGGGCAGAGCGCCCATGGAGCTCACTGCGTCCACGCTGGGCTAACTCCCCTCATGAGTGAGCACCTGAGGCTCCCAGGGTTGGGGTGAGGAAGGAGCTTGGCCTGGGACCTGACCAGAGCTCACCAGGGGACCTCACACTAAGCGGACATGCTGCTGCAGGCTCAGCACACCCACACTCAGGTGGGCACTGAGCTAACACCGTCACCTCCCTCCATAACAGAGTTTCCCACCTTAGTCCAACAGCATCCTACCCAGCAGAGCAGAAGGGCCTCAGGACAGGGCAACCCTCTCTGGGGCCCCTCCTGTGACCTCCGGTTGGTCCTCCAGATCGTGTGCAGAGACGTCTGCAGGCTAAGAATTCAGACTGGGGATGGTCTAAGGTTCAGCAGGTGAAAGTGCCGGCCCTGCAGGCCCGACCGCCCCAGGCCAGTCCCTGGAAGGTACCACACACAGCTCAATGCTGCATCACACCCCTGCCATCCGTGAGGCGCAGCAAGACAGAGGCAGAGATAGGGGAACTTCACAGAAGCTAATGGAGCAGTTACGCTGAGGTGTGTGGGGCTACATCAGGAAAACAGAGACCCTGTCTCAACATGGTGGAAAGAGAGAAGTGAGCCCCAAAAGTGTCCTCTGAAACACATCATAACACACACACACACAGTCACACACACACACTACACATACACACACCATACACACACCACACACACACACACACACAATCACACACACACACACACAATCACACACACACACTACACACACACACTACACATACACACACCACACACACACACAATCACACACACACACTCAATCTCACACATACAATCACACACATACTACACATACATACAATCACACACATACCATACACACACCACACACACACAATCACACACACACTCAATTTCACACACACAATCACACACACACTCAATTTCACACATACAATCACACACACACTACACATACATACAATCACACACACACCATACACACACCACATATACACAGTCGCACCACACCACACACACACATGCACAATCACACACACCACACATACACAATCACACCACACCACATACACACAATCACACACACATACAATCACACACAGACACACCAGACACACCACACACACACACAACACAACACACACACACACATACACCACATACACTACACACCCTGAGGGCCTCTTCAGCAGGAGCACCTGCCTGGCCTGTCACTGCCTTCACATCATGTCGAGGGTCAGCGTGCGACACCTGCTCCTCACCTGGCCTCTGTGCTCACACAGACTGAGGTGCGGAAGGAAGAAGAACACAGGCCTGGAGCAGAGCCGCTCTCTGGGTCAGGGCTGACATCATGCTGACATCAGCAGCACACGTCTTAGCTCATCTCTCCGGCTCTGTAACTGCCCACCTTAAACACACAGAGACATACCAGGCAGGGTGATTCATGCCTGTACCCCAGCACTTAGGAGGCAGGGACAGGGTCGCCACAAATCGGAAGCTGGACTGGTCTACCTTGAAAGTTACAGGCCAGCCAGGGCTACGTACGGATCAGACCTTGTCTTGTCTTGTCTGGTTTGATTTGGTTTGGTTTTTTAAGACAGGCTTTCTCTGTGTAGCCCTGGCTGTCCTGGAACTCATTCTGTAGACCAGGCTGACCCACAACTCAGAGGTCTGCCTGCCTCTGCTCCCGAGTGCTGGGATCAAAGGTGTGTGGCACCTCTACCCAGCTCAGCAAGGCTGAAGCTATAACCCAACTAGTCGGGAGCCTTCCCGAGCATGTGCGAAGCCCAGGGTTTAAACTCTCAGTACCACAAAACCTGGCATGATGGCATGTGCCTGTCCCAGCTCTCTGGAAGGGGCAGGATAGAAGATCAGAAGTTCACCAGGTAGTGGTGGCACACACCCTTTAATCCCAGCATATAGGACACAGAGGCAGGTGGATTTCTATGAGTTAGAGGCTAGCCTGGTCTACAGAGAGAGTTCCAGGCCAGCCAAGGCTACACAGAGAAACCTTGTTTTGAAAAACCAAAAAAAGAAAAAAAGAGAAAAGATCAGAAATTCAAGTTTATCCTTGGATATATAACAAGTCTAAGGCCAACCTGGGCTACATGAGACCCTGCTCTGGAGGGATGGAGAGAGGGAGGAAAGAAAAGAGAAAAGGAAGAAGAGGAAGAGGAGGAAGAAGAGGAGGAGGAAAAGGAGAAGAAGAAGAGGAGGAAGAGGAGGAGGAGGGGAAAGAGGAGGAGGAAGAGGAGGAAAAGGAAGAGGAGGAAGAGGAGGAAGAAGAGGAGGAGGAAAAGGAGGAGAAGGAAGAGAAGAGGAAGAGGAGGAGGAGTAAGAAGAGGAGGAGGAGGAAGAGGAGGAGGAAGAGAAGGAGGGGGAAGAGGAGGAAGAGGAGGAGGAGGCGGGAAGAGGAGGAAGAAGAGGAGGAGGAAGAGGAGGAGGAAGAGGAGGAGGGGGAAGAGGAGGAGGAAGAGGAGGAGGTGGGAAGCGGAGGAAGAAGAGGAGGAGGAAGAGGCAGAAGAAGAGGAGGAGGGGGAAGAGGAGGAAGAGGAGGAGGAAGAGGAGGAGGTGGGAAGCGGAGGAAGAAGAGGAGGAGGAAGAGGAGGAAGAAGAGGAGGAGGGGGAAGAGGAGGAGGAAGAGGAGAGAAAAGGATTTCCCCCACCCTATAACTCCTCTACCTGTCGCCCCGTTTCTCCACGCACCTCTACAAAAGGCTCCTAAGAAGCAAGGCTGGGTTCTGTCTCCAGCTCTCCGGATCTCACCGCCCATGAGCCGGCTCCTGAGGTCACCGGAGGCCCTACAATACGAGAACCCCCACTCATTCCACACAGCCTCGGCTCCCTTCGTAGGCCTCTCCCTCTTCAACCTCAGCTGCTGTCATCCACCTTTCCTGCCTCCACCCGATTCACACCTCAAGCCTAGATCACAGGCTCTGCCTCAAACCAGACTCTCCCCCTTCTCTAGTGACCTCACCCACTCTGTGGCTCTCCACCCCACCCGCTGCTGTCTCCACACTGATGGCCCTGGCCTGACCTTCTCTTGTACATCAGCCCCTGCCTGCTGTCTGCTCAGCACCCTGACTCTGTGGTCCTTGGAGTCTCAATCTCTGAGTCCACACCAGACGGTGTCCCAGCCCTCCAGACAGCCGGCCACCTGCACCTCCCTGCGGGCCGGCTCACTTAATCACTCACAACGGCTGTGCTCCCAGCAGTGCCTGGGGCAATTCTTACACACACACACACACACACACACACACACACACACACACACACACACACACACCACACACACACACCACACACACCACACACACCACACACACACACACACACACACCACACACACACACACAC
>CM052702.1:127987200-127994700 GCA_028551405.1 Uromys caudimaculatus
ACACACACACACACACACACACACACACCACACACACACCACACACACACACACACACCACACACACACCACACCACACACACACACACACACCACACACACACCACACACACACACACACACCACACACACACCACACCACACACACACACACACACACACACACACACACACACACACACACACACACACACATGGTCCTATTTCTCCACAACCTTGCGGTCTTTGGTCTTTTGTTTAGGCATGCCCAGGGCCTAGCGTGTCTCACCAGCTGGTCCAAGCCATGAGCACACTAACCCTGACTATTATTACAACCTGACAGGTCTCCTAACCCCCCCCCCCCCCACGCTTCTGTGGTGAACACAGGAGCCAAATTAATCCTCTGCTTGGAACCTTCACAAGTTCCTACCTCATCTTGGCCCATGAGGCTCTCGCGACCTCCCTGCTTCCGCCCCCACCTTTCCCTGACTGACAGCTCGTTCTACTCAAGTCCCTCAGCCTAGAATGTTCTTCCTACATGCATCCACATGGCTGTCTCCCTTACTGTCAGGGCTCTGCTCCAAGTTTCTCCTGTGACAGTGACCTGCAGCCCAGCCTCCCTGTCGTCCTTCACAAGTACTTCTTGACAGCTTTGCTGTGGATTTTAGGCCTCCTCCTCCTCACAGAGGCCATCGGATCCCAGAGATAGGAGCCATAGGTTGTAAGAAACCTAGTGTGCGTGCTGGGAACTGAATCTGGGTCCTCTGCAAAAACCAGCAAGCGCTCTTAACCGCTGAACCATCTTTGTGGCCCCTTATTTGCTTTTTTGAGATGGGGTCTCATGTAGCCCAGGCTGGCCTCGAACTTGTTACAGAGCCCAAGATGACCTTAAACTTCTAATTCCCCTGCCTCTACCTCCCCCTGCTGGGGTTACAGGTTTGGGCTCCCACAAGTGGTTTATGAGGTCCTGGGGATCGAACCCGGGGCTCTGTGCATGCCAAGTGAGCGGTCGGGACCTGAGCTACATCCTCACACCCTTAGGTGTCTGCCCCTATCCCTTTCCCCTTCCTAGACAGAGGCCATCACAGAGGCAGGCATGATGGCTGGTATTCACACTACTCACAGCCCCAGGAGCACAGCCTGGCACTTGGAGGAGCTCGAGGGACTTAATGAATGAGGGGTGAAGGAAAACTCCAGAAAGGCATCTCCCCACAGGGACTGACTGGCTGATGCAGTCCTGTGGAGGTTGGAATGTTGCCAGTCCAGAAACAAATTACCTACTCTTAGGCTAAGTTCTGGCCCTCCAGAAAAGCCATTCCTTGGCCCCCTAGGTTAGAAATAATGAACACCTTGTGACAATAGATAAAACCATTTTTGCTATCTATTAACTCAGCAGGTGACTACCTCTCACCAATCCAAATGCTAAGCTTGTCGTCAGAGAGCCTCTTGGGCCTAAAGAGTAGCTCTCCCCTCCTACCAATGTGTTTTAAACTTGCCTCGATTTATGACTTTTTGTTGTTCTGCAAAACTACAAAAGCTTCATAAAACTGCTTCCATGTTGGGAGATGGACTGCGTGGGGACCTAAAGTCTGTGTTCCCGGGCTGCGATCGCTCAAAATGGCTCCAGAATAAACTTGTCTCTTATTCCCTTTAGGATGAGAGCTGTGGTTTTTTGCATCAACGGAAGGAAGGAAGGAAGGAAGGAAGGAAGGAAGGAAGGAGGGAGGGAGGGAGGAGGAAAGGAGGGCAGACTTCCTTGCCACAAGGCAGCTTCCCGAGGGAGAAGGCAAACACTGGGCACTCACTCTTAGAAGAGGCTTCCTCCTCTTGCCTCAGCCTGTACCCACACATTTCAGAGAACCCGCCTGATACCTTCACCATGCTCTGGGCTGTGCAAGAGGCAAGGCATCCCCCAAAACCAGTGTGGAAAGAGATCTGACGCCCTCTCCAAGGACCGGTCAGGAGAAAGAGGTGGGGCAGGGCGGAGAAGAACTTGGGCTATTTTTAAAAACTTCTCCCAAAACACCACATTCTTCCTTGGGTGAGTCAGAAGCATGTGGCCCAGTGAGGAGGCCAGGACCCTGGACCATGGTGGCCACCATGGGCTCTGTGGGCAGCAGAGCAGGAGGGCAAGTGGGGACTGGGATGCTCACTCAGCTTTCCAGGGGTGGACTTGGAGAGTGGAGCCCCTCTGAAGGCCACAAGACTCTATCTGGCTCTAACCTATGGCGTCAGGCCCCAGTTCTAGTCTGTTACAGAGTCTTCCACTCTGACCTCAGCAGGAAAGCGTGTCTGTAAAACTCAGCTAAAAACAGCTTGGCTCACCCATCTGTGGCAGGGCAGCAGAGTCTGCCGCCTCCAGAAGATCAACAGAAGGTCAAGCCCAAGGCACTCAGAGGGCCTGAGGCCACCTAGCCCAGGAGAGCCCTGACTGAACTCTCAAAGACGGAAAGTCAAGCCCTGTGTAGAGTGCTGTCCTTCCTAGCGAGCTCAGAGTGGACTTCAGCTGCTCTCAGCACCTCTGGAGGGAGGTGGGGGAGGCTCACACACTCTGACCCTGCCCCAAGCCAAGAAAAGATGCTGCCTGTCTACCTGAGGTGTGGGAAGGGCCAGGGGAGACTGGGATGGAGGTGTCAGGGACAGAAAGAGGCTTTTAACCCTGGCAAGGATGAGTCCTGAACCCCACTGTCTTTGAGCAGAATCAGGTCTATGACCTTGGCCCAGGCAGGGAGCCTCCCCAAACTCCTACTCTCTTTCATACTCAACTGACAAAATGGACTAGAGATGGCTATCTGAGGCATGACTCTTAGGGACCATGGCGCTGCCCACATCCCAGTTGGTGCTCCCTGCCCTCTCCCACATCCCAGGTGGTGCTCCCTGCCCTCTTCCACATTCCAGGTGGTGCTCCCTGCCCTCTCCCACATCCCAGTTGGTGCTCCCTGCCCTCTCCCACATCCCAGGTGGTGCTCCCTGCTCTCCCACCTCAGTTTCCCTCCCCCCTCTATTGAAATCACAGAGCCCTAAGCTTCTGCCCACCCTGCCTATGTCCTGCTTTCACAGTGGAGAATGGAGGGCCCCCGGCTCTGAAGCCACCTCTGTGTGTGCCACTGTCAGACTCTGGCCACCATCCTAAGAAGAATGAGGTCTGCCACCAAATGTGTGTGTTCCATGTGGCCCCGTGTTCCATGTGGCCCGTGAGCAGGGCAGGACCCTGGAGCACACTAGTTCCTTTATCTGATCCTGGCTTCTTCTTCTACTGAGAGCACTCACCACACAGGGCATGGGAAGAGATAAATGAGCTGCAAGAGGCCCTGGCACTGCAAATAAATTGATAAATCAATAAAGTAGCCATTCCTATAAAATGCCTTGGTGGGAGCCTGAACACAGTAGGTGCTTAATACTACTTATTGAATAAATAAATGATCATGTAGTCCCCAGGCTAGAGTGCTCCCCCCCCCCACCCCTCATTTGCCCTTCCTGGGATAGTGAAGTGTCTGTGTTAGCCAGGCCTCCCTACAGTGTCTGATCCACAGCGGCCCTCACTGTGGGGAATGAGAGACAGCTGATGCATTCTGGGATAGCCTCTAGCTTGGCCCAATGGTGAGCTAACCCTTAGCTCTCCAAGCCACCTCACGCCTCCTGCTCTCTCTACAACTGTGACTCCAGGACAGGGAGTGGAGGCTCAACTGGAGAGGCAGACGTTGAAATCTAGCCAGCAAGGTGATGTTTCTTTCATTATGCAAAATACAGCAATGACCACAGTTATGGCGGGGAGAGGGGACCTCCAGCCCTTGAGCCCACACAGGCTGCACTGGATCCCACGAACACAGGGACCCAAGCCTCCACTTCCTTCTTAGGTCCGGAAAAAAGACTGGCTTAGGCTAGCAAAATGGCTCAGCAGGAAAAGGAGCTTGACACCAAGGGTGACAGCCTGAGTTCAATCCCGGGGACATACATGACGGATGGAGAGAACAGATTCCCACAAGTTCTCCTCCAACTTCTACATGCAGCACACATGCATATGCGTGTGCACATGTGTGTGTAGGTGCACACACAAAAATCATACATGCATACAAACATATATACATACATACCTTATGTACATACATGCATGCATGCATACATAGGGCCAGCAAAGTCTGCTACCATTTGGGCTGGCAAAGTCCGGCCGGCTAGCAAACCTACTCAGGGACATGCACAGTGCCTGAGTGGTCTGTCAGAGACCTGTGGCCTAGGCAGGTGAGGTGAACAGCTCCCTCCCCATACACTGCCAGCACCCAGAACAATTTAAACTATAAAATGTTGGAATAGGGGTGATGCCCAGATCACCACGTGGATGCTGCCTGCCGAGACTTCACAGTACAGGTGCATCCAAGGTTGCCCCATGGCCGGCGGCTCTCACAAGGGACAAGGACACCATCTTCCAAGTCAAAGGCTCAAACCTGGCAACGGAGGTCAGTGGCCTCACCTTGCCATTTGGACCTGAATCTACTCTAAGGATTGGCCCTGGGATGAGTCTACTGCCTGGAGTCCAGGTCCCTTGCTGGGGCACAGCACCAAGAACACGATTCCTTGGGTTGCCCAGTGTCACTGAGAAGCAGGTACCAAAATCAATCCCAAAATGCCTTTGTTCACTCATCGAGTATTCTGCTTCATTAACAGAAAGCTGACAGACGTAGGGTCCCAGCCCTGGGCTCCTGGTCACAGCTCTCTGCAAACACAGAAGTCTTGATGGAATTCTAGCCTGTGAGGGACTGGGCGCCCAGGTGGATCTGACACTGCCCGGGCAAAGTGGCGGCAGAGCCACGGGAGGTACAGGCCCCACAGTGCTGGCCTGCAATGTGCCCTGCCCTGGCTTGGCTGAGGAACACTGAGATGTGGCAGGGTCCCACAGCCATAGTAGGCTAAGGACAAGAACTCTCAGCCAGCCTTGGGAGGCCCCCAGCCAGTCAGTACAGGGAACTCCTCCCTTAAGGAGCCCAGCAGAGTGGGTTGAAGCAAAGAATGGAGAATCGGGTAGAGTGAGTGATAAACCCAATATATCTTCCCAGGCCTGTTGTCCTTAGCCTATGTGTTGTGACCCCTCTGTGGGTCAAACACCCTTTCACAGGGGTCGCCTAAGACCACCCCGCATTATCAGATATTTACATTTCGATTCATAACAGTAGCAAAATTACAGTTGTGACACGGCAACAAAAATGAGCTTCTAATTAAAAATCACCACAGCACGAGGAACTGTATTAAAAAGTCACAGCATTAGGAAGGTTGAGAACCGCTGTCTGAAGCGCTGTTGGGCTCAGCTTCCCCAAGCCTCAGTTTGCTGGGTCTATCACACTACTTCACTCCCTCAGCCCACAGCCATCAAGGCCCCACAGTGAAGCCTCTGTATGATTACCGGGGATATAATAACTGTGAGGGAAAAAAGGTCCCTGGCCCAAGTGAGCTTACGGAGCCTAGCCCTATGCCTGGCATATATAGGTCTCCAAAGTGACTCCACACCGCCATGCACACTAAAATTGCTCCTTTGGCAGAAAGCTCACAATCCCTGGAAGAGGGGTGGGTGTCTCCCACCCCAGCAGCTCCACTTCCTCCTTTGGAGCTCCTACACAGAGTACTCCCTGCTCACGGTTGTCCTTCCTTCCCCAGGTCTGCCGTCTCCCTGGCAAAGCAGATTCAGCTTCTCATCTCTCTGTGTGTCTGGCTGCCCCCTTTCCCGTGCCCAACCCAACCCCACAGGGTGTTGCCCAGGTGGCCCTGGCCCTGTCATTAATGCAGCAGACTCTTCTCAGATGCTGGCTATGCCAGGGGAAGCATGGCCCCTGGGATGAGACACACCTGGCCTGCAGTATCCTTCCTGGGAAAGCCAGTGCCCTGAGCCACGTGACTCCACCGCCTCCCCCTGGCTGCCCCTGGACAGTCCTCCATAGACCCATAGACAGGCAGCATCTTCCAGGGGACACCTTCTGCCAGGTTTTCAGGACAAGGCACCCAGCAGGGGAAAGTAGAAGCTACAGGAGACCATATTAGGGGGAAACTGCAGAAAGTGACATGAAGACCAGTCTGCAGAGGAAGGCTAGCCTTGTGACTCACGTGCCTGAGAACATTCCATGCAGAGCTGGCTCCAGGTCATGCCAGAAAGCCAGGAAACTCAACCCACCCCAAGCCACTTTGGGACCCGTTGGGCCTCACGTTGGGTCATGTGCCTTGGTCACCAACGGCCAGCAGTTATGGCATGATATTAGTGTTCTTGGAATTCTGACATGACCCCTCTGAGAGAGGAGTAAGGACATCCTGAATAGGGCTACTGGGCACCTCTGGCTGCAAGACCATGAACAAGGTACGGGCAAAGCCAGTGTTTCCCTCCTGAGCCCAGCTAGTCCCACCTCCAAGGCCCTTTAGTGGACTGGCCCCCATCCGTTCTGTCTACAGCAGCCAATACTATGGGGGACTACACTTAAGTATCTCAGGCCCAGGGTGGCTCTCAGCCCTAAGGAGTGACCACTGAGAACCTGGGTAAAGCTGAACACACACACACACGCACACACGCACACACACACACACACACCACCTGCTCTTATGAACACCCATCACTCGGTCCTTACACCATCTTGGACATAAGATTCTGTTCCTGCCTCTCGGGGGATCCCCTCATACTCATTGTGACAAAGGCACAAGAAAAACTCAGAGACTGGGACCCAGGTACCAGGATCCAAGCTGCATGCTGGCTGTGTGCATGTGTCCTCTCATAAATATGACTCAACACCTGGGTTCTTGTGGTACCCAATGAGTGACCCTCCAGAGATGCCTGACTGGCTAGTTTGGGGTGAGGGATCACTCCCAGGTCCCAGACTCAGGAAAGCCCCTGGTGTTCCCATGGTTCTGAGCAAACCTGGCACCATCTCACATGTGTATGGCAGAAGACAAACCTCAGGCACCGCTCACATTCCTGGCATCCTGGGATAGCCCAGACAGCAAGGATGCTCCAGGTCCCAGTGAGACAAGCAGGATTTTGCAGAGTAACCAGGACCACAGGACCACGCCCACTGCTGTGTGACCCTGAGCTAGCCCCCTGCCTGTTGTAGCAGCAGTCCTTGACAAGGTTAGGACCAGAACACACTCCCTAGTAAAGAATGAGTATTCTTTCCTCCCTGGCCGGCCTGCAGCTAAGTCCCCCTAAGCCAGTCCAGACAAGTTTGTGATGGAAGCCAGATATATGGGTTAATATTTACCTGTAGTGACCCAGATCTTGCAGAGTATCAGGCATGCCCCACCCAACCAAGCAGGAAGTGAGGGAG
The DNA here is from genome assembly GCA_028551405.1 of Uromys caudimaculatus. Classification (NCBI taxonomy): domain Eukaryota; kingdom Metazoa; phylum Chordata; class Mammalia; order Rodentia; family Muridae; genus Uromys; species Uromys caudimaculatus. Next base: position 127,994,475 of record CM052702.1, read on the forward strand.
AGGGGGATACTGTGAGTCCGTGGAAGATGAGACGGCCAGGCCAGAGCCCCAGCAGAGCACCCAGCTGTGAAGACCTCAGGCACATGATGCACAAAGGCCCATTTCCAAAGGACGTGGAGGCCATGAGCTCATGACCCTACAGAACCCACAACTGACCATCGTCTCTAAGGCCAGTGCATGACCCCGTGACCCTTGCCAAACCCAAAGTTCACTTTGCCTGTTTGGA
>CM052702.1:127999700-128004300 GCA_028551405.1 Uromys caudimaculatus
GATCTCCTTCATAAAAAAAGAAAAAACTGAGCAGTGAACATGAGGAAGCAAGCAAGGTTGGGCTCATCATCGGGGACTTGTACCAGCTTCAAAGGGTTTCCTGTGTCTCCTGCTCCTTCCCACCCAATAGGCCATCAGGATATAAATTCTGAGTGTGCTGTTCCCTGTCCCAAACACTCAAACAGCCCCAAAGACCTCCCGGGTGAATCAGGATTCCTGCTCCTCCCTCATCTGGGCCAACTCGGCCACTTGCCTGCTTCTCCAGGCAATGTCTTCCCTTCCCCCATGTTGGGTAGAGACCTGTCTGCCTCCCCCAGAGACTGAAGGTGTCCACATCCTCCTCAGCTGGGAATCTCTGCTCTGTACCTGTGCCTGTATCCAGAAGGCGTTCACTAAACAGGCATCAGACAGATGAAAACCACTGCATGCTTCTGGCATCCTCTTGGCAAGAGTGAAAGAGGTCACCGAGGTCACAGACCTAGTAGCTTGGCGTCTGGAGAGCCACCCTCCCTCCCTTCACTGAAGGAAGGCCACAGCTGGGCATTGTGGGAGCTACTCCCTGCTACACAGCCAGAATAATGCTTGTACCTCTGACTTAGGGCTGATCGTCCCAGAGTACTGAGCTCAGCCCCACACCCTAGAATTTCAGGTTGGGTTCCTCAAAACCAGGCTCCCAGACTCTCTCGTGTGGCCCCTGCGCAACCCCCATTACCTCCACCTGCCCAGATGTTATACTTAAGTCTTACTCTCCACAGATGCAATACCACTCAGCTTTGCAGCTAAGTGTGACCTCTAAATGAGACCTAGTCCTGAACTAAACCCTCAGTTTCCCCCCCTAAGCCATCCCCCAACTCCCCACAAATTGGCTCATTTACTGACACTGCCACCAACCACGTATACAAAAGAAAAATCTAGAAGTCACCTGATTCCTTCCTCCCTCCGCCCGCCCTCTGCATATAGTCCTAATTTGCAATTCTAGATGATTCTATCTCAGACACATAACCCTGATCCCAGGCTTGTCCAAGCTCCCTGGCACAACCTGAACCTACACCCTGATTCCCTATGGAGCCTACAGCCTCGTCCAGCAGATTGCTAAAATCTTCAAGTGACTATGACAACTCAGGGGGACTGAGGCAGGTGGAGCACAGCATACGTGTGCCTGCATATGGCTCAAACCTTCCTGAACCCCCACACCGTCTCCATCTCTATTCATTGATCCCCTGCACTGGCTGGGAAACTATGACCTCCCTACCCTGTGTCTGGCCCTCAGCCCTGGACACCCAGGCAAATGCCTCCAGTTGTGGCCACTCAGTACAAGAGTCTCAGATAAAGTATCGGCAGACGGGCTACTTCTTAACAGATCACAAAGGTTGAGAGGTGAGATCTAGCAGATATCCTGAGGTTGTTGATAGCCTGCCCTGGGAAGGGACTGTGAGACCTCAGTTTCTCCCAGTTTCTTTCCTCTCTTGCAAACACTCCACCATTACGATGCCATCTGCCGTGAGCCCATCACCAAAGCTTAGTAGGTAAAGGCACTTGTCACCAAGCCTGACAACCTGAGTTCAATCCCCAGGACCCAACTAAGAGAAGAAAAGACTTGACTACCACAAGTTTGTCTCTGACCTCCACAAAAGCATCAACACACACACACACACACACACACACACACACACACACACACACACAATACATGTAAAGCATTAGTAAAAAGAATGTTACCTCAAAATATGTCATTCTGGTGTAAGAGTTCTTTTGAGCTAAAGGCCCCATGCCAGCACGAGGGACAGGAATGTTCTCTGCCTGCTCCCTTCTGTCTAAAAGCAGGGCCTACATTTCCCTTTGCGACAGGAACATAAATCTCTCTCCCTTAAACAGGAAGCCGAGGAATGTTGTCTGTATAAGAGGCCTACTGAACATTTGTGATGGGCAATCCTGATGCAAAACTGAACAGATTGTAGATAACCCTAGGGGTCATATTTCTGGCCCACCTACCAGGGCGTTTCCAGAGAGGGTGACTAAGAAGAGAAGACACCCCCTGATTGTGGGGGACACCATCTCAGGGGCTCCGGTTCTAGACAGCATGAAAAAGGATAAAATTGAGCTGAGCAGCAGCAGAATCGCTCAGCTTCCTGACTGTGGATACAATGTAACCAGCCGCTTCACTGCCACAAGCCTTCCCTGCCATGATGGACTGTGCACCTTCAAACTGTGAGCCCAAATACACCCTTCCTTCCTCAGGTCCTTTTGCCCGGTGTGTCATTACAATGTCGGGAAAGCAGCTGGTGTAGCCTCACTTTACTGCCATTTCCTAGCCTTTCCCAGAGCTGACGGCCTTCTCCCTTGTCTGGTCACTTCAAATTCATTATTCTTTGTTAACCTGGGATGTTAACTTCTTCAGGGCTCTCACTACTGCCACATGAAGCCCCAGCAGAACTTTTAGAACTTAACATTTAAAAAAATAAATAAAGCTTTACTAAGGGGCTCAGTTGGTAGTGTGCCTGTCTAGACCTCACAAGGCCCCAGGTCCCATTCCCAACCCTGCATAAAGCAAGCATGAGGGCACACACCTGACATCCCAGCACTAGGTAAGTGGAAGCTAGAGGATCAGAAGTTCAAGGTCACTCTAGGCTAGTGAATTGTCTCCAAAATTAAAGACTAGGCTCAACCTAGCATTCAGGAGGCTGAGGCAGCAAGATTCCTACGAGTTCAGGCACAGCCTGGCCTATGTAGTGAGTTTCAGATCAACCTGAGCCATAGAGTAAGACCCTGTCTCAAAAAAACTTAATAACAAATAATATGTGGGGCCAGCAAGATGGCTCAGTGGGTATGGGAGCCTGTATCAAGCTTGATAACCTGAATTCAATTACCAAGGACCCACAAGATAGAAGACAACTGAGTCCTGCAAGTTGTCCTCTGACCTTTTTTTTTTTTTTTTTTTTGAGTTTAAAAATTATACCTTTAATTATAGAATATTGTTAGGATAATTCAGCTATAGACAAGATTTTTTTTTTGAGTTTAAAAATTATACCTTTAATTATAGAATAGTCCTCTGACCTTTACACACTCAACTTAGTACACACACACAGACACACACACATGTGCACATGCACACACAGAATAGATAGATGATTAATAGATAAGTGATAGACAGATAGATGATAGATGGATACATGATAGACAGACAGATGAATGATAGACAGATGATAGTAGATAGAAATAGATAAATATAGTAAAAAGTTCATAGATAGCCAGGCCGTGGTGGCGCACGCCTTTAATCCCAGCACTTGGGAGGCAGAGGCAGGCGGATTTCTGAGTTCGAGGCCAGCCTGGTCTACAGAGTGAGTTCCAGGACAGCCAGGGCTATACAGAGAAACCCTGTCTCGAAAAAAACCAAAAAAAAAGTTCATACATAAAGCATGCATGCCTTCTCTTCTATTAATCTGCCTTTTGACAGTTTAATTCTCTGGCCTCAGGACAGACCCACGTTGAAAGTACAGAGCAGTGGTTTTTCACCCACTTAACATTACCTAAACCTCTACTCCACCTGGGCACTGCCCGGGGCACCTGTGCTTCTGTTCAAAGTCAGTGCTAACTTGATCTCCACTTTACAGAAGAGGAAACAAAAGAGGGCAAGTGAACGACTCCAGCTTCGAGCAGTGGGCCCCTCCCCTCCAGAACCAGCACAGACCTGGCACATTGTAGGTTCGACAAAGCCTAGGCCAGGGGGCAAGCGAGTGGCTTCCTGAGGGTGAGACACGCCACTCTGTCCAGAGGATGTCTGGAGCTGGTGTGGTGAGGGGAGATTTTTGGCTTCTTCCAAGTTTTTTTTGTTTTTGTTTTTGTTTTTTTAATGGCCATGAAATACATGTGTCATTAAAAGTAAAATAAAGGTTTGGGAGAGATTGCTCAGTGGTCAAGGGCCCTGGCTGCTCTGGCAGAAGCTCCCGAGTCTGGTTCCCAGTTCCTACATGGCTGCTCACAACCATCTGTCACTCCAGTTTTAGGGGATCCAACGCCCTCCCCTGACCTTCACATACACACATGGTACACATACACACAGGCGAACACTCACACACACAAACTAAAATGAACGTTTTAAAAAATAAAAATAGTCCTGCATGGGGACAAAGGCCTTGTATCCTAGTGCTCAGGAGGCAGAGGCAGGAAAAGCTCTGTGCGTTCCCAGCCAACCTGGGTCTACAGAGCAGCCAGGCCGGCCAAGTCCACACAGTGAGACCCCGTCTCAAGAAAAGTAAATAATCACAAGAGAATGAACACTAGTGTGGTGAGCCACTTGGGGGTCTGGGAGGGATCCCGTTGGAGACGGTTTCTCCTCTCTTCTAAGGCTGTTATTTTCCTACTGGATCTAACCATTGTTTTCTTATGGGAATTGAATAAGAGCAGCTTCTGACAGCTCCCTCCACCCACCCACCTCAGACAATGAAGAGGGGGAAGTGTGAGGAGGAGGGGAGGGAGGAGGAGGGGAGGAGGAGGAGGGGGAGGACAGGGAGGAGGAGGGGGAGGAAGGTGAGGAGGAAGAACAGGGGGAGGAGGAGGAGGAGGAGGAGGAGGAGGAGGAGGAGGAGGAGGAGAAAAGGGA
>CM052702.1:128004400-128021769 GCA_028551405.1 Uromys caudimaculatus
GGGAAGAGGAGGAGGGGGAAGGGGAAGGAAAAGGGGAAGAGGAGAAGGAAGAGAGGGAGGAAGAGGAGGGGGAAGAGGAGGAAGAAGTAGTTGTCTCTGATGGCTTGGATCCAGGATGCACGCCAAGCAGGGGGCTTCTGGGATGGACTTTCCCTGAGAAGCACAGAGGAAGAGGGGCTCACCTTAGGCTCTCCGTGGGCAGATGCCCAAGGAACAAGGCAAATCCAGCAGAAGGCCTGACAGGCTTTCTTCATGTATGCCCAGGAAACCCCAAAAACATCCTAGACCTGAGGAAGGTCTGCTCTGTCCCTGCTCTGTCACAGACCTGGAGACCCCCAGTTCACCTGATGCCAGAGCCACACTGAAGCCCAGTTGTTTCTGCTACTGAACCATTGCGGATACCATCCCACGGCCGTTCCTTCTCCGTGCTGTGCTCCACACACTGCTCCACCATAGTCAGCCACAGTGTCCGTGTCCTGATGGTGGCTGTGTTGAAGGACCAGTTTGAACATCTCTGGAACTTAGCAAAGCATTCTGTGTGTTGGCACAAGCCAACCCCAGCAGCCCACAGTCCAGGACCCAGCCCAGACTCAGTAAGCTATCATTCCTGAATCCCCACCAGAGGTCACAAACCATCCAAAAGCAAGCCAACTTCTCTCCCTCACGTGGTCCCAGACTCTGTGCAGGTGGGACACGGTCACCAGTGCCTAGACCACTCTCAAGCTTGGCCCACACAGATGCCCTGAATGTCACCATGAGCTCCGTGACTTGTCACTTGGACGTTTTGCTCTGCTTCTCAATCCCTGTACCTGGTCACGCTGCTCGAAATAAAGCAAGTCTCTTCATGCAATTCCTCTATCCTTCTCTTCTAAGACAGGGTCTTGCTGGCCTGAGCTCACCTCATAGACAAAACTGGCCTCAAACTCCCAGAGATCCACCTGCCTCTGTCTTACAAGTGTTGGAATTAAGGCTTGCATCACACCTGGGCCTAACTCACAATTTTTTAATCTTTTATGGGTGTGTTTCTATGTGTATGTATATGTGTGCTCATACATGTAAAAGCAGGCATGTACATGCCACAGAGGTCAGAGGATGACTTCAAGTGTGGTCCTCATCCCACACTTTGAGACAGGGTCTATTGTTTGTGGTAGTATATACTAGGCTAACAGACCTCCAAAACCTTGCCTGTCTCCCTCCACCTCTCACATGGGTTCTGAGGATTCGAACTCAGATCCTTAGATCAGGGCAGCAAGTACTTTACCCACTGAGCCATCCTCCCCCCCCCCCCCCAGCCTCTCTCACAGTCAGCTCCTGAATCTTAGCCACTGGTTCTTATGCATCAAAACAAGCTAACTCCATCACAGCACCACCCAGAGCACTGCACCCATAAAGACAGACAATTCCTGGGAACGCACTCAATCCAGGGCCCTGAAAGAAAACGGACCTGCGGACCTGCGGACCTGCGGACCTGCGGACCTGCGGACCTGCGGACCTGCGGACCTGCACCGAGGCAAAGACTAGAATGTTCTCTGAGGACACCAGACAAGAAGCTAGGCCTGCGGGAGTCTAGGGAGACGGCAAGAGAACTCTAGAACACTCATTGCTCATGAGTTTGAATCTGCCTGGACTCCAGAGCTCTCCGGAACCAGAGACTCGTTGGCTAGGGGCAGGGAGAGAACACAGAGGTGTTACAAACCAGTTCGCAAAGGCCAGGAAGATGAAGTTGGCAAGCCCCTGTTGGATCTCCAGCTTCTCCACTAACTTAGCCTCAGGCGGTCACTTTCCTGAGGCTGCTCAGCTTCCTCATCTGTTAAACAGATTGTCTTCCCTGCCTAATTACCAGGGTTGTTATCAAACAAGAGATAGTGGCTGGCTTTGAACTACAATATAAACCTAAGCTGTTATTAGCAGTCTATATAACCACCCTCTAGGTCTTTTCAAGTTGATATAAGAAGAGTATAATCCTGCAACTCTGTATCTTCTTCCTGTAGAAGCTTCCTGCGCTCCAAGGACCAGCCCTCCAATGTGGATACTATGTCTGTGCAGAGATCCTTCTTCTTCTCATAACCTGGTACCCAGGTACCGAGGAGTCCAGCAACTTTTTCCTGTTGGTTGGTTGGTTGGTTGTAGACCAAGAGATGGACCCCAGGGCCTTACATATGCCAGACAAGTGTTCTACCACTGAGCTACCTCCTCGGCCTCCTAACATTAAAACTTCAAAAAGTAAAACATAGGAACCACCAATTCCCGGCATCTATTAATTGAGCACCTACTATGTGCCAGGCAGTATTGCAGGCTGGCCACCAAGAACAGACATAGCCACTGTATCCAAAGCCTTCCAGATGTAAAGAAACCTCTCTAGTTGGGATGAGAACCTAAGTGCATGGGAAAACCTGCCCGGCTTGCTGGAAGAGGAGGTACCCCCCACACCCAACGGAGAACTGGAAGAGTCAGGGATAGAGCCTGTTTGTAGATGAAGCAAGGGTGGGAACCAAGGCATTCAGTGAAAGAGAGGATACTAGCCTGAGGCAGCAGACAGCTGGGATGGAGGAGAAGATTGCAGCCTGATAGAAGACAAGGGGTCCTGAGCTTTGCCTGAGATCCTCAGGCAGTGCCCTCCTCTCTCCTCTGTGATGAGAAGAAGCCCATGCCATGCCGTGCGGGCAGGTGGATAGATGGGTGGTACAGCTCACAACCAAACCCATAGGGCTGCAGGGTAGGGCTGTATGTACTAATGAGCCTGCACAGCCCGCTCTCTCCCACACAACCAAAGAGGAACAGATGGGACCTGGGGCAGGCTGAGCAGGGGCTTCCCCATGGGGACTCCAAGGCCTTTGAAACAAACACTGAGATCCGAAGCCCCTCAGAAATGAGATCATCCACCCAGGACCATCTCCCTGCTTTGGGCTGAGATGGGGTCCTCGGGCTCTTGTGTCCAAATGACTCTCACCCTCAAGAACACAGAGAAATCCAGCCCCTCCCCCACCTGGCTCCCTCTCACATGCCACCCCTGAAAGCGGATCGCCACCATCTAGAGAACCCACTGGACTCATATCTGTCTTCCCAGAGCCCATACCTCTCACCCGGGGCTCTGTGCCCATGGCCTGCCGCTGATCCCTCCCACACCCCACTCCTGCAGGAGGCCTGGCTGTCCCACCTTTGGGCAAGGACTCAAGATGGGAGAGGCTGACTCAGAACAGAAGCCACCCCGTGCTACCTGACTACTTCATGCAATCGGGGGACCCCACAACACCGAATCACAGTAGAGGGATGGGTAAAGTATGGCACAGAGCTGGGGGGAGGGAGGGTGTCCAGAACAGAGAGAGAGAGAGAGAGAGAGAGAGAGGCAGACAGAGGCACAAAGGCCAGTCAAGACTCAGACGGAGGGACACTCAAGGGCCACAGAAGGACACGACCACGAGAGGGACCCGCGCACACAGGGCTGGGGACCTGGGAGACCCGGACACACAAAGCGGTCGCCGGAGCCCGGGAGCCCGGGCCTAGGCACCGCGCACTCACCGTCCCCGCTGCTCACAAAGGCTCCGCGCCACCGCGCCTCCCGCTCCCTCCGCGGGCGCCGGTGGCCGGGCCGAGCCCCGCGCCCCACTGCAGCCCCGGCCCGCGGCCTGCAGCCGCCGCACGGCCCGCCCCGCCCGCCCGGTCCCGGGGCGCGCGGCTGAGGTCACCGCTTAACCCCTTGGTGGCCTGGCTTGCACGCAGCTCCCCCTCCCAGCTCCCCCAACAGTGAACCCGGAGGGGGCGGGGCTCGGCTCTTCTTCCCCCCCCCCCCCAATCCTCCTCCCTCTCAGGGAAACTGAGGCTGGGGGTGGAGGGAATCCAGGCGACACAAGGAACACACACACCCCCGCCTTCCCAGTCTGGCACTGGGCGCCCCTACACACCACTGCGCCTCTCCTCTGCAGCCCTGGGTAAGATTCTGAAGACACCAGACTCCTTTAAATTCCTCCAGCAAGATCTGGAGTTCCCTGCAAGGGGCAAAAGGTGCCCGGGCCTGTCCTTAAGGAAATTGAGACCCATGATGTGTCTCCTACAGCCACAGGGGCGGGGTGCAGTCTAGCAGCCTGGACTCTGGTAGCAGCCAGGCAGCCCAGGTAGAGGGGCTGGGGCTTGCTCAAAGAAAGGTTTCAATATTCTCGATACCCAGCCTTTGATACGGGCCCATTTCCCAGTGACAAAACTGAGGCTCAAAAATGGGAGTTGTTGGCCCAAGTCCCCCAAAGCCCCAACAAGGAGGAGGCGGCTTGGCTCCTAGCTTTCCATCCTTGCTTGCCTCAAGGCTGCCAACACTGGCTACTCCCTCCCAAGATCCCAAAGAGGGCCTCCGGATATGATGTAACTAATTACAGTTATCATCGGGTCACTAATTAAGATTATCCGTTGTTATTAAACACTGCCAGCTACCTCTCTACTGAGAGGCAATTCACACTCGTGGGCTTATCAGCAATTACTCCTGGGTTAGCAGTAATGTCTTAAGGGTTCAAGAGCAAAGCGGAGGTTGAAATCATTGTCTAACTGTGTTTGTGACCAAAAAGCCAGCAGAAAGGTATTTTGGTGGTGGCGGTGGTGTGTGTGTGTGTGTGTGTGTGTGTGTGTGAGAGAGAGAGAGAGAGAATTAGATATCTTCCTCAATATCTCTCCCCCCACTGTCTTTTAAAAAGATTTATTCTGGTTTTAATTATGTATATATGTATATGGGTCTAGTAAGTGCCCACAGAGGCCACAGATATCAGATCCAGCAGTTGTGAAGTTTCCAACATGGGTTCCTGGGAATCAAATTCAGGTCCTGCAGAACCAGTCTCTCAACCGCTTTCTTTTCTTTTGTTAAGATTTATTTACATATATGTAAATATATGTATGTACCTGTAGCTGTCTTCAGACACACCAGAAGAGGGCATTGGATCCCAATGGTTGTGAGCCACCATGTGGCTGCTGGGAACTGAACTCAGGACCTCCTGAAGAGCAGTCAGTGCTCCTAACCACTCCAGCTCTGTCAGCCTGTGCTTTCTGACTCTTCTCTGTTTTCAAAACATTCTACCCTTTCATCCCCTTGATTGGTTGATTGTTTTTTAAATACCCTCTGTTGTGGCTGGGGAGATAAATTAACGGTTAAGAGTACTTGTTGCTCTTACAGAAGATCTGGGTTCAATTCCCAGCACCCACATGTTGGCTCTCAATCATTCATCGCTCCAGTTCCAGAGGACCCAGTCCCCCTTCTAACTTTCCCAGGCACCAGGCACTCACATGGTGAGCCTACCTACATGCAGGCAAAACACTCGTACACGCAAAATGAAATAAATAAATCTAAAAAAGGTCAAATGCTCTCTATTTAGGAGAATCTAGAGGGTTAGCAAAGAAGACAGGAACCAGAGAGACACAGACCCTGCCTCCTTGGTTCTCACAGATTAAGAACACAGGTTCCCACAGTACAGAGACAAGGCACCGGGCTGAACTCTGTTTTTTTGCTGTTGTTGGGGTTTTTTTTTTTTTGGTTTTTTTTTCTTTTTGGTTTTTTGGTTTTTCTCGTTTTTCGAGACAAGGTTTCTCTGTATAGCCCTGGCTGTCCTGGAACTCACTCTGTAGACCACGCTGGCCTCAAACTCAGAAATCCACCTGCCTCTGCCTCTCAAGTGCTGGGATTAAAGGTGTGAGCCACCACTGCCCGGACGGGCTGAACTCTGAATTCATCGGTCAGCCGGTGACTCGTGTTTGTTGAACACTTACTACGTACACACGGCAGGTGCCATGGTAGGTAGATGGGAGACTTCTTGAACAAACAGGCTCAGGCTCTGTTCTGGGGGAGCTTCCATGCTGGGGACTACTATACCATGAAAACCACAGAGTCATGTTCCAAAAGGTCAGCAAAGCAAGAAGAACTTCAATGTTCAGAGTGACCCCCAAGCTCATAAGGTTAGACCAGAATGTGACTTGAGTCAGAACCTGTCATAACCAGAGTCAGGCACATGCCCTGGGCTTCTGTTCTCAGCCTTTCAGGATCTGTTCCAGGCTCCCTGAGGCTCTTGAGTCTGCCATCCCCTCCCAGAACTACACCAAGACCCGGAATCCCCAGGAAGCCAGCCTTAAACACTGCGAACACGAAGCTGTGAACAGGATGCTGATTTGAACTATCTCTACCTGGCAGAGATCATATTCCAGGTCCCCCTTATGCTCCCTCCTGGAGCTCTGCACAAGGCAGAAGCACACTCAACCCTTGGGGTTCTCATGGATTCCAAGTGGGCACCCCCAAACCTTTATCCATTGAACCCTTGAAGTTCTTAGCTTCAAACCACCAGCTGAGAAAACAGACTGAGCCTGTAGCTTCAGCTTGCTCTCCCACAGTCCCTCCCTGTTAACTGGTGGCCAACACTTGATCCCTGGGAGCTTAGCCATAAAAAGCCAGATTGCCGGAGCTCCAAATACAGCCAGGAGCTGGTAATGCCTGGTTCATGTTCCCTATGGCCATGCTCTGCTGGGGACAGGCCCTTTCTACACAAGTATGTCCCCCACCAGCCAACCCTTTCTTCCAGCCCAGTGCATCCTTGACGCCGAGACCCTTCCACTGTGACCTAGCATTTTAATGTCCCTATCCGTCGGCTCTCTACTTTTGCTATAAAGAGTCACATCTGGAGTAGTTAGTTCATGCTTGACAAAAATAGAAGACCACAGCTCTCACCGGCCAGGCCAGCACAGCCTTCTGCCTTCATCCTCCCCGTCACCTCTCCCTGACCATTCGCAGACCTCTTCTCTTCCTCCTCCGGCTCCATATTCTTTTTATTTATTTTTTGTTTGGTTTGTTTATTGGAGGCAAGGTTTCTCTCCTTGGCCCTGGTTGTCCTGGAACTTGCTATGTAGACCACACTGGCCTCAAACCCACAGAGCTCCCCTGTCTCTGCCTCTTGAGTGTTGGAATTAAAGGCGTGCACCACCACACACAGTATTTTCATTTAATGACGCAGTCTCACCAGATAGCTCTGGCTGACCTAGAACTCACTCTATAGACCAGGCTGGCCTCCAACTCAGAGATCTGCCTGCCTCTGCCTCCTGAGTGCTGGGACTAAAGTCATGCACCACCGCGCCCCACTCTTTTTATTTATTTATTTTTTTTTAGTTTGCTCAGTTTTCTTTTTATATATTCAATTTCAGATTAATGGCAAAGTATATACAACGTTTTATAAATCCTTACATCTAACCATTAACTTTGGAGGAGAAGCGGTTATATTTTGCTCCTAACCATTTTTCCTGGGGAAAAAATTGTATCATTAGATATTCTCCTAAGACATCACTACACATTATGCAGAATATCGCTTTGCACCAAAGTATTTAAGCTACTTAGAAATTTTTCAAATCTTACTATTTTCCAAACAGTTGGCCATCTTTCTATGGATCCCCAAGTTTTCCTTATGATAAATTTCTAGATGTAGAATATCTGCAATCCATAAAGAATATTACCAAATTTTTTACTCTGTTCAATATAGTTGAAATTACATAATTTCTCCCCAGATCTTTTCTGAAATTCTGGCTGGGAATGTGTGATAAGACATTTGTTTGATTCTTGGAGAATAGAGTTTCTTTTTTTTTTTTTTAATTTTAGTTTTTTGATACTTTATTTACATCTCAAATGTTTCCACTTTCTAGGTCTCCACTTTGGAAACCCCCTATCCCCTCGCCACTCCCCCTGCCTCTATGAGGGTGATCCCCCACCCAGCCACTCCCATCTTCCCTCCCTGGCATTCCCCTATACTGGGGCCTCTAACACCCTCAGGCCCAAGGGACTCTCCTCCCCCTGATGGCCAACAAGGCCCTCCTCTGCCACATATGTGGTTCGAACCATGGGTCCCTCCATGTGTATTCTTTGGTTGGTGGTCCAGCCTCCAGGAGGATGGGGGGGGGTCAGGTCAGTTGACACTGTTGCTCCCTCCATGGAGCTGCAGACTCCCTCAGCTCCTTCAGTCCCTTCTCCAACTCCTCCATCTGGGACCTCACTCTCAGTCCAGCAGTTACTGTAAAGTGAAACTTGGGTCTTCCTGACTTTTGGGCTAATATCCACTTATCAGTGAGTACATACCATGTTCGTTCTTTTGTGACTGAGTTACCTCACTCAGGATGATATTTTCAAGTTCCATCCATTTGCCTGCGAATTTCATGAAGTCATTCTTTTTAATAGCTGAGTAGTACTCCATTGTGTAAATGTACCACATTTTCTGTATCCATTCCTCTGATGAGGGACATCTGGTTGTTTCCAGCTTCTGGCTATTATAAATATGGCTGCTATGAACATAGTGGAGCATGTGTCTTTATTACATGTTGGAGCATCTTCTGGGTATATGCCCAGGAGAGGTATAGCTGGGTCCTCAGGTAGTACTATGTCCATTTTTCTGAGGGTCCGCCAAACTGATTTCCAGAGTTATTTATTTTTTAAGGTTTTTAATTGGTTAGATTTTTTGAGACGGGATCTCACTATATAGTACAGACTGGTCTTGATCTCACAACATTGCCTCTACTGCAAGGTCTCTTAGGTGCTATGATTACAAGCGTGAGACCCTATGAGCTGCTGTTGCAGTCCACATTCTAAGGTCACTGCAGAGATGGTGTACAAGGGACATCTCTGGACCTTTGTTCTTGTTTCTTGTCGTCTCTACACCTGGTTACTCCATGACAAACACAGCAAGCACTCTTATGTGACTTCTTTGTTCAGGTTGCTTTGCTTTGCTTTGCTTTGCTTTGCTTTGCTTTGCTTTGCTTTGCTTTGCTTTGCTTTGCTTTGATTGAGACAGCATCTCATGTAGCCCAGGCTAGCCTTGAGTTCAAGATCCTCCTGCCTCTGCCTCTTAGACCCTGGGGTGCCAGGCATGTGCCAGTAAACCCTGCTTTGCTTTGGTGTTTTGAGATCTGATCCTATTTGATGTCACCCAAGCTGATCTTGAACTTGGTCCTCCTGCCTCAGCCTCTCAGGCCCTAGAATCATAGGCAGGCTTGGTGACTGCTTCCTGGACACCACCTCTATCAAATGACTCTTTACTCCCTCCTTGGGAATTCCCCATCTCCTGCCTAGAGTCAGGTGGGGCATCTTCCCAACACCTGGGACAGAAGCCGCTGCAGCAGAAACACATGTCTGCTGCACAGTTAAGCCCCTGGGTTTCAATAACCACAAAAGGAGTTGGGGGGGGGGACAGTCTGGGGACTGGAGGGGTAGCTCAGTGGTTAGGGGCACCTGCTGTGCTCAATTCCTAGTGCCCACATGGCAGCTAGGAATTGCATACAACTGTCTGTAACTCTAATTCCAGGGCATCTGACACCCTCATACAGACATGCAGGCAAAATACCAAATGCACATGAAATAAAAATAAACTATTTAAAAAAAAAAAAAAGTCTGGGAACATTTCCATATTCCATAACATTTGATTAACCAGAATCACCCGCTGAGCCTGCCTCCTGGGGGATTCAGTTATTGTGTAAGCGCCCCTCACAGAAGATTCACGGAGATTCATGAAGATTCGGGAATGCGAGATCTCCCTCTCACACTGATCTTGGGAGAAGCGTGGGAAAGAGGGGGCAAGGACAGGGGCTGGGTTCCTCTTTGACTAAAAAAAGCCTGCATGATTTGCCCAAGGTCGGTAAACAAGCAGGTATCAAAGCCAAGAGGAAGACACAGAGGCCCCGTCTCCGCCTCCAACTCTGATTCCCAAGTCCAACCCGGACCTTGTCACGGATCAAGAAGAACCAGCAAGATGGCTCAGTACAGAAGGGTGCTTACCTCTAAACCTGACCACCTTGGGTAGCATCCCGAAAACCCACAGGTGGAAGATGAGAATCAATTCCCACAAGTTGCATTTGGACTTTCATACATCTCTGTGAGTTAGGTGAAAGCCAGCTTGGTCTACAGAGTGAGCTCCAGGCTATCTGAGGCTACTAGTGAGACCCTGTCTCAAAACAAACAAACCAAGAAAACAAAGAAAAGAAAATGGGTGGATAAGGGAGTGAACTTCCACAGCCCAGCGACCACCTTCCCACAGCATCCTGAACAAGTGTGCACAGAAAGTCCTTCTTCTGTCCTGGTCATGAGACTGAGCCCCAATCCCAAGCGGGCATCTTCTACAGAGCCTGAGTCCCATCTCAATCACCATTAAAACGTGGCTCTGTCCAGCCCCCTGCCCTGTTCGGCGGTACAGGCAAGGAAACAGACAAACAAGCTTACGTTCCGAAATGGACCACCAGGTCCACACACTGTAAAGCAAGAAAAGACTGTCGAAGGCCTCAGACGCTTCCCGCACATGCGTGTTATGCCCAAAAGGTCAAGCGCGTCCCCGCACATGCGTGTTAACCCCAAAAGGGAAGAAAGCAACTTTACAATAAACACACCCAGGGTTCAGGTAGCAGGACCAGGAACGGGGTACTTGGATGGCACGAGCTGCCTCACGTGACCACAGGGAACATAGCATCGCTTCTCAGGATCCCTAACAAACGCAGTCAGGAGCAAAAAGCCAGTAACGCAGACTAAGAGCCGTCCTCTTCTAAGTGTTTTGCTTTGTTTTGCTCTGAGGGGGTCTCACAGAACTCAAGCTGTCCTGAGCTCACCCTAAAGCCTCAGTCAACCTCCAACTTCTAATCCCCCTGCCTCCACCTTCCAAGCATGTGCTACCATGTCTAGTTTATGGAGTCCTGGCTATCAAAGCCAGGTTTTTCTCCTTGTTAGGTAAGCGAACTCTTCCAACTGAGCCACACACACACACACCCCTTTCTCTCTCTCCTTGAGATACAGCCTCCGCTGGCCTGGAACTTGCCTCTGGTCCTCCTGCCTCTGTCTGGGATTATAGCCATGCCCCACCACGCCCTGCACTATATGGGTCTGGAATTCTCATTGCTCCTCCTGCCTTGAGCTCCCAAGTGTTGGCATCGCAGATATGCCCTGCCAGACTTGGTCCCCACTGTCTTTTAAAGTGCCAAAGTCACCAATATCAAGGACAGGCTGAGGAAACTTCCAAAACTGGAGGAAACTGAAGAAAATCAGCGAAACACATCTCATGATTCAGAACTCAAGCTTTTCCCACAAAGGCCGTTGTTAGACAACTGGAAAATCTTGATTAGGGTTTGAGGATTAGACCCCGTAAGGCATCACGTGAACTTCCTGATTCAGCTAGCTGTAGGGTAGCTTTGAGGGACAGTGACCTTGTGGGCAGGAAGCACCGCACAGTGCCCAGGGTGAAAGACCATGAAGCCAGCAGCTTCCTCTCCAGCCCGGGAGAGGGGCAGCGGGTGGGACGTGGGAGCACATCGGACTTGCAACTTTTCTGAACATTAGGGTCATTTACAAATTCAGACAGAGGCTGGAAGATGGCTCAGGGGTAAATATGCTGATGAGGAAAGGCTGGTGAGCCACGTTTGATTCCTGAATCCCACGGTGGAAGGGAAAAACCAACTCCCAAAAGTTGTCCTCGAACTTCCTCATGTGTTACACACACACTCATACACACACATACACACATAGACACACACATCACACACACACACACTCATAGACACACACATACACACATAGACACACACATCACACACACACATACTCATACACACACATACACACATAGACACACACTCAAAGACACACACATACACATATAGACACGCACATCACACAGACACACACATACTCATATACACACACAGACACACACAGACACACACTCATATACACACACATACACACATAGACACACACATCACACACACACATACACACATAGACACACACTCAAAGACACACACATACACATATAGACACCCACATCACACAGACACACACTCATACACACACAAACACACATAGACACACACTCATAGACACACATACACACATAGACACACACTCAAAGACACACACATATACATATAGACACACACTCATAGACACACACACATATAGACACACACAGACACACACAGACACACACTCATATACACACAATACACATATAGACACACATGCTCATAGACACACACATCACACAGACACACACTCGTATACACACACATACACATATATGCACACACACTCATATACACACACATACACACAGATACACACAGACACGTAAATAAAATTTAGAGAAAAGGTCAGGTGACTCATTCATTCTCAGTCAGAGCAAGTTGCTTCCTTCTCTCGGTCTCAGCTCCAATACCTATATGTAACATATCACGCCCCTTTCCTGGGGGTGTGACCTGGCCCTCACCGTGTTACAGAGCAGCTGTGGTCACGGCTCTCATGGGACCCAGCCTATTAAACACGTTCTCTGGTCTAACGGTGGGGAGGCAGCTCACCAGACCCTCACCTGAGACTCCAGCTGTGCCCTCCCTTCCTCCCCCCCCTGCCCTGTGCCCTCCCTCCCTCCCCCCTGCCCTGTACCCGCCCCTCCCAGCTGCACATCATTCTGCCTCCACTGCCTAGGTCACCAGAATGCTACTGTACCCAGAGAGACAATTGAAGGGGAGCTTCAGGACTCAGCCTTCAGGACGTCGCCACCCCCTCCTGACCTAGACTTACATGGAAATGTTTCTTTGGTCTGTGATTGGTGCCATGTCAGGAGTGAACAGACACTTGCTCACGTCTCCCCAGGAAAAGTCACACGACAGGCCAGCGGTTGCTTTTTGTTTGTTTCTTCTTCTGGTTGTTTTGTTTTGCCAGACAGGGTCTTACACTGTAGCCCTGGTTGCCTTCCAACTCCAGGTAATCCTCCTGTCTCAGCCTCCCAAGGGTTGGGATTACAGCTGTATGCCCCCAAACCCAGCACAAACCCTGACATTTTACAGAACTATGTGGGGTTTTTTTTTATCTTGTGTGTATATGGTGTGTGCATATGTGTGTGCACACATACGTGTAGGTGTGTGCATGAGGGCACTTGCCTGTACACGCCTGTGCAGAAGCCAGAGGTTGACGCCTGGTGTCTTCTTCAATCATCTTCATATTGTCTTGGTTTGTAGTTGTTTCGAGGCTGGGTCTCTCTATGTAACCCTGTCTTGCCTAGAACTTGCTGTGTAGACCAGGCTAGCCTCAAAGTCACACAGTCCTATACCCTTATCTTTGACTTCCACAAAACACACCAAAATAAATAGTCTTGAAAGCTATGAAACCCTTGAGTCGACTGAGGAAGCACCAGACTCAGCTCTCTCTCTCTCCTGTTGTGGTAATGGAGCCTCCAATGAGACTGAGCCTGGAACCGCCTCCTCCCAGCACAGTAGGTCAGATGGGATGGTGGCCACTTGACCCACACTGAGCCCATTGGCCGGTTGCTCCCAGGAATGTGGAATTAGAGAGCCAAAGGGCTGAGCTGGGAAAATGACCACAAAGATTTTCAGAGCACGGTCATTGTTCACATTGGGAAAAAAACCACAGCCAAGTTCAGGCCGAGCTTCTGAGAGAGAAATCAAAAGAAAGAGAACTGGAGATGGAACTCAGATACATGGCTTGGTTGGCAGAGGGCATGCCTCTCCAGCATGCACAAAGCCCTGGGTCAGTCTGCAGCATCACAGAAGCTAGTAATCCCAGCACTTGGAAAATACAGAAGTTCAATGTCATTTTGACTCTGTAGTGAGTACGGTGGGCTGCCTGGGCTACACGAGCCTGTGCCTCAAAATGAACCAACAATAAACAAACATAAATAAAAATAATGATAGAGGTACTAGCAAACAGAACATTGTCTCTCTACTTTGCTCTGCATGGACACTCACGTGAATGGGTCCCAGCCCCACCCCCAACCCCCAGGATACCCTATAAAGAACTTATTCACACTTTACAGATGTTGAAATTGCAGCACAAAGTCTGTCCAGGTCCAGACTTCCGTCACTAATTCTGTGAGCCCCACACTGTCACTAGACCCTCCAGAGGGCATCTTTACTTCTTGACTCAAAGCAACCTGTGACAAGAGGCAGGTGGTATTCCTTGTGCCCTGGCCACTGTCACCATGCAAGGTGAGGGAAGCACCTGAGTGTCATACAAGAGGACCTGTTAAGGTCCAAGAGACTCAGCCCCCTGCTTCCGCCTTCCTGTGTCTTGTAATGAGCAAAGGTCACCACGGGATAAATATGAGCCAGGGGCCTCAGAGGCAAATGGGGAGATACTCAGAACCTCTCCCCACCAGCCCAACACCACAGGCCCATGTGCTGGTCTGTGTGCCTAGGAGCCCTACCTCACCTACAGCCTCTCAGGAGGAGCAGAGCCCTGAGGCCTCTGAGCAGGGGTTTGTGCTGCACCTAGGGCCTGGGCACGCAGCCAGAAAGGACAGGAGACAAGGTCTTTTCCTCCAGGCATCAGGTTACCACCAAGAGCTCAGAGTTGCTGGTCAGCTGACAGAGCCCAGGGCCTGTTCGAGAAGCCACCATAGGGCTGAAGAGACAGGGTGGGGGGACACTGCTGAGAAGCAAGGGAGCCAGGAACAGAGTGGGCCCAGCCAGGGGACTGGGCCCAGACACAAGGTCTCCAGAAGGGAACAACCTCAGCTGGGGAGGACGGGCTGCAGCTGCCAGGCTGTACTGACACTGGGCACAGTTATGGCCTGGCACCAGCCCCAGAAACCTCCATTGTCCCTGGTTTTACTGCCGCCCGCCCCGGGCTGGGACTCTCCACCAGCTCCCTGGTCCCCAGATGAAAGAAGCTTTCTAAGAGTCATAAAACTGTGCCCCCCTTGGAACAATGGGCCCTTATGTGGCTGCACCCTCCTCATAAACTCCCGTCAGCAGCACCCAAGAAGCTGCAAGCCCGGGCTTTATAGACTGGTTTTCTGGAGCAGCCCCAGCGTTTATTAACATCCAGTCTCCCAGCCCTTGGATGAGGCTTTGCTGGGTCACTCCCATTCACAGAGGCTCACTGTGCGCCAACCCCACCTCCCCACTCCCACCCCCACCCGCCCTGCCAGCCTGAGGCTACACAGCCAGAACCTTGCCAGTGAAATCGAGAGCTCACGCTCCTGAGAATGATCTGTCTCTGCGAACCCCAGCGTGCAGGGCGGGCACAGACCCCAGAGCACAGCAGATGGGAACCAGCACACAAAAGACCTAACGCAAAGGAGGACCTGAACCCAGCCCCTCATGATGCGCAGGATCCCCCACCGGCTCAGACTCACGCAAGGCCGCCATCCATTCCCCACAAAGCCCCCCAAATCTTTATGAGTGCTTGGGGTACAGCAAGTTCAATGTTCTCCGTGCCTAAGCCCCTTCCCTCTCAGAAGAATGAGTTTCCAAGATCCCTTTTCACACGAGGAACTGAAGTACAGGGAGAGCAAGCAGCCTGCCTGAGACACACAGCAAGTAAGCTCTACATACTAGGTCCACTTCGTACCTCCCCAAAATTTCACAAGTGGGGTTCAGCTGCGTGGCTCTGGATTAAAGCCTCCTTAAGTGTCCCCCAGATATCTGGTTCATATTTATTTTTGCTTTCTTTTTCTGTGCTGTGGAATTGAACCTAGGGTTTGCTCATGCCAGGAAACCACACTATCGCAAATCTGGCATTCACGCTTTCCTGGGTAAGTACTGAAGCCCTTAACCCTCTATCTGCTGGATAACTCAATACCAAGATTGCCTCTTGTACTCTTCAGAGGCAAAAACCAAGCCTGGGAAAGACGAGGTGGGAAGGCTCTTACCCACCCCTGCAGAGCTTGTCAGTGTGAGTGCCAGCATTGGACTTGCTTCTCAGGATCACTGCTCATCCTGAGACACCAGCGTGAGAGTCAGGACACCTGCTCTCCTCACCTGACACAGGTGACATTTATTCCCTAAGTGCCAGGCCATCCCTACACATCTTTCTAGAAAACCAGAAGTCTAGCAGAACAGGAGAACGAAGTGTCCCCATTCCCTCAATCCCAGGGGGCCTCTTGGAACACTTCCGGGCTCCATCCACACACCTGTGTCCTGACCTCCCTGTGCTGTCTGCCTCTCCCAGGTTTCTGATGGTTTCCTGTCCACCTCTGCGCCCTGCAGAGACAGTCTGAGGAAGTAGGGTGTGGTGACATACACCTATACCCAATATTCAGGAAGTAGAGGCAAGAGGACCATAAAATCATGGGTAGCCTGGACTACATAGCAGTTCCTAGCTAGCTTGGGCTATATAGGGAGGCCCAATCTCAAAACGAATCCAAAGACAAAGAGAAGGGCAATCTATAGCTCCTGGCCTGGTTTCTTTCTGCACATTCCGCTCTGGCCTGACAGACAGATGGACAGCTGTGACATCCCAGGCCTTGTAGAAACCCTCAGACCCGATCAGCTACCAGCCATGACCAGCACCCAGGCCCTATGTGGAGGTAGTTCTCTCATGGCCTGCCCAGCCCTGGGAAGCTGACTTGATGACCTGGCCTTACCAGAGGAACTCTTGGATACTGTGGTTCATCAGAACTGGGCCTGGAGTTGGCAGTGGCATCATCATCCCCTTCATCACCACCATCAACATCATCACCTTTATCGCCTTCATCCCCACATCACCCATCATCCCCTTCACCCCCTCCATCACCACCATCACCATCTTCACCTTTCCAGGCACTCGCTGGCTGCTGGGTGTTGGGCCTTTCTCTGAATGATCCCATTGGATTACAATAATCTCTCGAGGGAGGAGCTACCACCATAGTCTGCTACATACGAGAAGCTGACCAACAGTGCCAACCAACCACAGCATGAGGGACGATCGTACTTGTTCAGTTATCATCACCTCTGCTCCTGTCTTGGGGCAGGATCCTGTGTGTTTGGAAGAGGCACATCTCCAGAGCATAGTGTCTGGCACTGGGCAGGCATCCAATAAACGGACTTTGGATGCATGGGTGGGTAGGTAGGTTGGTGGATGGATGATAGATGGATGGATGATGGATGGATGATAGATGGATGGATGATGGATGGATGATAGATGGATGGATGATGGATGATGGATGGGTAGATGGATGATGGATGATGGATGATGGATGATGGATGGATGATGGATGATGGATGGGTAGATGGATGATGGATGATGGATGATGGTTGATGGATGGATGATGGATGATGGATGGATGATGGATGGATGATGGATGATGGATGGATGATGGATGGATGATGGATGATGGATGATGAATGGATGATGGATGGATGATGGATGATGGATGGATGACAGATGGATGACAGATGGATGATGATGGATGGATGACGGATGGATGACAGATGGATGATGGATGATGGATGGATGATGGATGGGTAGATGGATGGATGATAGATGGATGATGGATGATGGATAATGGTTGATGGATGGATTTTGGATGGATGATGGATGATGGATGGATGATGGATGGATGATGGATGGATGATGGATGGATGATGGATGATGGATGATGGATGGATGATGG
>CM052702.1:128022269-128137269 GCA_028551405.1 Uromys caudimaculatus
ATGGATGGGTAGATGGATGAATGATAGATGGATGATGGATGATGGATAATGGTTGATGGATGGATTTTGGATGGATGATGGATGATGGATGGATGATGGATGGATGATGGATGGATGATGGATGATGGATGATGGATGGATGATGGATGGATGATGGATGATGGATGATGGATGGGTGGATGATGGATGGATGATGGATGGATGATGGATGATGGGTGATGGATGATGGATGGATGATGGATGGATGATGGATGATGGATGATGGATGATGGATGATGGATGGATGATGGATGGATGATGGATGATGGATGATGGATGGGTGGATGATGGATGGATGATGGATGGATGATGGATGATGGATGGATGATGGATGGTGGATGGATGATGGATGATGGATGATGGATGATGGATGGATGATGGATGATGGATGATGGATGATGGATGGATGATGGATGATGGATGGATGATGGATGATGGATGATGGATGGATGGTGGATGGATGGTGGATGATGGATGGATGATGGAAGTTGAGTGGATGGATGACTAATGGATATATGAATGGTAGATGGGTAGCTTAGTGTATAGATAGGTGGGTGGGTGGATGGAAATGGATAGACAGTAGGTAGGTAGATGGATTAATGGATGAATGGAAAATAAATGGATGGTAGATGAAGGTATAGATTGATGGATGGATGGTAAATAGATGAGTAGAAACAGGTAGAGAGTTAACACCACCATCTGTTCTTCCAGAGAACCTCTGTTCAATTCCCAGCACCCACACGGTGGCTCACAACTGTCGGTTAACCCCATTTCCAGGGGATCCTATGCCCTCCACACAGACATACATGCAGGCAAAACACTGATGGATACAAAATGAAAATAAACAAATCATTAAAGATAGCTTTAAAAAAAAGAAATGGGCGGAGAGACGTTGGATGAATGGATGGACAGATGGAAGAATGACAAGTGTGAGTACAACTGAGAATGAGGAGGAGACAGTCCCCACCCCCACCCACACCCACCCGGCCCCGGGAGAGGAGTAGAAAGGTAGATGTGGTTTCCTTGTTTACTGGAAAATCCCCTGGCAGGGCTTCCAGAGAAGGCAGAGAGGAGTGTGTTGACATTTTAGGAACAAGGACATAACAAATGTGGAGGAATGAGCCACCTCGAGAAGGCTGGGTGACAGCGATGGCAGAAAGGATCCCGCAGTCCCTCCCGACACCTCCATGCCAGGGCATTGAACCAACCTTACGCTCCTGTCTCTAGATGAGGCTGGGAGGAGGGTAGGCAGCCCTAAACTGTACTAGCATAGTGAGCTCCCTGCCCTGCGGCTGCAGGGCGGGGCCTGGGAACAGAGCTGTGGATTTGGTTGCAGTCACCCCTCCTTTACCCAGGAGCTCTCAAACCCCCGAGTGGTGGACATCCCCGCAGCCCAGAGCTTGCCCAGGCTGGCTCTCCTTCTCTGAGAGAGCTCATGTGACCCACAAGCCCTCCCACCTCATTAATTCTGACCGGTGGCTCAAGTGGGCAGATTCTAGAACAAGATAGCATGAAGAGTTATGCCCTCCCTGCTCCGAGCAGTTTCCTGTTGGAGAGACAAGACTCATTGTGGGCATCGAGACACGAGACCTGGTGTTTTAGTTGCCGGAACAATTTTAAGAAAGAAAAGGAAGAGCCGGGCAGTGGTGGCGCACGCCTTTAATCCCAGCACTTGGGAGGCAGAGACAGGTGGATTTCTGAGTTCGAGGCCAGCCTGGTCTACAGAGTGAGTTCCAGGACAGCCAAGGCTATACAGAGAAACCCTGTCTCGAAAAACCAAAAAAAAAAAAAAAAAAAAGAAAGAAAGAAAGAAAGAAAAGGAAGGCTGGGCACTGCTTGCCTGGGTTTGGTTTTCAGCAGGTGCATAAAGCAGACATCGCCGCACACACCTGTAACCCACACTTGGGAGGAAGAAGCAGGAGAACCAGAAGTTCAAGATCATCCTTCAATAAGCAATGAGTTGGGGCTACGTGAGACTCGGGGGGGGGGGGGAGAAAGAAGACGGGGTATGTGACTTCCCGACTCTTAGAGACAGCCATCCCATAGCATAAATGAAATATGTCATTGTCATCTGAGGTGACGCTGGGAGGTGTCCCAAGCTGCAACTTATCCATATGTAAGAAAGAAGGAAAGGCGCCAGGCAGTGGTGGCACACGCCTTTAATCCCAGCACTCGGGAGGCAGAGGCAGGTGGATTTCTGAGTTCGAGGCCAGCCTGGTCTACAGAGTGAGTTCCAGAACAGCCAGTGCTATACAGAGAAACCCTGTCTCGAAAAACCAAAAAAAAAAAAAAAGAAAGAAAGAAGGAAGGGGTGTCGGGGTCACTTCTACATACCAAGTTTAGAGACACACTGGGAGAATGCATATCCTCACCAGCACTGGAAGCCCAGGGTCAGGCAAGTGACTCACCCAGGGAAGGCACAGAGCTGGGATCAGAACCCCAGCCTGACTCCTGAGCCCATCTTTTCTCCACTGATAGAGAAGATCTTCACCATGAGGCCTCTTCTCCCCAAGATGAACCCTCAGTGTTCAGGGTTTATTCTAAAAGGTTCAGGCTTGTGTGACCACTACTGCAGTCTCCCTCAGTCCCCTCCCACCAGAGGCCACAGATTCCTACTTCCTTCCTGGGCACTGTGGCTGTGCTAGCCTGGGACAGAGGCAGGATGGCAGGAAGCCACTGGGGCCCTGGAGACCACAGGGTTGGAGTTGAAGGGCTCTTAGAGTTGATGGTAACCAATGCTTCCCTTTCCCAGAAGGGGAAACTGAGGCCCCTAGGGGACAAGGGTTTCCTCAAGGTCACCAAAGGAAGACTAGAGCTTCTATAGAGCAAAGGTAGTCTGTTGGCTCCAGGCCCCGTGGCTCTGAAAAACAAGGCTGCTGCAAGTCTTTTTATCAGATTGAAGGAATGCTTACCAGCTAACTCACCCAGACAGGATAGAGAGGAATGTGGGGGGTGGGGAAGGGTAACTTGTCTGTCTGAACCCCGGGCTCCCTCCCTCAGCTGGCCATCGCCTGGTGAGCCGAGTCAGGGAGTGTGAGCTCTCCCCCTGGGAAGACCTCTTCCTGGGGTCACCCCACACTGAAGGAATCTAGAAGGGGGGCCTCCTCAGCCAGAAGCTGAGGACTGAAGAAAGGTACAAGGGCAGCCACAACACCGACTCAGATCCCTCAGCTCCTGGGACTTGTTCCCTAGAATCTAGTTTTCAGGAATCTCAGAGTCTCTAAATCAGCCCTTTTTCTTTTTATTTATTTTTCACATTTTTGTCAGGTTTGGGGGCGAACCTGCCTTTACCCACTGAGCCCCCTTGCAAGCTCTCCAAAGCCTGCTTCCTGCTCAGCTCCTGAGAACCCTGGAGACCTCTGTTCACCCGAGAGCTTGCACTCCAGAGTGGCGCCCACTCAGGGGACATGCAGACCTGTTTGGTACTCTTGCTCCCACCTACCGGCCCTGTGAGCTTGACCAAGTTCAGTCTCAGCTTCCCCCTCCCCTCGAATCACACAACCTGTGATCCTGCACCACAAAGGAGCAACATCAAGAACCTCACAGAGGAGCTAATGAGATGGCGCAGGGCCTGAGGACACTTCCCTCCACAGGTGCCTTGCACCAAAGCTCACCTGTCTCACCCCCTACACATGTACACCAAGTAAAGAGAAATGCAATGAGAAGTGCTTAAGGGGTGCAAGGTCACCTTCTAAAAAGTACCTCAGTCATGAGGGTTAAAAGTCAAGACCCTCACAATTGAGGAAGGGCCTGCAGACCTTGGGTGAGCAGCGGCCTGTACTGTGTGGAGGTTTGGCTCTTGTCAAGGTGTGTTGTTACCTTGAGGGAGAAGGGAGCTGCTGTGGTGGAGACAGGGTCTCATGCTGTAGTTCAGGATGGTCTCAAACTCAGCAATCCTCCTGCCTCAGCCTCTTGAGTGTTGGGATTACAGGTGCAAGAAGGCACCACACCAGCATTTTGGTTTTTGGCTTGGTTTGGTTTGGTTTGGTTTGGTTTGGTTTGGTTTGGTTTGGTTTGGTTTGGTTTGGTTTGGTTTTTTAGACAGGCTTTTTCCACATAGCTCTGGCTGTCCTGGAACTCACTCTGTAGACCAGGCTGGCCTTGAACTCAGAAATCCACCTGACTCTGCCTCCCAAATGCTGGGATTAAAGGCATGCACCACCACTGCCTGGCCTCATCCCAGCATTTTAAAATAAGCCCAGTCATGACTAGTTAGAGCCCTCTGGGAAATGGGGCTGTCAGGAGAGCTTTCCATGTCCACGGCGGTGCCCAGGAAGTAGATTCTTGGCCACAGCAGCGTGGAAGCCATTACAGCACTGTCACAAGGAATGGGGAACAGCAGATTCCTCTAGTGATCTCCTCCCCATGACTGTCCTCCACACTGAGTGGGGACATCTCTCTTCTTGATGACAAACTCCCAAAGGCCTCAGTTCTTGGGGGATAGAGGTAGGTGGGTGGTAGCCACAAGCTGGGCCTCAGTGTGTGAGGAAACCCCACCTCTGAAACTTCTACCAGGCTCTCCAGGGTCCTTCGGACCAAAACCTATAAAGATGAGGTGTCCAGGGAAGGGAGAGACCCCTGAGTCCTTGCTGTCTCATAGCCATGCTGTCTCATAGCCTCAGGCAGGACCCCCGACCTCTCTAGGCCTCTGCCCTGTAACTATGGGGTCAGTCACCATGGAGGTGGTTGTCCCCACCCTGTCCAGTTAGCCAGGCTGTTGTGAGTGCCCTAGGGGACCAGCAACACAGACAGCTTTGTAAACTGTCAAGTACCTTGGTGAAATGCTGCCGTATTGATCACCAGAGTCCCTCCACAAAAAGCAAGAGGAGGCGGGAGACAGCAATAAGGAGAAAGAAGAAGCAGACTCAGGACAGAGGGCCCCTCTATTCCTCTACCACGCCCACTCTTGTCCTCCTTAAGCCCCAGCTCCCCTTTTCTTCATCCATGAGAGCTTCAGGAAGTTCCTTCACCTCTCTGGACCCATAATCAGAGTAGCAAGTACTCGGTGGGAATACTGAAGGATTAAACTGGTCACACACTGTGCTAACCAAAAGAAAACATGAAGCAGGAGCCCAGTTGAGTTCATTATGTTATCATTGGCCAGACATTGACCAAACAATGAAACAGACCCTTTGAAACCAGTGATCCATCCATCACCAGAGGTAGTCAAGCCGTGGCTAAATGGCATGCTGTCAGGGACACAGGACAACACTGCCTAGTGACCTTTAAAATGCCACCCAACCACAAACAGGTACAATTCCTGCCAAGGAAATTGTATAAGCTGTAGTCCCGCCCTCTAGATGTGAATGGCAGGAATGGGAAGGGACAGAATTGGCAGAGGGGGCCACCCGGGGAAGAACACAGCAGGCAGCTATGGAGCAGCAAGGAAGGCTGAGAGTGGACCAGCTAGTGTCCAGCCACTGTGCCACCTTAGCATTCTCTGGGGGTTCAGAGCCTCAATTTTCCAGCTGTAACGATGTTCTGAAGCCACTGCCAACCTTCTCAACCTCCGTAAGCCTAAAAATGGAGTAGGGGAATTCCCACCACCTATCTCTGCTCCTGGCTCCTTCCATGTTCCTCCTCCCACATCGCTCCCATTTGCCCCCCCCCCAAGACTCAGGGTCACCACTGCAGAACTGTTAATGAGGTTTTCTCTGAGACCCCCCCCCCAGGCACCTCCAGGCCTCCCTGCCATCTTGGGAGAGCTGGGTACCCCAGAGCCCAAAGATATCAACACAGGAGACCCTTATCACCTCCATCACATTCAAAGACCCCCCCTCCAACTCTTCAAAGAACGGAGAGGGCTTCACTGGGAAAGACTGACTGACCTGGATTGCGTACAGTCCAGTCGCGGTCCTCAGGGGAGAAGATGCCAGTGACCACGGCAGGTGCCACCAGCAGCAAGCATCTGGCGGGGAAGCTGCTGGTGGAGCCTCAGGTCTGGTACACTCGGGCTCCTGAGCCAGGCCTGGCTGGGCTTGCTGACAACCCAGCTGGATGAGTCAGTGACCAGCCAGACCTGCCGGGCCGGTGTGTTGGACACGGAGGTGGGGCAGAGGGCAGAAGACTGGAGGACCGGAGGGGGCCCTGGCCTCAACCGCCAGGAAGGGTTAGGCTGAGTCCGTCCCAGCCTGGCTGGGTATATATCCCTCAGTCCAGCCCAGGAGGCCCAGGAAGTTAGCCAGGGTAGAAAGAAGAGAGAAATAAACAAAGATGGAGCTTCAAGGAGCGCTGAGCCCCGAGGTAAGCTCTCTCTGCTGTCCCCCGGTAGGATGGCACTCGAGACAAGACTCCGGGATGGGTGGAGCCCTGTGTGATCCAGTTCCTTTAACCAGGGAAGATACGAAAGGGCAGGCATACACTGAGGACGAAAGATCCTCCCCAGGACAGCTGTGTGACAGCTGTGTGACCTCAGACAAGCGGTCTGGTCTCTCTGAGTCTCAGTTATCTGCTTGTTAAACTGCAGGTGTAATAATAATAATAGCCTCTGAACAATAGCGATGTTGGGAGCGACAAGGTCACCACCACAGGCTTCTGGCTCCCGGGGACACTGAGTGACAGCGACTCAGGTCACAGAATACGGGTCTTTGGCACCGCAGGACAGGGAAATAGTTTGTCATAGTCATCTTTCTCGCTGTCAGTGTCGATGAGCACAGATCTGACCAACACCTTGATCGCCAAGAACACAGGCGTTGGGGCTGGAGAGATGGCTCAGCGGTTAAGAGCCCTGACTGCTCTCCCAGAGGTCCTGAGTTCAATTCCCAGCAACCACATGGTGGCTCTCAACCATCTGTAATGGGATCCGATGCCCTCTTCTGGTGTGTCTGAAGACAGCGACAGTGTGCTCATCATATATATAAAACAAATAAATAAAATCTTAAAAAAAAAAAAAAAAAAAAAAGAACACAGGCATCTGAACATCGGGAAAGTCCGTCAACCACAATTGCTCCACCTACTCCTTGAACCCCAGAAAAGCCCAGCTGGAGACACAAAGGTAGCGCCACCCCCTCACACCAAATCCACGCAGATCAGTGGCAGTGAACATGACTGCGCTCACAGTTCACCCCAAATCAGTTCCGTGATCTCCACCAAAACCCCGAAGCCTCAGGGACAGACAACTGCAAGTCTGGCTAAGTCTGGCCTGTCCTTGCTTGCCTGAACCAAGTGTGCATGTAGCTGAATGTGATCATGCGTGCTTGTCATCGCAGCCCTGGGGACACCGAGGCAGGAGGATCTCTGGGAGTCAGAGGCCAGCCCCGGTAAGCTCCACATGTGGAGACACTGTCACTAAGACGCAAAGCAAACAGAAAAATGTGCATTCGCCTCTTCACTCTTTCCAGTTGCTCTGTAGACACTGCAGCCTAGCTGAGTCCTGACAGAGACCGCAGCCCCCAGAAGCCGCAGGGGTTACACTGGCCCATTAGGAAAAAAGCCAGACAATGGTGGCCTCAGTGGTGGTGATGATGATGGTGGTGGTGATGATGGTGGTGGTGGTGATGGTGGTGATGATGCTTATTTTCTGGGTTGTGTGCTCCACACACAGAAAACCTCTCCAAGCACAGTTTCATTCACACCTTTCATCCTGGATTCTCCTTTTTCTGTAGAAAGGCTTCTGAGAAAGTAACTTACTCAAAATCTCACGACGGATATTTTGAATTAAAAAAACTATCCAGAAGTGGGCATACCGGTGCGTACCTAAAATCTCCCCCCACTAGAGACAGAGGCAGGAAGATCAAAGCAAAGTCAAGGATGACCCGAGCTACATGGCAAACCCTGTATCCAAAGAATTAAATGATATCAAATAGGTGCGTTTGAGCCCCGTGTGGTGGCACAACCCTGTAACCCCCGGCACTCAGGAGTAGAAGCAGAAACACCGGCAGTTGTAGGCCATCCTCAGCTACATAGCAAGTTCGAGGTCAGCCTGGGCTACATGAGCTCTTGTCTAAAAAGAACAGAACTTGGACTTGCCTGGGTGAATCCGAAGCCTCCTGCTCTGCCAGGCACCTGAGCAGGCAGGTCCTGGCAGGGCTGAGAGTTTCCCCACAGCGGAGCGATGAGTCACGTAACCTGGGTTTAACCTCTGAGCTGGGAACAAGAGGATTGCCACAGACGTGAGGAAGACGGTGTGCAGAGCGCCCAGCGCGCCAGGCGGGCAGACTCCCATCGAGGCTCCAGGGTCCTCGGCATTGCCACTGGGACCTGGAGTGCACCCGAGACAAGAGGCAGTCACTCCCTCTACCGGGCCAGCACGGGCCGGTGGCTCCTGGTCCCTGGTCCAGGCCCTTCAAGAAGAGCTGCCTCCTCCACAAACCTGCAGAGGAGACTAGCCTGTGGAAAGCTGTACTCTGTCTCCAGCTAGCCCTGCTGCCTGGAAGGGTTAACCTGGTCTTCTAACTCCTAGATGCTAAAGAAATCAGGAGGGGCCAGGGTTGGCCCTTGGAAAGGCTGACCAGCCCCCAGGAGGGAGGAAGAGGCTTCTGGAATCTCCTATCTTGCCCTTCTTTGATCCAGCCCTGAGCCTCGGTGGCCTGCACATTGGGTGACAGGGAGCTTATTTTAAAAAATGAAACAAAAAATTTTAATTTTTTTTCCTAAAATTATTTTTCCTCTGGAAAAAATCCTTTTTTTTTTTTTTTTTAGAAGAAAACAAAACAGTGAGTCCATTCTTCATCTTTCATTCCTTGGCAAGGGGACCTCACGTGTCGTCAGGGCTAGTCTTAAACTCCTGATCCCAAGCCATCCTTTTTGCCTCAGTCTCCTTATCCTAGATCGCTTTCCATTGCCGTGATAAAACGCTATGACCAAAAGCCACTTGGGGAAGACAGGTTATTTCTGCTTACAGTCCATCATGGAGGGAAGTCAAGGCAGGGACTGGAACAGAGGCCATGGAGGAATGCAGCTTACAGAGCTTGCCCTCTATGGCTCCTCGGTTGGCTCTCCTCCTCTTCTTCTTCTCCTTCTTCTTCTTCTCCTTCTTCTTCTTTTCCTCCTCCTCTTCTTCCTCCTCCTCCTCTTCTTCCTCCTCCTCCTCCTCCTCCTCCTCCTCCTCCTCCTCCTCCTCCTCCTCCTCCTCCTCCTTCTCTCTTTCTTTTTAATGATTTATGTAGCTGGTGTTAGCTACTCTGTGGGTTCTTCTTTCTTCCACCCTTCTCTACCTCTTTCCTTCCACCATTTCAAACCCCTAACACTAGATAGGAGAGAAAAGAGGGCTAGAGGGGAAAGGGGGAAACGTTTTTGTTAGACTACTTCCTGCTGATTAAGGGAGTTGAGTCCCTTGGGGCAAGTTTGATCTTCCTGTCAGGATATCTTTCTTCTTCTTGCTGTTTCTTTGCTCATGACTACTTAACAAATTGCAACCAACAGCGACCAACCAACAACCCACTCCGCCTCTCAGGGACCTAGCATTTGTAAATTCTCTGAAAAGTCCCCAGAATTCCATATGTCACACAATCACAGAAACTATCTGCAGCTGGCAAAATCACACCTCTGCCAAAGCACGAGGCAAATCATAGTCAGCGCTGTGAAGCCGCCCCACACCCCACACCTGGGATTAAAACAAAAACACATTCTTAGAATATTTCTGTGTTTCTTAAAGAAACGAAAATTCCAAAATTCTCACTACAGATTTGTT
Organism: Uromys caudimaculatus; assembly: GCA_028551405.1. Lineage (NCBI taxonomy): Eukaryota > Metazoa > Chordata > Mammalia > Rodentia > Muridae > Uromys > Uromys caudimaculatus. The sequence goes on from CM052702.1 coordinate 128,031,940, forward strand.
TATTCTTCCAGTATATGCTTCGGTGCTTTTCCTGAATGTATATGTGAGAATGGCGGATCCCCTGAAACTGGAGCTACCGCTGTGAGGCGCCATGTGGGTGCTGGAAAACAAACCCAGGTCCTTTGGAAAAGCAGTCAGTGCTCTTAACCACTGAGCCCTCTCTCCAGCCCCTCAGTTTGCTTTGTTATACAACCCAGAACCACCTCCCCAGAGGTCCCACTGCACTTCACCGCCTGGTGGGCTAGGTTGTTCCAGATTAATAATCATGAAAACGCCCAACAGACATGGCCACAGGCCAGTTTGGTGGATATCTCAGTTGAGGTTCCCTCTTCCCAGACGACACTAGGTTGGGTCAAACTGACAAAAAACTAACAGTCACATTCTGGACTAGTCAGGTCTGCAAGTGAAGTGCACCATGCCCCACGCCCTGCACCTTCAAGCAGGAGCAAGCTGGCTTTCTACCAGCCAAGCCTGCAGAAATGGTGTCAGACTACGCCATGGACTAGATCTCTGCTTCTTCTCACTGAGCACCAGCCATCCCCGCATCCCCACGCCCAGCACCCACAATACATCCAGGAGGCAGTAGAACGAGCACCCTCCTGAAGCTGAGCCTCCTGATCTGTCCTTTGAGAACAGGACAGGAGCTGCTGTGGCCTGGTCCCTGTCAGCACTGAGGCCAGAAGCTTCTGTACCTGGGCTCCACACGTGCTCAGAACCAAATCTCTGCCTCTGGCCCCCACATGCCTGCAATGCCCTCTCTCTGTCAACCCCAGCTGTCCCAGTTGCAGTAAATGCCCTCCAAGGGGCTAACCTGCCCACAGATGAGACCCCTGCTCACAGGTCCCCTTGATTCCGGCTACCAACTTCCCCTTGGGTCCTTGTTATTGCTGTTTTGGTTGGGGATTTTTGTTTTGTGTCATTTTTGTTTGGTGGATTTGGGTTGTTTGTTGGTTTGTTTTTGACAAAGCCTCCAAGGGTTTAGGATGGCCTTGAACCTATAACATAGCTGTGGCTGGCCTTGAACTCCTGATCTGAGTGCTTCCACCTAGGTTTAAAAGTGCAGAGTTTACAAGTGTATACCACATGGCTGCCCTGTCTATGTCTGTGTCTATGTGTGTCTGTGTGTGTCTGTGTGTGTCTGTCTGTGTCTGTGTCTGTGTGTGCCTGTCTGTGTCTGTCTGTGTCTGTCTGTGTGTCTGTGTCTGTCTGTGTCTGTCTGTGTCTGTGTGTGTAGGTAAGAGGAAAATCTTGAGGGGCTGGTTCTCTCCTATACCATGTGGGTTCCGGGTTTGAACTCAGGTCATCCTGCTTGACAGCAAGCTCCTTTCTTTGCTGAGCCATTTAGCTGGTCCGTCCCTGCATTTCATCTCCAATTTCTCCAACATCCTTGTTTAAACCAAAGTCAACAGTCTGGGTTCCCCAAGACGCCTCACTAACTCTGAACAGGAACCCAGTCTCTGAGCAGGAAGGTGCAGGGCTGCGGGGGATCTTCTGAGGCAGAGTTCGGGAAGCATCAGCCTGGGCATCTGGGAAGAGCCTAGCCCGACTCCAGGTCCCTGGAAGCGTGTGGCTGCCTGAGACAATGTGTGCATCTAGGAACCAGGCAGAGGACATTTTGTCAGCTCAGTCGGATTCCCAAACAGCCAGAGTGGCATATCTCACATCTGTTTGGAAAATGGGAAATCAAGGCTCGGAGAAGTCACCGAGCTACCAAGAGGGAGAGCTGGGGTTGGACTCTCAGTCCTTGACTGCTCCTGGGATGGAGGAGGCTGAGCCTTTAGGTTCAGGATGCCTGGGAAGCAGGGGGTCTACCCATTGCCCCCCACATCCTAAGCCATCTGCTCGTCCGAAGTCTTGAAGGGGTCATGGTCAGGAGGCACACTGGGTGCTGGTCTCCAAGCTGCACAGGTGCACAGCATCCTCATCGGCTTTTGTAAACAAGGCTGAGGCCAAAGGCCCTTCTGAGGCAGCCTACCCCTGTATCATGGAGACAGCTACCATGTGCTACCTTAGCTGTGACACAAGCCATTGGGTTGGCCCAGAGGGTCTTCAACTCTCTCCACCCCTCCTGCTCAGATAGCAGCTTTGCCCTTCCTCTGAGCCCCGCTCCTGCCCTGAAGGGTCACAGCTTGACTTAAAGAACTCCCAGCCCTGGTTGGAGACATAACCAGCTCTGCAGCCAGGGCCCCTGTAATCATCACTGGGAAAGATCAAACAAACCCAAGTTTGAGTCCAGCTTCTTGGCCAGCCACGTGACCCTGGACAAGCCACTTGACCCTTTGACCTCTCTATGCAAGGCTGTAAACATGGGGGTGAAGACACTAAGCTGTGAAGATCAATGTGTAAAGTGAACGAGCTCAGCCACAGAAAGAAAGCACCAGGGTGTGGAGGGTCAGCAGGTGGGGACAGTGGGCGTGGCCTTTGTTCTTTTTATTCTATCGAACCAGAAAAACCTTGGACTTCAGTGTGTGGTAGTATACTTCTAATCCCACTCAGAAGGCTGAGGCAAGAAGATGGTTAGTTTAGGGCTAGCCTGGGAAAAATAATGTCTTAAGAATAAAAAAAGGCCGGGCAGTGGTGGCGCACGCCTTTAATCCCAGCACTTGGGAGGCAGAGACAGGCGGATTTTTGAGTTTGAGGCCAGCCTGATCTACAGAGTGAGTTCCAGGACAGCCAGGGCTATACAGAGAAACCCTGTCTCGAAAAACCAAAAAATAAAAAATAAAAAAAAAATTTAAAAATAAAAGAATAAAAAAAGACTGGATGCGGTGGCATATACCCCTAACCCCAGCACTTAAGAAGTGGAGGGTTGGAAACAGGAGGATCAGGAATTTAAAGCTAGCCTGGGCTACATGAGACCCTGGGCTAGGCTCAATGGCAGAGCGTTTGCCTTGTGTCTTAGTTGGGATTTTACCACTGTGAACAGACACCATGACCAAGGCAACTCTTGTAAGGACAACACTTAATTGGGGCTGGCTTACAGGGTCAGAGGTTCAGTCCATTATCAACAAGGCAGGAACATGGCTGCATCCAGGCAGGCATGGTGCAGGAGGAGCTGAGAGTTCTACATCTTCATCCGAAGGCAACAGAAGAAGACTGGCATCATTAGGCAGCTAGGATGAGGGTCTTAAAGCCCACACCCACAGTGACACACCCACTCCAACAAAGCCACACCTACTCCAACAAGGCCACACCTATTCCAACAAGGCCACACCCACTCCAACAAGGCCACACCTCCTAATAATGCCACTCCCTGAGCCAAGCATATTCAAACCACCACACCTTGTGTGTGTGTGTGTGTGTGTGTGTGTGTGTGTGTGTGTGTGTGTGTGTGTGTAGGTCCTCAATGCAATGCTCAGTTTTGGAGAAGGCACTGTAAGAAAGATGAGATGCTTGGACACCAAATGACCCGTCTACACTGGACCTTCCTGAGTTGGGGGACAAGTCACTGAGGGTCTAGGTGAGACAGAGGACAGGAAATCTTACTCCTCAGTACTCCAAGGACAGAGGCATTTTTAGGGTGCCTGCTTCATCCCCGGTCATTTTACCTCCAAGGTTTATCGCCATGTGTCTGTTACTAATGTCATGACTGTCCCCACTCCACAGGCTGAGAAGAAACACGAGGCTCAGAGAGTCAAATGTTGTCCATGAAGATTGCCACAGAAAAAGGCAACTGGATTTGAAGCGTCCTTCCAGAGTGTCAGTATTGTTTGTAACCGTCCCATGTAGCCCAGGCTAGCCTCTAAGTCTCTAGTAGCTGAGAATGATCTTGAATGCCTGATGTTCTATGGGTCTCCATCATCATGTCCACCCAGTTTTATCTGGTGCTGGGGATCACACCCAGGTCTCCATGCCAACCAGGCAAGCGTTGTAACAAACACCCAGGTGTCCAATCCATTTGTCTGTTTATCTATGAATTTTGTTCAGTTTTGGTTTCTTTTTTGGTGGTTTGGTTTGGTTTGGTTTTTTGAGACAGGGTTTCTCTGCGTAGCCCTGGCTGTCCTGGAACTCACTCTGTAGACCAGGCTGGCCTCGAACTCAGAAATCTGCCTGCCTCTGCCTCCCAAGTGCTGGGATTAAAGGCGTGCACCACCACTGCCCGGCTCAGTTTTGTTTTTGAAACAGGGCCTTGCTATGCAGACCTTGAACTCAAAGAGATCTGCCTCCAGGTGCTGGGATTCAAGACAAGGATCACTGTGCCCGGCCTCTATTTCTGTGGTTTTGAGACAAGGTCTCACTATGTGTCTCAAGCTAGCCCACACAGACCCAGCAGGCAATCCACCTGCCTCAGCTTCCTGGGTGCTGGGATCATGGGTCTGCACCACTATGATTGGCCTTTAGAAAAAAGTGTGCATATGTATGTACATGTGTAAGACCTGTGTGCCCCAGTCTGTGGAGCCTGGAGGAAGTCAGAGTTACAGACAATTGTGAGCCATCCTATGGGTGGTGGAACTCAAACCCATGTCCTCCGGAAGAGCAGCCAGTGATCTCGATCACTGAGCCACCTCTCCAGCCCCATCGCCATGATTAGCTAAATATTGCTATTGAGGCCAGGAACAAGCCATCCTCAACTCTGCAGACAAATGTCACCAGCTAAGGACAGCCACAGAAGATGTTGCCCCCTCCCCGAACTGACATGGTCCATGAAGAGCCGGAAAGGGACATGGGGGGAGGTATGAACCAGAGGGGGCAGCCATGGGCTGGCACTGGGGGTCGAGGAGGAAGGGCAGGAGCTGGTCCTATGAGCCTTGATGTCACAGGGCTGAGCAGTGGGGGAAAGGGTCACAGAGAGAGTCTCGTGGGCTAGAGAGAGAGTGGGGGTGGAAGTTCTCAGGCCCTTCCCAGGAGAGGGTACTGATCTGGTCCCCAGCCTCTACCCTGGCTCACAGCATCTCCCCAAGGCCTACTGCAATCCAACATGGATCTGCACTGCACAGTCAGAGAGGCCCATGGCAGAGCCCTGTCCCCACCCCCAGCTGGGTCTGTCCTACTCGGATATCCACCAGGCCTTTCAGACTTCCCTCAGTCTCCTTTTGTTGCACGGGGTGTATGTGTGGGGACATGTATGTGTGAGACCTCTGAACTGCTTCCAGGAGCAGGATGGAAGGGGCTCACTTTCCTAAGTCTATTCCTAACACGGCCCTCTGGCTTATGCCACCCAGGCGTGAACACTGAAGCCCAAGGCAGAGCAGTATGACCTTCACAATGAGATATGTCTGAGCCAGGCCTGGTGCCTCAGGCTTGCCATCTTCTACCTTGGGAAACTGAGGTAGGACTAGCTAGAGAATATGCCCTTCATTCGTCACTGTGTTTCTGGAAAATCCGAAAGTCAAAGATGAGACCACAGAGAGGATGAGTCCAAAACACAATCTGCCCTCTTGAAAAGGCAGCCCTGGCCTTCCCCACGGGTCTCACCAGCACAGCTGTGGAAAAGCAGGAAGAGCCCAATATCGTTAGCTTGTCATGTGTTCATGAGGAAGGGATCTAGCTTCAGGGTGGATGCGGCTGAAGGCTCCTCAGCGTCAAAAGGCTATCTCCCCAATGTATCTGGCGCCCCCTGCTGGTCACCTTGAGCACAGTATCCAGTTCAAAGGTAGGAAGCAGCTGGCTGCAAACAGGGTGAGGCTGACTCGGACCCTAGAACTGCCCCTGGGGTCTCACGCCGTTCACCCCAGCTCTTAAAGCCCTGGGCTGCTCAGCCGTTGACACCGCTCACCTAGGGTGCTTACACACTCCTACAAACTCTCATAGCGGGAAGGTCTACGTCTCTAGGCGGGCAGACTCCAGACACTGTTTGGTCCAGGAGGCTGGCTTAGAGAATGCCATGGGATGCCCACCGTGTTCATCGGCACTGTCTCTGGTGGAGCTGAGGTGCAAGGCCTGACCACTCTTGCCCACCATAGTGAGAGGAAGCGCCTTCAGACGAGCAAGCCCTGTGAGAGTGTTCTTGTCAGCAACACCACTGAGTCCCCACATAGGTGTAGGGGACACATACATATCGATGCTTCTAGATGGATCCAGCACCAGCTACTGAGTCTCCAGCCTTTAAATTAGCCCCACTGAGGCCCCAGATACTATAGAGCAGAGGTAAGCTGTCCTCACTGTGCCTTGGGTAATAAAACCATTTGTCCTACACCATGAAGTTTGAGGGCTAGCCTCGAATGTGCAAGCCCTGGCCTCAATCCCCAGGGCTGCATAAACCAGAGCAGGCACGTCTATACTCCCAGCACTCAGAACGTGGAGGCAGGAGCTCATCTTAGCTATGTAGAAAGTTTAAGGCCAACCTGGGCTACACGAGACTCTGTTTCCAAAAAAGCAAATAGGGCTGGGGAGATGGCTCAGCAACTAAGAGCACTGGCTGCTGTTCCAGTGGACCTGGGTTCAAACCCAGCACCCACTACCATCTGTCACTCCAATCCCAGGAAAGCCTATGATGTCTTCTGGCCTCCACGGGGACCAAGCTCGCCCATGGTATATAGACACACATACAAGCAAAATACGCATACACATAAAATAAAACAAAGCTAGATAAATAAATATCTTTAAAGCAAGGAACCAGGGCTGGGCAGTGGTGGCACACGCCTTTAATCCCAGTACTCGGGAGGCAGACGCAGGCGGATCTCAAGTTCGAGGCCAGCCTGGTCGACAGAGTGAGTTCCAGGACAGCCAGGGCTACACAGAGAAACCCTGTCTCGAAAAATAAAATAAAAAAGCAAGGAAATAGATGCTTCAGCACAGCAGAAATGCTGTTATTTATTTATTTATTTGTTTGTTTGTTTATTTATTTATTCACTTTACATCCCAGTATCAGCCCCCTCTCCTCCCAGTATTCCCTCACACAGATCCCCCTCCCCCATTCCACATTCCCCTTCTCCTTTGAGAAGGGAGAACTCCTCTCTAGGTATCACTTCCCACTATGCCCCCCGCCCCCGCACGGGACTAGGCACATCCTCTCCCACTGAGGCCAGACAAGGCGATCCATTTAGGGGAACAGGCACTACAGGTAGGCAGGCAGGCAACAGGCTCAGGGTCAGCCCCTGCTCCTGTTGTTGGAGGACCTGCCTTCAGACCAAGATGCTCATCTGCCATGGTCCAACCTGTGCTCGCTCTTCGGTTGGTGTTTCAGTCTCTGGGAGCCCCCAAGGCTGACCATCATTTTTTTATAGTTGTGCAGTCTTGGGGCAGAATTAGAACCCAGACCCACCTTTGCACTGTCTGGGTCCCAGCTCACGTGGCCCACAGCAGCACGCTTGACAGCAGATTCTCTTTCCTCACCAGCCTTTAAGCATTCTCTGAAGGATGATTGAGCCACTGAGAGGCCCCAGCCACAGCTAAGCACATGCCTTCCCTTAGCTCTCGTGCATTTAGTAGACGCCTACTGCATCTATCCTATGCCAATAACTGACCACCTGGGGATTCTATTCACAGCATAGACAGGTGGAGTCACACAGTACATCACATGACCATAAAGTGAGCTGGAGTAGGTATTCAGGGGTGTTAGTCACTACCAGACATCATATGTCTCCTGGACACCTATAGCATAGGCCTCAGAGGGACAACCCTGGGAGCTGGGTTCACAAGAGGTTCCTGCTGGTACACGGTGCCCCTGGGCATTTGCACAGAGCTGTGAAGTCAGGGTGCACTGCAGTCAGACTGGTGAAAGCAGCCACAAGCCCTCATTCCCAGGGTCATCCTCAGCCCCCGACACATTGGCCTTTCAGGTGCGGCTCTTGAAGGAGCCAATCAACATCCTAGAGCCTCAGTTTCCCTGTGTGTCTATTGGGACAATGCTCTAACCATCCCTCTGAGGAGTCCAAGAAGTAACCAGTGCAAAGGCTTGGAGGCTTAGAGTATCCCTGAAGCAGTGCCCCAACCACCTTCCTCCATTCAGAGACAGGAGCATGGCCAAGATGAGATCTGAAGCTTGGGAACCAGCCTGAGCTGGTTTAGATATATGGTCTTGGTCTTATCATTCAGTTTGGGGGGGTATGTGCACACACACGTGTGTGCACGCAGCCGTAGGTACAGGGACAGCATGCGTGTACAGTGCTCACTTGTGTGTGAGAATGTGGAGATCCAGGGTTGATGCCAAGTGTCTCGCTCCATCTTAGTTACTCTCTTACTGCTATGAAAAAAACATCAAGAGGCCAGGCAGTGGCACACGCCTTTAATCCCAGCACTTGGGAGGCAGAGACAGGCGGATTTCTGAGTTTGAGGCCAGCCTGGTCTACAGAGTGAGTTCCAGGATAGCCAGGGCTATACAGAGAAAACCTGTCTTGAAAAACCAAAAAAAAAGAGAAAAACAGAAAAATACATCAGAGCTGGAGTGATGGCTCAGTGGTTAAAAACACTGACTGCTCTTTCATAAGACCTGAGCTCAATTCCCAGCAACCACATGGTGGCTCACAACCATTTGTAATGGGATCCAATGCCCTCTTCTGGTGTGTCTGAAGACAGCTACAAGTGTATTCACATACATGAAATAAATAAATCTTAAAAAAAAAAAAAAAAAAAAAAAACCAGCAATGTGTACCCAAAAAAAGCATTAAATTTGGGGACTCGGAGTTCCCGAAGGTTAGAGTCTGTGACTGTGATGGCGCGGAGCATGGCAGCAGGCACACAGGGATGGTGCTGGAGCAGTAGCTGAGAGTTTTACATCCTGACCCACAAGCATGAAGCGGGGGGGAGGGTGCACACTATCTGGAAATGTTGTGGGCTTTTGAAACTTCCAAGCTGCCCCCAGTGACACACCCCCTCCAACAAGGCCACACCTCCTAATTTTTCCCAAACAGTTCCACTAACCAGGGACCAAGCTTTCAGACACAGGAGCCTAAGGGAGCCGTTCTCACTCAAACTCACTCCATCCTCACGGACAGTCTCTATTGCTCTCTAGTTGGCTCTTTAGTTGTTTTGAAAAGGGGCCGTGTAGCCCTGGCTGTGCTGGAACTCACCGCGTAGACCAGGCTGGTCTTGAACTCACAGAGATCCACCTGCCTCTGCCTTCTGCATTCGGAGAGGTTTGCTCCATCACACCAACTCACACCTTATGCTTTGAGACAAGGTCTCTCGTCAAACATGGTGTTCTCCATTGTGGCTGGACTGAATGGTTAGGAAGCATCAGGCAGCCCCCGTCTCCAGTCTCCAGTGCTCAGGACACAAGAAGAGAATCAAAGCCAGATTCTGTGGCTACAGAATGTGCGCTTTTCTTCTGCAGCAAATTCTACTGGAAGCTTTGATTGCTGAAGTCTGTCATTCCAGCTACTGGGGAGGCTGAAGCAGGAGAGTCGTAAGTTCAAAGGCAGCCTGGGAAACGTGTGAGACCCTTTCTCAAACTTAATAATAATGCCAACTGCAGTGACAAGACCCATTACACTAGGATTTGGGAGGCAGAGGGTCCTAGTTAGGGTCACTGTTGCTATGACAAAACACCATGACCAAAAAGCAAGTTGAAGAGGAAAGGATTTACTCTTCCAAAATTTTGTTTAACACTGAAGGAAGTCAGGACAGGAACTCACGCAGGGCAGGAACCTGGAGGCAGGAGCTGATGCAGAGGCCATGGATGGATGCTGCTGCTTACTGGCTTGCTCACCATGGCTTGCTTGACCTGCTTTCTTATAGAACCCAGGACCGCCAGCCCAGGAATGGCCCCACCCACAGTGGGATGGGTCCTCATTTATAGGCTTGCCTCCAGCCCGATCTTATGGAGGCCTTTTCTCGGTTGAGGTTCCCTCCTCTCTGATGACTTCAGCTTGTGTCAAACTGATGCAAAACTAACCAGCACACAGAAGCAGAGGGTCTTAAAAAAGTTCAGGGTCAGCTTGTTCTACTGTTGTTCCTGGCTGTCCTGGAACTCACATTGTAGACCAGGCTGGCCTTGAACTCAGAGATCTGTCTGACTCTGCCTCCGGAGAGTTAGGATTAAAGGTGCGTGCCACCATGGCCCGGGTTCAATTTTGTTTCTTTCTAAAGATTTACTTATTTTCTCAGGAGGCAGAAGCAAAATGAAGCAGGGCCTCACTATGTAGTCCTGGCTGATCTGGAATTGCTATGTAGACCAGGCTGGCCTTGAACTCACAGAGATCTGATGGCTTCTGCCTCCCCAGTGCTGGGGTTAAAGATGTGCACCCCAATGCCCTATATCTAACAACAATTTATAAAACAAAAGGCCTAATTAATAACAAAGCTAAGGCTGTTGATGAAACTCGGTTGCAGGGTGTTTAATCTAGCCCGTGCGAGGCCCTGCATCCACTCCCCAGTATGTAAGAAGGGGGTTGGAGCATGGGGGCGCACACCTTTAGTCCCAGCACTGGGAAGCAGAGGCAGGTGGATCTCTGTGAGTTTGAGGCCAGCCTGGTCTACAGAGCGAGTTCTAGGACAGCCAGGGCTACATAGCAAGTCAGAAGAAAGAGGAGAGGAGGAGGGAGGGAGGAAGGAATGAAGGGAGGAAGGGAGGGGGGGAGGGAGGGAGGGAGGAAGAAGGAAGGGAAGGGGAGGGGAGGGGGAGGGGAGGTTTCTCTACTGGATCCAACAAACCCAACCAGCCCACAGAAGGGGGATGTGGGCAGGTGTGGGAGAGCACACCCCTAATCCCAGCACTGTTGGGATGGAGGCCGGAAGTCCAGTGGTCCAGTATCTGCTAATGTCTCCTACCTACAGCATCCAGATACACAGCAGACACTGATCTTCAGCCAGCCTCGGCTACATAAAGTTCAAGGCCAGCCTGGGCTACATGAGAGCCCATCTCAAAAGAACAAAACAGAAAAATTGGCACAAGTGTTACCGTCCTCCGAATATGGATGGGTGGATGGGTGGATGGATGGGAAACCAGGTTCCTGTTATCCACCTTTCCTTCTGGCCTGCAGGTGAGACTTTCGTGGGGACCACTGTCAGCTTCAGGGCCCAGGTGTGATGATGCAAACCTGTAATCCCAGCATTGGAAGGAAGAGGGAAAATCAGAGGTGTGAGGCCATCCTGGGCTACATAGCACATTCAAGGCCAGCCTGTGCTACATGAGGCACCATGTTCAGCCTGGTCCAACCTTGCTTTATTAAATACGAGAGTCAGAGGGGAAGACACAAAACCCCTAATGGGATATCCTGAGCCAAGTCCCCAGGTTCTTCACAGCCGGACCTGATACTGAAGGAGAGGCCTCACCTGTGCCCCTTCCCCTCTGCAGAACAGACACATCTGTGCAAAAGCGTGGGGCTCCAGTGCCCCCTGCTGGCGGCAGCGAGAACAACGCCAAGAGGGCTGCATTTGCTTCTTCCACCTTTGTGCTTTGGGGGTGAGGGTGAGGGGTCTGCCTGGGATACTAAAAAATCCCAGCAGCATCCCAACCTTGAAAGTCTCATGCTCTCTCCAGAGGAAATTAACCATTTCTGAAATGATTGAACAGAGCCCAGAACAGAGCCAAGGGAACTCACCTAGCTTAGCCTGTCCAGCCTAGGAAGCCTTCCTGGAGGAGGTTATCTGCATTGGGTGACTTAGTTCTCTGAATCCCAAAAAATAATTTCTGTCTACTTGGCCAGGGCCTTTGAACAGACCACCCATTCATGTTAAGAAAAGCTGAAGGGGGCAGGGTATGTTGGCCTATGCCTTTATCCCGGCATTCACAAGGCACAGGCAGGTGGATCTCTGTGAGTTCCAGGCTAGCTAGGGCTGTTTCAGGGGTGGGGGTGGGGAGGCAAGCAGCAGGCTTGCGTGGTGGGTCATACCCATAATCTTAGTACAGGAAAGATGGAGCCAAGAGGATCATGATTTCAAGGCTAACCTGAGCTACAGAGTGAGACCACATCTCAAAACAGGAAAGAAGAAACGTCCCGTTGGTAAAAACTGAGCAGCTACGGTTTCCCTCCTGTTCCGGGTTTGTGGTAAGAGAGCCAAAAGGGGCTGACGCACCATGTCTGACCAACAGCAGAGGGAGACAGAGAGCCAGGGATAGCGGAGCAGGAAGGATGAGTTGAGCCGGGAAGAGGTGGGTGTTACCGGGGTGGGGGTGGGGCGGGGGAGGGAGCGGGGGAGGGGAGGGGAGGGGCGGGGGCTGACACCGAGAATGAAAAAAATACAGAACCCAGGAAGTGGTGGCGCACACTATTAATCCCAGCACTGGGGAAACAGGCAGGTGGATCTCAGAGGCCAGCCTGGTCTACAGAGAGTTCCAGGACAGCCAAGGCTACATAGAGAAACCCTGTCTAGGAAAAAAAGAAAAAAAGTAAAGAAAAGAAAATATACAACCCAGGAGGGTCAAATAAAAAACTGTAGGGGCTGAAAAGATGGCTCAGAGGTTACAGTGACCCAGGTTTGATTCCCAGACCCATACGGTGGCTCACAACCGCCACCCAGTCCAGGGGTCCAACAGGCACGCATGTAGTGCGCACGCATGCGTGCAGGCAACACATTGATATACACAAAGGAAAAGAAATAAATCTAAAAGAACTGTTAAAACAAAATTCCAACTTGTTCTGTTTTTCTTTCAGACTGGGTCTTATGTAGTCCATGCTGACCTCAAACTCCCAGTGTAGATGAAAATGACCCTGAACTCCTGTCTCCATTTCGGAGTGCTGGGGTGGCAGGGTGAACTCCATGCCTAGTTTGTGGGGTGCTGGGGCTTCGTGCTTCCATAGCAGACACTGGACCAGCTAAACCACGTCTCCAGCCCTGCTTCCTGCCTTTAATGGTGCCTGGGAGTCCAGGTCTTCAAGCGTTCTAAGCAAACCAAGCCACCACTGAGCCACACCCCAGCCCTGGCTTAACAGTCTTTATTAAAGGCCTTTAGATGTTATGAAATTATTTTGTAGAATTATTCTAGAATTCCGAGACACACTGTAGGTGCTCTGGGGTGTTAGACTGTCAAAGCCACGGTCTATAAAAGGGGAACCAATAGGCTGAGGGCAGTTCTTGGAATACCAGGAGACTCTTATGTGATTGGGAAGGAGGGAGCACCTTTAGCTGTCAATTCGATGACCTGCCTGAGAATTTAGCTGGGAAACGTTCATCTGCGCTTCTCTAGGCCAGGGAAGAGCTGGCTTTAGAGGCGTGGAATGGAGTCCATCTTGATCTTTAGCCTGGCCACTTGATGGCCGTTTGAGGATTAGTCCAAAGCAACGGACCCCTGTAATTTTTATTTATTTTCATTTTTATGTGTACAGGTGTTTAGCCTGCATGTATGTCTGTGTTCCATATCTATGTCTGGTGCCTAAGGAAGCCAGATGAGGGCATTAGATGCCCTGGGACTGGAGTTACAGATGGTTGTGAGCTACCGTGTGGGTGCTGGGAATGAACTGGGGTCCTCCAGAGGAATGAGTGCCCCTAACCACAGAGCCACCTCTCCAGGACCTGTCATTTTTACTTAGCATCTCTTAAGGCTTCCTTCTTCATCCCCATGGATCTTTTTTTAATCTCCCTAGGGTGGGTTTTTTTAATTTTTATTTATTTTATGTATATGCGTACACTGTCACTGTCTTCAGACACACCAGTAGAGGGCATCAGATCCCATTACAGATGGTTGTGAGCCACCATGTGGGTGCTGGGAATTGAACTCAGGACCTTTGGAAGAGCAGTCAGTACCCTTAACCTCTGAGCCATCTCTGCAGCCCCTAGAGTTTGTTTGTTTGTTTGTTTTAACATTTACTTTAATAGTCAAACATGATGGCACAAACCTTTAATCCCAGCCCTTAGGGAAACAGGGGCAGGTGGATCTCTGTGAGTTCGAGGCCAGCCTGGTCGACAGAGTGAGTTCCAGGACAGCCACGGCTACACAGAAACCATCTCATAAAAACAAACAGACAAAAGTACACACACACACACACACACACACACACACACACACACACACACAAATATAAAAATCAAGCTTTTTAAGAATATGTGAAACAAGTCAACCAAAAAGAAAAGGCCATTAAAGGAACCGCCTACCCCAAAGTCTCTGTGTCTTTTCTAGACATAGAGACCAAGATGGCCCTCAGCAATTCAAAATGACAAGATTATGTGGCAGGACCCTGGAGCCTCGCTTTCCCAGAAAGCCCTTGGGAGACTTCTGTAACCATCCAGCCGGGCATCTATCTCAAGAGTGAAGACAGATACTCACTGTTCACAGGGCTGGACCAGTGTAGACCACAGAACCTCTGGCCACCTTCCCAATCCCTGGCACTTAATCTTCACAGCCCAGAGAGGTCAAGGAGCTTGCCTGAGGTCACACAGAATTCTACACCTGCCAAGATCCAGCCACTGGGTCGCTTTCCTCTTACGTGTTGTGAGTGTGTGTACATGTTCAGGTTAGAAGCTGACACCATCGGGTGTCATCCTCAATGACTCTCTGCCTTATTTTGGGCATGGTATGTGTGTGTGTCTTTCTATTCAGATGTGTGAGTGTATGAGAGTGTGTGTGTGTGTGTGTGTGTGTGCATGTGTGTGCGTGTGTGCATGTGTGTGTGTATAAACTGTAGGCTAATGTCAGGTGTTTTTTTAATCATCCCCCACCTTATATCAAGGCAAGTTCGAGGGCTGGAGAGATGGCTCAGTGGTTAAGACCACTGACTGCTCTTCCAGAGGTCCTGAGTTCAGTTCCCAGCAAATTGGATGGTGGCTCACAACCATCCAATGCCCTCTTCTGGTGTGTCTGAAGACAGAGAAGTGTACTCATATAAATAAAATAAATAAATAATTCTAAAAAAAAAAAAAGACGAAGAAAAAGGCAAGTCCATCTACTTGAACCCCAAGCTCACCAGTCCCCATATGCTAGCTAAATGCCTTGTTCTGGGGATCCCAAGAGCTGGGATGAGAGGCTGGCCATTCCACCCACCTAGCAGTTGTGTGGGGTTTGGGGATCAGAACCCTGGTCTTCATGTTTCCCTGGCAAGCACTTTACCCACTGAGCCATCTCCCAACTTCTCCACCTTACTTTTTAAGACACATTCTCTCACTGGACACAGAGTCCATCACTTTTGCAAGGCTAGCTGTCCAGGGAGCTCCAGAGATCCTCCCGTCTCCATCTCCCCAGTGCTAGGAGCTCAGCAGGCTCCTCGGTGAGTGCTTAGAATCTGAACTCAGGTCTTCATGCCTGCATAGCAGGCCCTTGGTGACCAGCCCATCTCTCCAGTCCCTCATTTCTTTAAATGCTTGTTAATTTTTTTAGGTGTTTTTTGTTTGTTTGTTTGTTTGTTTTTTGAGACAGGGTTTCTCTGTGTAGCCCTGGCTGTCCTGGAACTCACTCTGTAGACCAGGCTGGCCTCGAACTCAGAAATCCACCTGCCTCTGCCTCCCAAGTGCTGGGATTAAAGGCATGCCCAGCAAGAGAAAGGCTTCCCTGACCGGGAATCGAACCCAGACCGCGGCGGTAAGAGCACCGAATCCTAACCACTAGACCACCAGGGAGTGTCGTTTAGATGTTTGATTGTTTGTTTTTTTAATTATTTGTAAGTGTGTATGGGAACGTGCATATGAGTACATGTCCCCACAGAGGCCAGACATGTCAGCTCCCTGGAGCTGGCTCCAGATTGTTGTCGGTTACCCTCCCCTCTACAACAGCAGCGGTGTATGTCCCTGACTGCTGAGCTCTCTAACACCTTGCTGATTTACCTACTTATTTGAGTCAAGGTCTCAATAGATAACCCAGACTAGTCTTCAACTTGAAATCCCCCTGCCTCCACCTCCCAGGAGCAGGGATCACAGGCGCTCACCCTAATACCAACTTCTCTTTCCTTTCACAGAACGACATGTTTCTTCATTAACCAAGACATCATTGACATGTTCTTCCCCTCTTCTGTCCCAGAGGGAGCCTGGTAATTCCCACAGACTCCGGGCCCCGCCCCAGGACAATGAGGTCTCTGAGCCCCCAGCAGATAGGAAACACATGGCCACACAGTCTGTTAGGCTGTCAGGATCAAAGCAAGGCATCTGGTTCTGACCACTTACCCCTGGAGGGGCCCCAGCCGGAGCCCCAGCTCCTGTACCACATTGGAAGGTAATTTTTTCCAGCAATTTTGTGGTTCTCCATCAGGAAGGGGGCTGCGATTGCCCCCACAGAACATCTGTCAATGTCAGGAGATATTTTCGGGTTTTCCAGCTGAGAGGAAGGAGGAACTGCTGGCGTCTGTGAGGTGGGGGCCCGGGGCTAGCACCGAGCCGGCTGCCATTGCTGAAGTCAAGTTGCGGCTCTGCCGAAACTGATCTGGGGAAACTGAGGGGTGCCCTCCTGGGGTTCTTAGCTTCATTAATAAAAGGATTTAAGAGTGAACCCAATTGGAGACATAAGGACAATTTTATTAGAGTTTAAAGGAAAAACCCCAGGGCAGGCGAGCTGTAAACCTCAGCAGCTGCCGGGAGGAGGAGGAGAATACAGAAGTGGTAAATGGCTGGGACAAAAGTCAGACACATGACTCAGAAGCAGCCACATGGTGCCGAAGGAGGCTTTACAGAAAGTGTAAAGAAGCCCAGCGTTGGAGGGAACCCCCAAAACGTTGACGAACGCATGCTTAGAAAAGAGATAGAAGAAAAGATAAACTTACACTTGCTAAACAAACTTACCAGATTATGTGGCTGTGACAAATGGGCTTCCACACTAGGGACAGGGATTCTGGGAGGAGACCATGGTATCTCAGAAAAGGACTATCTATTCCTTCTGCCTGTCTCTTCCCAGAACACAACTGTCCGAGGGATGGCCCTTAGGGAAAGTGAATGACCCTCCCAACCCCACCCCAAGCTGGGACATTAAGTCTCCACCCAGGCCACAGATTGCATCCTCTTGACCAGTAGTAGTAGGTTCAAGTTCAAATTAACTAGAATGACTGCGAAATGACACTTGGGAAAGGTGACGTTAGCCTGTATAGTCACAGGACAAAAGAGAAGTCATGAATCATTGCAAATTACAGAGGGGGTGGGGGTGGGGGTGAGGATGTAGCTCAATTGTTCACCTAGTACACAAAGCCAGAGGTTCAGTCCCCAGCACTGCATAAAGGAGTTGTGTGCATGCCTGAGAGCACAGTGCTTAGGAAGCAGAAGGATCAGGAGTTCAAAGTCACCCTCACCTGGGTAGTGAGTTCTAAGCCAGCCTGAGAGACATGAAACCCTGTCCCAAAGCAAAACCAGAATGCATTGGCAGTGCCTTCGGGTAACAAACCATAGCAGATGCAGGAAATGCTGGGCTGAACTCACAGAAATCCACCTGCCTCTGTCCCCTGAGCGCTGGGATGAAAGTACTGAGCAGCCACACCTTGCTCCTTGGTTTTGAGACGTAGTCCAGAGTAGCCTCACATACTCTGTGTGACCAAAAATGGTGTAGAATTTCTGATCCTCCTGTCTCCACCTTCCAAGCTGAGATTGCAGGTGTGTGTCGATTCCTGTTTTATGAAGTGCTGGGATGAAGCGCCAGCTGCCTTCAGGCTAGAGGCAAGCACAGCTCCCTGCTTTTAAAAAACCTATTGAATCAAATCTTAGCTTAAGGGTTGATGGAAGCTACACTCTTGTGTGTCAAGAATGTCTTCTAAAAGTCACGAGGATGTCAGGTCATACAAGAGGTGGATCGAAATGGTTACTACGGGAGACCAAAGGCAGCTGGGATAATGCCCTCTTGAACTACACCCTTCATCTCTCTGAAAGTGCCATGTTCTACACAGCCAAGGTCAAAAGAGCTGCAGGTTCTCCTAGACAAATGCAGCCTCTTCAGGGGATATCAGTTCCATTTACACAGTGCAGAGGGCGGTCCTGCCACAGAGAATGACCCTGCTGTGTGTGCATGTGTCTGTGTGTGTCTGCGTGTGTCTGTCTGTGCATGGTTGTGTATGTATGCGTATGTACATGTGCATCTATATGTGCGTATGCATGTGTATGTATGTGTACAAACATATATGTGTGTGTACATGGGTATGAGGTATATGTGTATGTATGTGTGTATGTTTGTGTGCATGTATATGTATGCGTCTACATGTGTGTGTATGTGTGTGTGCATAGGTGTATATGCGTGTGTGTATGTGTGTGTCTGCATGGGTGTGGGGTATAGGTATATGTGGGTGCATGTGTGTGTATATGTGTGCATGCATATGTTTGTGTGTCTGTGTGTATATCTGTGTCTGTGTGTTTCTGTGTGTGTCTGTGTCTGTGCATATGTATACGTGTGTGTGTCTCTGTGTATGTCTGTGCATGGTGTAGGGTGTGTATTGTGTGTATGTGTATGTATGCATATGTATGTATATATGTGTGTGTATATCAGTATGTATGTGTGCATGTATGTATGTATGTATGTATGTGTGCATGTAGGTATGTATGTGTGCATGTGTATATATGTATGTATGTGTGTATATGTATGTATGTATGCATGTATGTATGTATGCATGTATGTATGTATGTGTGCATGTATGTATGTGTGCATGTATGTATGTGTGTATGTGTATATGTGTATATATGTTTGTATATGTACGTATGTATGCATGTATGTATGCATGTGGGTGTATATATGTATGTATGTGTGTATATATGTATGTGTGCATGTGTATATATGTATGTATGTGTGCATGTGTATATATGTATGTATGTGTGCATGTATGTATGTATGTATGTGTGCATGCATGTGTGCATGTATATGTATGTATATATGTGTGTGTATATAAGTATGTATGTGTACATGTATGTATGTATGTGTGCATGTGTATATATGTATGTGTGCATGTATGTGTGCATGTGTATGTATGTATATATGTGTGTATATAAGTATGTATGTGTACATGTATGTATGTGTGCATGTATGTATGTATGTGTGTGTATGTATGTGTGTGTGCATGTGTATGTATGTATGCATGTGTATGTATGTAGGAGTGCCTCTGTGCATGGGTGTTGGTGGAGAGTCAGAGGACAGCTCATTGGTTCTCTTTCACCTTGCAGGTCCTGGGAAGGAAACTAAGATGCAGTGCAAAGGAAATGAAGGTCAAGGATGGGCTGCTCAGGGAAGAGATTGGGATACTCAGGGGGAGGGGCTGGGATACTCAGGGGGAGGGGCTGGGATACTCAGGGGGAGGGGCTGGGATACTCAGGGGGAGGGGCTGGGATACTCAGGGGGAGGGGCTGGGATACTCAGGGGGAGGGGCTGGGATACTCACGACTTTCCTGGGAACTCTGGAGCCTTGCAACCTCACTTCCTTCTTTTTACAGTTCTTTCCTCACCTGAACAGTCAGCTGTCGTGCCCTGTGTCAGTTAGCATCTACCATAACAGGCTGTCTGACCTCGCGGGCCTTCATCACTCTGGATCCTTCGTGGTCCAATAGCTGGGCCCGCTGACCTAAAGGGACTTCTGGCCACAGACATTCTATGGGTTGGGGAGAGCTAGATACCAAATGGGTTCCCTGGGCGCTGCTCAGGGTGGTGCAGACTCAGTGGTACCCGGGAGGCTAGTGTGGTGGCACACACCTATAATCCAAGCACTGGGGCCAAGAATCACTGAAATGACAAGACTAGCCTGGTCCAGATAGAAAGTTCCAGGCCAGTCAGAGTTACATAGTAGAAACCTATCTTGGAAAAAAAAAACCAGCCAGTCAAACAACAAAAGCAAGGCCTTCAAGATAGCTCAGTGAGTAGAGAGCCTTGGTGCCGAGGCTCACAGGGTGCTATGAGCACTCCTCCCACCAGGTGGCCTTGGACCGCCACACAACAGACAAATGCATGTGTACATGTAAATCTCTTTTCTCACACCGGGTGCTGGAATGGAGCACAGTTGACTGAAGCTTGCCTGGCGGACAGGAAGCCATAGGAAGCGATGAAGGCATGTACCTGTAACCCCAGCACTGGGGAGGTGGAGACAGGACAGAGAACAGAAATTAAAGGCACACAGAAATCCTCCTGCCTCTGCTTTCTAAATACTGGGATTAAACACCATGCCTCAGAAAAAGAGAACAGAGGGGCTGGAAAGATGGCCCAGTGGGTAAGCGTTCTTACTGCTCTTGCAGATGACCGAGTTCAGTTCCTAGCACCCAGATAGGGCAGCTCACAACTGCCTGCAACTCCAGCTCCAGGGGATCCAAAAAAATCTGGCCTCTGTGAGCACCCACACATTCACACATCTTTTTTTAAATAAAAACTACAAAAAAGAGGGGCTGGAGAGATGGCTCAGGGGTTAAGAGCACTGGCTGCTCTTCCAAAGGATCCAGGTTCAATCCCCAACACCCACATGACAGCCCAGCACCCACGTGACAGCTCAGAACTTCCTGTAACTCCAGTTCCAGTGGACCTGGCGCCCTCACATACACAGACAGACATGCGGGCAAAACAGCAATGCACATAAAAATTAATAAATAATTTTAAAATGACATGTAAAAACACAAGGGGGGGGGGAGAGACTTGAGAAACCCTGAATTAGCCAAAGTACAGCAGCGTCCTAGGAGCATTCCGGAAGGTAATGGTCACTGGGGGAATTAATGGACATTCCCCTCTGCCAGTGGGCTGTGGACAAAGGTGGAGTGTCAATTAAGCAAGGCGGTGTGCAGAGCAGCCACCAGTAACTACTGAGTCACTGGCAGCTCCCAGCACTGGGAGGAGAGGAGAGGGGAGGGGACGGGAAGGGTGGGATAGGAGGGGGGCTGGTACAGTTGTTCACTGGCTGAAGCTCCGCAGTCCTGCCTAGGGAGAGTGCCTCCTACTAAGACAGTCTGGACCTTCTAAACATCCCACCTCCAGATCTACTCCCCTCCCACCCAATCCCCAGAGGCCTGTGGCCTCAAGTTCCTCATGACACCTCCACCCTCAGCCTCATTATAAACCCCTGGGCAGTGTAACCTTCCTGTGGGTCACATGCTTGCAATTCCTGCATGAGGAGGCCAAGGGAGGAAGACTGCTTGAGCCAGCACAGAGGGTTTTCTCTTGTTAGTTTTTTTCTACACTAGTATTTTTTTTTTTTTTTTTAATTTACTCATGCGAAGTCATTTGCCTGCATGTAGATAACACGTGTGCCTGGTGCCCAACCAGAGTAAGACCTTGACCCCCCCCCCCCCAAAAAAAATCCCAGGTTAAGCGGGAGGTGAATCTCTTTGGGAGTTTGAGGCCAGCCTGGTCTACGTAGCAAGTTCCAGGATGGCCAGGAGACCCTGTCTCATTAAAAAGAAAAAGAAAGGAAAGAAAACGGAAATCCTATCTGTATGCTCAACCATGCTCTTCCCCGAGCATCAGGACAGTTGACAGTTGCCATGAACTGCCAGAGCAGTGACTGGACTTAACCACAAAAACTAGGAAAAGGGCCACACCCCAATTCCTGAAAAATGCCATTCGCAGAAAATACAATGAGGTTCCTTCCCTTTCTCATCCTCTCCCTCCCTCCCTCCCCTTCTTTCGTTTCTGGAACCACCCCCACCCCCACCCCAGAGTAAACCATTAATCTGTGGGTCTCCCACTTCTGTTCTTGGCCCAGAACAGAACTCATTTATTCCCCTCTTAATATTGGTCCCCACGTCCCAGCCAGGTCTAGGTGTCGGGGGCTAGGGGCGCAGTTCAGTTTGGAGAGGGTTTGCCTGGCACGAATGAGGGCCTCAGCAACCCCTAAACTTGTGCTTTTTTAATGTCTATGGGTGTTTTGCCTTACCTATGTCTGTTCACCATGAGTGTGCCTGGAGCTCATGGATGTCAGAGGAGGGTGCTGGATCCCTAAAAATGGCCAGTGGTGAGCTGCCCTGTGGATGCTGGGAATCGAACCTATGTCTGCTAGAAGAGTAGCCAGTGCTCTTAGCCACTGAGCCATCTTTCCAGACCCTGACGTATCTCACTGAAAAATGTGCCATTCTTTTGCTAGGTAGGCCCATATGCTAAACAAACCGTTGAGGTGTCTCTACAGCTGTCACTGTGCAGTGGCAAAATGCGTACATTAAGTATCTGGGGCTTGGGGTGATGGCAAGATGGGGAGACTCAGCAGCTAAAAGCCTGGGCTGTCCTTGCAAAGGAAGGACCCGGCTGCATATCCCACAGGCACCAGGCACTTACATACATGCAGGCAAAACGTTCCTATGCATAAGACAAAATACTCGTAAAAAATACCAACCTAGGGCTGGAGAGATGGCTCAGTGGTTAAGAGCACTGACCACTCTTCTGAAGGTCGTGAGTTCAAATCCCAGCAACCACATGGTGGCTACAACCATCTGTAATGAGATCTGATGCCCTCTTCTGGGGTGTCTGAAGACAGCTACAGTGTACTTACATATAATAAATAAATTAATTAAAAAAAAAAGAAACATTTAAAAAAAATACCAACCTAGAGGGTTTTCTCTTGTTAATTTTTTTCTGCACTTGGATCTTTTAAAGATTTATTCATGGGAAGTCATTTGCCTGGTGTCCTGCAAAGGTTGGTGTTTCAGATCCTCTGGAGTTAAGGATGGTTGTGAGCTACCAGGTGGGTATCTAGGAATTGAACCTGGGTGTCTTCTGCAAGAACAACAAGTGCTCTCAACTGCTGAGCCATCTCTCCAGCCCCCACATATTTTTTTAACATTAGGAATTGGAGGCTAGCTTGAGTTATGTAGTGGCTATTTCTGATTGTCAACCTAACTATATCTGGAGGGAACTACAATCCAGAATTAGAAGGCTCACCAGTGATCCAGATCTTGAGTCTGGAAGATACAAGTTTCTGACCTGGATCTTGGCATGAGATCTTGAGGCATAGTGGCCATGAAAAGCTTAGGCCCAGGCAAGGTAGTACAGGCCTTTAATCCCAGGAGACTGAGGCTAGGAGATCTCTGAGTTCAAGGTCAGCCTGGGACAAAGCAAGTCCCAGATCCAGGCATGGTGGTACACACCTTTAATCTGGGCCTTCCGCTGGAGACCTACATAAGGACATTGGAAAAAGGAAGATTCGCTCTTCTTCTCCTGTGAGCTTTGTGGGACTGAGCAACTGCTAGATCCTTGGACTTCCATTCACAGCTGCTGCTGACCATTGTTGGGGAGTTGGACTACAGACTGTAAGTCATCAACAAATTCCCTTACTATATAGAGACTACCCGTAAGTTCTGTGACTCTAGAGAACCATGACTAATACAAGTTACAAAGCAAAACTCCTCAAAATAAAGTTAGGGGGAAAAAAGGTAAAGTGTTTGCCTGCTATGTGTGATGTCTTGGGTTCCATCCCAGGGGCTGCCTGAAACACAGCGTGTTGGTGTCCGCCTGGGAACCCAGCACTGGGGAGGTGGAAGCAGGAGGAGACCACCCAGTTGCAACTTCTCTTGGTGAGAATGCAGACAGAAGCTCACATCTGGGGTTGTTATGTCCATGGCCTTACTTGTGAGAGTGTCTTAGTTAGGGTTTTACTGCTGTGAGCAGACACCATGACCAAGGCAACTCTTATAAGGACAACACTTAATTGGGGCTGGCTTACAGGCTCAGAGGTTCAGTCCATTATCATCAAGGCGGGAACATGGCAGCATCCAGGCAGGCATGGTGCAGGAGGAGCTGAGAGTTCTACGTCTTCATCTGAAGGCTGCTAGGAGAATACTGACTTCCAGGCAGCTAGGACTAGGGTCCTAAAGCCCACACCCACAGTGACACACCCACTCCAACAAGGCCACACCTCCTAATAGTGCCACTCCCTGGACCAAGCACATGCAAACCATCACAGAGGGCTTGCATGGGCAAAACACTCCTTGACTTTGGCAGAACCCACTCACCCATCACAGCAGGATGCTGACCCTGTACAGTGTCACCTGGCCAAGTGACTGAGGGCCTGTTCCCAAGGCCAAGAGCTGAGGAGGTGGCCACTTTCTCAGCGAACCCAAGGAGCAGCTCCGCCCCTTTTACTTCTGCAGGGTCCCTAAGCTAAACTAAAGCTCACTGCATTGACAAAGGTGACCTAGAACTTGTGATCCTCCAGAACAGAAAGGTCACAAGCATGGGTGCCACGGTGCTGGTTTTTAGGCAGTGCTGGGGACAGAATCCTGGGTTTTGTGCATGGACAAACACTGAGCTCCACCCATTACACAGACCGGGGAATGTGCATGGTAGGGCTGACACCAGCTACAAAGGGGAAGGGAGCCGGGCAGCAGTGATGTACGCCTTTAATCCCCGCACTTGGGAGGCAGAGGCAGGTGGATTTCTGAGTTCGAGGCCAGCCTGGTCTACAGAGTGACAGTCCAGGACAGCTGGAGCTGCACAGAGAAACCTTGTCTCAAAAAACCAAAAAAAAAAAAAAAAAAAGGGGGGGGGGGAGGTACCCCACTCTCCTCAGAGCTTAGAACTCTGACAAGGGAAGACAGAGGAAGACAGTGTGCCTCACAGGCTCCCGGGCAGGAATCCTGAGAATTAGACTAAGCAATGAAGGAGAGAACAAATATAGTGTCCCCCAGCACAGGTAGAAGCAAGTCAGAGGCATGGTAGATGTCAGACAGAGCTTATCTGTTACCCACGTAAGTTTCAGACACTTCCCTCATCTCTATGAAGAGGATCAAAAACTTCACCTTCAAAGATAGCCATCAGGTATTAAATGAGATAATATCTCTTGTCGAACAGGAGATGCTATCTTCCGATCCTTCCTGGGGAAGGTGCCTGGCTCATTCTCTTAGCCAGCACTGACGCCAAGACCAGCCACTCAACATCTTTTTTGTTGTTGTTGGGGACTTTTCTGTTTGATTTTTTTGTTGTTTTTATTGTTGTTTGGTTCTGGCTGCTTGTTTTTCAAGACAGAGTTTCTCTGTGTAGCCTTGGCTGTCGTATTCCTGCCTCTGCCTCCCAAGTGCTGGGATTAAAAGCATGTGCCACCACTGCCTGGCAACCTTGGCCTTTTGGGTTTGTGTCTCCACGCCTGGTTTATTCTGTGTTATGTTTAAACTTGGGCTTCCTGCATGTGAACGAACTACTTTATATTTTTTGTTTTACATTTATTTTATTTTACATCGGACACGTGTGCATGTGTGTGTGTGTGTGTGTGTGTGTGTGTGTGTGTGTGTGTGTGTTCATGTGCCAAGGTGTCCATCAGAGGTCAGAGGACAGCTTTGGGAGTCAGCTCTCTCTCTATAGCTGTGAGTTCTAACGATTAAACTTAGCCTGACAGCAAGCAACCTTACTCACTGAGCCATTTCACTGAGTAGATTTTTAAATTTCTCCTAATATTTTAATTAAAAATGTAGCCGGGCAGTGGTGGCACATACCTTTAATCCCAGCACTTGGGAGGCAGAGGCAGGTGGATTTCTGAGTTCGAGGCCAGCCTGGTCTACAGAGTGAGTTCCAGGACAGCCAGGGCTACACAGAGAAACCCTGTCTCAAAAAAAAGAAAAAAGAAAACAAAAAAAAATGTATTTTATACCAGTGGTAGTGGCTCACACCTTTAATCCCAGCACTCAGGAGGCAGAGGCAGGCAGATCTCTGTGAGTTCAAGGACAGCCTGTTCTCCAGAGTGAGTTCCATCAGAACCAGGGTTACAGAGAGAGAAACCCTATATGAAGAAAAAAATGTATTTTATGGGCATGAGTGCTTTGTCTGAATATGGCCCTCAGAGGCCAAACTAAGGTCCAGGTAGTCCAACGATGGCTGTCTCCTGGCAGAATAGCCCAAGGCTAAAGAATCCAGTAGTTGTTCAGTCACAAGACTGGATGTCTTTTTTTTTTTTTTTTTTTTTTTTTTTTTTTGGTTTTTCGAGACAGGGTTTCTTTCTCTGTGTAGCCCTGTCTGTCTGTCTTGGAATTCACTCTGTAGACCAGGCTGGCCTCGAACTCAGAAATCCACCTGCCTCTGCCTCCCAAGTGCTGGGATTAAAGGCGTGCACCACCACTGCCCGGCCAAGACTGGATGTCTTAGCAGTCCCAATATGGCGCTGGTACCCAAGGCAAGTCTTTTCAGTCTCCATTGAAATCTCACAGAAATGGGCTCTAAAAGCCCTGAAGGTTTGCCTCAGGGACAGCACAGGTGGGTTTGCCTGCCAGAGTGAGGGCAAGCAGAGGCAAAACACAAAAGCTTCCTTCTCCCAAGTCCTTTTATGTGGGCTGCCACCAGAAGGTGCCGTCCAGATTTAGGGTGGGTCTACGTACCTCAAATGAACCAGACGGGATGGCTCAAGGGGCGTAGGCCCTTTGAATTCAATCCCTAGAACCTACATGGTAGACAGACTCTCAGGAATTATCCTCTGATTGGCATACATGTGCGGTGGGCGAGCAAGAACACACACATTATACATGCACGTGTGTATGTGTCTATATGTGTACGTATAAAAAATGAAAGAAAAAAACCCCACTCCTGTCTTTAAACAGGATCTTTTGGGGCACACATGTAATCCCAGCTCTTAGGAGGCCAAGTCAGTGGAACCCAACCTCAGGGGTAGCCTGGGCTGTGTCAACCTCAGGGGCAGCCTGGGCTGTGTACCCAGTAAGATTTGTCACAATACAAAAGTCCCATCCTTTATCCTAGACATTTTACTTTTTAGCCTGGAACACAAATACTGCTAAGCCCTTTTTTATTCAGCTGCTTGGTGTGTGCCTGTGGAACATTTGGAACGACACCATTCTCTGATGCCAGGCGTGTTGAGGTTTCGTAGCCACATTGGACCAGGTCTGTGTTTTGGGTGGAGGATGTGTGGGGGGTGATGCCTGGAGCCAGCTGCTCAGCCTGCTCTGAGCAGACCTGCTTGTCTCGGAGATCCTCAGGACCGCCAAACCAGTGACGTCACACCCAGACGATAGCACGACCCGCCCACCTGTTGCCAAGGCAACAGCCACCATATTCCCAGAATCCACTTGGCCCACCGCCCACCTTTACCTGTGGCTATGTCACTCTCCATATATAAGCGGAAGATCCCCTCTGATCTTTCTCTTTCTTACTCTCTCTTTTCCCTTTCTCTTCTCTCTGCTACCTTGCCCCCCCTTCTTCCAATAAACCCCCCACGTGGAACTGTTTGGCCTGGTGTGGTTTCTGGAGCCGCCCACCATCCCCGCGGCTCATATCTACCCAGATCATTTTTTTTTATTACAACACCTCACCTCTTGGTTGTATAGTTTCTGTTGTTGCTCTTGGCCTGGAGCTTTCTTTGTAGACCAAGCTGATGTTAAACAAACAAACAAAAAAGCTGGTTGCCTTCGCCCCCTGAGTGTGGGGTTTAAAGGCATATGTCATCATGTCTGGGTATCTATAGCTCAGGCTGGCCTCAGACTCCCCGTGTATCCAAGGATAACCATGAATCTCTGATCCTCTTGCCCTTGCTTCCCAACTTCTGGGGCTGCAAACATGTGACTCTGCTGTTTTTTGAGTCAAGGAAGCATTCTGTAACACAGTCTACCTTGAGCCCTCTGAAATTTCCCTGCCTCAACCTCCCACGTTTCAGATAATCGGTGACTACCACAAAAACTAGCACCCTACCCCTAGGTGCAGGCATGTCACCAGCCACTAGGAGGCGCTCTAGGCAGCCAACCTCTTGCTTGTCTCAGGTTTTGCCTCAAGGATGAGTTTCCTTAGCACGATCTAGAACCAGCAGGATTGGAGGCTGCCAGCTGAAGCTCAGGCCGAGCAGAGCAGGTTGGAGCTTGCTGACTCTTCAAAGGCCTCTCTCCCTCCCCCAGGCCGTTACCTGCACAACCCAAGGTGCCAGGGACCAGTACACCTTGCATAACTCTGACCTTGAGGAAGAACCCTTGATCCAGTCAGAGAATGACTCCAGGGAAAACTCAGAGGGTCCCAGGAAAAGTGCCGCACAGCCAAGGGAGGGTGTAGGCTCCGGAGCTCTCCAAGCCTGGGTTCTGTCCCCGCCGCTTTCCTGATGTGTTGTGGCACCAGTAAACCAACAACGAGAAAGACATGCAAGCCCCCTCTCTGTGGACCAGCTTCCCCCTCAGGTGGTGTGAACAAACCACTACTTATCCTAGATGAGGCACCAACAGCTGAGCCCACTGCTCCATTCTCAACCCAGCTTGGTGAACCAATGCACTTACTGCGCTTGCTGATGGGAGCACCCGAGAGGTGTGCGTGGTCTAGCTTGGTTTCTCTCTTGTGTGAAAGAACACCAAGCTGGGAGGTGGCACACACCTTTAAGCCCAGCACTCCGGAGGCAGAGGCAGGAGGATCTCTGTGAGTTCCAGGACAGCCAGTGTTAGTGTGCAGGCAATTCCACACGGGCTTGCTCTCAGGGACCTAGCAGCTACTTACGTCATGACCCACCTCCCACCCCAGCTCTCTAAGTGCGACATCCCTCTCTCTCCCGCTCTGCACCCTCTCTCTGCCCTCATTGCTAGCATTTTGTCTAAGCTCCGCCCCACAGTTACCTGGCAACGGCCAGGTATGCCTGACTCACTATAAAAGGGGCTGCTCACCCCCCTCTGCTCTTTCTTGCTCCCTGTCTGTCAGTCTACAAGTCTGTCTCTGTCCCTTCCCCAGGTCCTCAGTCCTCGTCCCTCCCCCAATAAACCCCCTTTACACCAAATCTGTTGCATGGTGTCAATTCTCAGGGGTGCACCTTGGCATGGGCCCGCCAAAGATACCCTCTTTGCTGAAGAATATTTTATAACAGCCAGGGCTACAAAAATGTCTTGAAAAATCAAACCAAACCAAAGCAAAATACGTACCAAAAATAAGTTAGGGGAAGAAAGGGTTTAGGTCATCTTACAACTCTCAGGCCATCATCTATCACAGAGGGACATCGAGGCAGGAGTTCAGAGCAGGAATTTAGAGGCTGGAACAGACGCAGAAGCCACGGAGGAGTGCCACCTAGCTTGCAGTTCATGCCTTGCTCAGCCTGCTTTCCTATGCAAGCCAGAACCACCTGCCCAGGGATGCCACAGCGGGCTGGGCGCTACCATATTGATCATTAATCAAGAAAATGTCTCACACACTTGCCATGGGGAGATGTAATGGAGGAAATTCTTCAATTAAGATGACTATAACTTGTGTTAAGTTAATGAACCAATATGGTGGGTGACCCCTAAACTGATGCATGACCCCCAGAGTCCCTCCCAGCATGGGCGGTGGCCTCCTGAGAGCTGTACAAATACACTCCTCCCCAAGTTACCTTTCGACCCTCTACATAGTCTATGTGGGCATATCCAGGGGCCATAAGCAACTGGGATAGCCTTCCATGGAGATCGAAGGTGGAGGGACTTGGGAGGGAGAGGTGGCTGAATCCAAATAATTCTCCCCGATACCCACTTCTCTAAGGAAACATCAAGGGGACAGCTGTATTGCTTTGGCTATGGGGAGGGATGTAAAAAAAAATTATTATTATTTTTTGCTTTTGTTTTTGTTTTGTTTGTTGCTCTGTTTAAGACAGGGTTTTTCCGTGTTCCCTGGGCTGTCCTGGAGCTCAGGCTGGCATCGAATTTACAGAGATCCACCTGCCTCTGCCTCCCAAGTGCTGGGACTAAAGGCGTGTGCCACCACCTCCCAGCATATTTTAAATTTATTTTTTAAAATAGAGTCTCAGCCGGTCAGTGGTGGCGCATGCCTTTAATCCCAGCACTTGGGAGGCAGAGGAAGGTGGATTTCTGAGTTCGAGGCCAACCTGGTCTACAGAGTGAGTTCCAGGACAGCCAGGGCTACACAGAGAAGCCCTGTCTCGAAAATACAAAACAAAGCAAAAAAATTTAAAATAGAGTCTTGTGCCTGGTGGTGGGGGCGCACGCCTTTAGACCCAGCACTCGGGAGGCAGAGGCAGGTGGATTTCTGTGATTTTGAGGTCTACAGAGTGACTTCCAGGACAGCCAGGGCTACTTGGTGAAACCCTGTCTCAAAGAGAGGGGGACGTTGTGGGGGAGGGGGGAAGTTTGTTGTGGCTAACAGTTCAAAGGCACAGTCCTTCGTGACTGCAGGAGCCTGAAGCATCTGGTCCCATCACAACTACAATCCGGAAGCAGAAAGACTGAGAGACAGAGAGGAAGGAGTGCTGTGGCTTCTTTCCACACTCAGCCATGGGAAAAGGAGCCATTCACGGTGGTGGTGGGGAGTCTTCCCATCTTAATTAACATAATCAAAATAGCCTCCCCTAGGCATGCCCTTAGGCCATTCTCCCAATGATTAGACTTTGTCCAGTTGACAACAGGAGGGAAAGCAGAGAGGGCAGAGAGGGGACATCAGTCTGTCTGCGCACTTCACGGTGCCACGGAAGGGTTTGGGTGAGCAGGGTCCATGTCTTCTATGCGCATCCTCCATCCGCCACATCGCCAAGGTCTTCTGAATTCTCTCTTGGTATCAAAAGGCCCAGAGTGTCCCCCACAGGGGGAACTACTATTAAGTTCCCCCACTTCGGAGTCTCCTTCCAAGCCAAGCAGGTCTACTCTCAGGTAAGCTCCTCCCAGCGGCTCTGCCCCCACCCCGCCCCCACCAATGCCAGCCCGCAGTTCTTCCACTTTCCGGGGGGGGGCTGTCAGGCACCACTCCCTCCGGTCAGACCTCTCCTGGGCTGTCACTTGTGAAAGGAAAGAAATGACTTTACTCAGTCAGAGGAGTCCCACAAAGAGTTGGGAAGGAAGTCCTGCTGGAGAGCCCGTCTGCTGCTGCTATGGGGGTTTTGGAGCAACGCTGAAGGGCTTAGAGTTCACAGAAGTCTAAGGCAGAGAATCTGCACCTCCCAAGAGCTCCCAGGTTCTAATACCTGCCTTTGCCCCTGAGTACTGGATTAAAGGAATGTGCCACCATGCCGGGTTTTTCTGCTACAGTCTTACAGCCCTGGAATTGAATTCAATTCATAATTCGCCCAAGTGCTGGGATTATAGCTGTGTAACCAAACAACAACAATAACAAAAACTGTGAGAAAAGGTGATTTTGGTTTGGGTTTTTTTTTTTTTTTTTAAGATTTATTTATTTATTTTATGTATGAATGCTCTATCTGCATGTACACTCCAATGCCAGAGGAGGGCATCAGATCTCATTATAGATGGTTGTGAGCCACCCTGTGGGTGCTGGGAATTGAACTCAGGACCTCTGGAAGAGCAGCCAGTGCTCTTAACCACTGAGCCATCTCTCCAGCCCCAGAAATGGTGATTGTTTGTTTGTTTGTTTGTTTTCTTCAAGAAAGGGTTTCTCTGTATAGCCCTGGCTGTCCTTGAACTCACTCTATAGACCAGGCTGGCCGCGGACTCACAGAGATTTGCCTGCCATCTGCCTCCCAAGAAAAGGTTTTTAAATTTAATTTTTGAGATGATGTCTCACTGTGTAGCAGAGACTGGCCTGGAACTCAGAAAACTCCACCTGCCTTTGCTTCTCAAGTTCTGGAATTAAATAAAGGCTTGCGCCAGGTTTTTGGGTAAAAAAACAAAACAAAAACAAAAACAAACTTATTTTCTGCATAATGAAGTCAGCTCAGAGCCGTTGGAAAATTCCCCCAGACCCCCAGCACGTAGGCACCCCTCCCCTGCTGGAAGAGACAGGTCAGGGAGGGGCTGATTAAGCCCCTGCTACCTCATTCCCTAAAGACCAATCAGTTTAAAGGACACACTGTCCCACAATCATTGTGCCTAGTTGCTGATGTTCTATTCCAATAGCCCCTGGAAACTGTATAAAAACTTGCCGAAAGAGCCACCTAGGGTCACCGCCTCCTAGGGTCACCGCCTCTCCTTCGGGTGCAGGACGACCCCCGTGCACTGAAACAATAAATTCCTCTTGCTTTTGCATCTAGCCCCGACTCTGCGTTGTTCACTTGGGGGATCCCCAGTAGTTAAGGCTCGGCAGAATCTTACAATATGAATGTTTTACTTGAATGTATGCTCGTGTGCCACGTGCATGCCTCGGGGCTGAGGAGCCCAGGAGACAGCACCACATCCCCCAGAACTGAAGTTTCAAATGGTTGGGAGCTGCCAGTGGGTGCTGGGAATTGAACCTGTGTTCTCTGCAAGAGCAGCCGCTTGCAGCCAGAGCTCTTAACCACTGACACCTCTCGAGCCCCCAGAAGCTCCCCCCCCATTGAAGGTAGCCAGCCCAGCAGGGGGTCCATATTTCCTGAGTCTTCTGTTTCTTTAGCTAGTTAGCAAACAGCCAGAAGTGTGCTGCCGAACGAGGCCCCGTGGTAGACCCTGTTGTTACCATTCCATAGAGAGAAGAGAGGGAAGTGAGGCACAGAGAAGCAGCTTAATTTGATCAAGAACACACAGCAAGTGGCAGAGCTGGGGTTTGAGCCGGGCTCTTTGATTCTGCGCCTTCTGCGTCTCAAGCTCACTGTCTCTCACTACCCTCCCAGCCCTGCTCGGACCTCAGCCTCACCCCTGCCCAGTGTTGCTGAGACCCCTCCCAGCAGGCAAGTGTTCTGGGTGGTGATTTGTTGAAGGGGAGCTCCTGTGTCCGGCCACAGTCTTCCCTGAGACAGTTTTAATGATGTTTGGTAATAAACGCACTCTTTTGAACACAGTGGGTGTAGTAACAATTATTTAAAGTACCCAGTAGATTTAAAAAATAATGAATGGTTTAGCTGGCACCGTGGTTCCTGGCACCCGTGGCTCCTGGAAGAGTGACGGGCACTGAGCCACAGGCTCCAGGGAGTGGACACATGGTTCTTCTCCGGGCTCACTGGAGCCAGCTGTGGTTCCCTGGGCCTGTAACGTTCTGTCCCTCAGAGGAGGGGTTGGATTCCAGAGAGAAAAAGACGGACGGACGGACGGACAGACGGGCCTTACTTTGCATGCGCGCACTAGAGAGGCCAAAGCTAGTTTCCCACCTCAGAGGCTCACCTCTCTGCTGCCAACTTCGGGCTTCAGGAGGCTCCATAGCGTGGCAGGTGTGACAGGTTGAGCACACACTCAGCTGGTTTACCTTCTTGTTTCCTTCCGTCTGCCCATTACGATGGATGCTTCAGCTTTTATTTTTAAATTTTCGTGGTGTGTGTGTGTGTGTGTGTCTCCTCGTCTCCTCTGATCTGGTAGATTCCAGAGAGCAGATGCAGGTCTCAGGATTAGAGGCAGACGGCTCTCCCTCCTGAGCACTTTGCCTGCTGGGTAGGATTTCTAGACAGAGATCAACAGTGGGGAGGTGTCCGACGGTCCCTGTTGGAAAGCCATGGTTGTGCACAAACCACATCTCCCGCAGTTTACAAGACCTATAACCGTCTTTCTTGACATTTTGTTGTTGTTGGTTTTTGTATTTTTCGAGACAGGGTTTCTCTGTGTAGCCCTGGCTGTCCTGGAACTCACTCTGTAAACCAGGCTGGCCTCGAACTCAGAAATCCACCTGCCTCTGCCTCCCGAGTGCTGGGATTAAAGGCGTGCGTGCGCCACCACTGCCCGGCTCTTTAATTCTTTTTAAAGATCTGTTTCATTTTTGGACCGGAGAGATAGCTCAGTCGTTAACGGCATTTACTGCCCTTCTAGAGGCCCCAGATTCGGTTCCCAGAGCCCACATGGTGGTTACACCTATGTCAGGCATAAAAGATAGAAGTCATCTTGGCACACTATTCGTATTCTGGGTACACTACTGTTGCAAATTGATGATGATGATGGTGGTGGTGGTGGTGATGATGATGGTGGTGGTGATGATGATGATACTTTCACTTTACCTTTGTATTCTGTTTGGTTTTGGTTTTTTGAGACGGCCTTTCTCTGTATAGCCCTGGCTGTCCTGGAACTGGCCTGAAACTCAGAGATCCACCTGCTTCTGCCTCTACCGCCAGGCAGATTATTCTGTTTTTAATCTACGCCATGCTGGCAGCTCACAACCACCTGTGACTCCAGTTCCAATGTCTTTTCCTGGCCTTTTTGGGCACCAGGCACACACAGGGTACACAGACATCCATACAGGCAAAACACTCAACACATACAATAAACTATAAATATTAAGCCAGGGTGGTGGCGCACGTTTTTAATCCTAGCCCTCGAGAGGCAGAGGCAGAGACAGAGGCAGGAGGATCTCTAAGTTCTAGGCTAGCCTGGTCTACAGAGTGAGTTCCAGGACAGCCAGGGCTGTTACACCGAGAAACTCTGTCTTAAATCACCAAAATAATAGTAATAGTAATAATTAATAATAATAATAATACATAGTTATACTTTATTGTGGATCACATGTATGTGTGTGAGTGATGGTTTGTGTGCATGAGTACTGTGTTCAGGAAGTTCGGAGGAGGCTGCCGGCCTCCGAGGGGGCGTGGGATACCTGAACTCCCATCCTCTGGAAGAATGGTACTTGCTCTTCATTGCTGAGCCGTCTCTCCTGCTCCTGGTTTGTTTTGTTTTGTTTTGTTTTGTTTTGTTTTTATCGTTTCCTTTCCTTTCTTTTCTTTGCTACACAGGGATGAAGCCCAGGGCCTCATGCATCCAACTAAGTGCACAGTCCGCCATGTCCTGAGCTGTGCTCCTGGTCCCATGATGCCTTGCTGCAGTAGCCCTAAGCAAACTCACCGCGGACCGCAGCCGTGTCAGGGTGTAGATGGTATTATGACTAAGTGAACCTTTTTTTTTTTTTTTTTTTGCAGGACTGAGTTTGGAGCCCAGGGCGGGCACTGTACCACAGAGCCACGCCCCCAACCCAAGCAAGCCTTGTCATGTCATGTCGGGCACTCAGGAAAAGTTCAGCGTTTCTGGATCGTAGGAATGCCTTTGCTGCCTTCACCAGGCTGACTCGATTTAGCGAATGTGAGAATTAGCTTGGGTATTTGGAATGGCGGTTACTTCCCATGAGATTAATATGGTTTTCTTTCTCCTCTTGTTTGTTTTGTTTTTGTTTTTTGTTTTTGTTCAGGGTTTCACTATTTTGCCAGGGCTAGCCAGGAACTTGCTGTGTAGGCAAGGCTGGCCTGGAACTCACAGGGTCGCCTCTTATATGCTGGGATTTAACTCATGGGCTCATGTGCTACCAGCCTGGCCATGGTGGTTCAGGCCTTTAATTCCAGCACTCAGGAGACAGAGGCAGGTGGATCTCTGAATCTGAGGCTAATCTGCTCTACAGAGTGAGTTCTAGAATGGCCAGGGCTACACAGAGAAATCCTGTCTTGAAAAATGAAAAAAAAAGAAAATCGTGTGACACCATAACTTGGGTTCCATTTCTTGATTTTTTTGGACAGGTTGGCCTCAGATTTGCTTTGCAGATGGGGTAGAATGGGGTATGACCTTGGATTTTTTAAAAAAAGATTTATTTATTTATTTATTTATTTTATGTATGTGAGTACACTGTAGCTGTCTTCAGACACAGCAGAAGAGGCATCAAGTCACATTATACATGGTTGTGAACTACCATGTGGTTGCTGGGAATTGAACTCAGGACCTCTGGAAGAGCAGTCAGTGCTCTTAACCACTGAGCCATCCTCTAGCTCCTGACCTTGGATTTTTTTTTTTTTTTTTTAAGCTTCTACTCTCTACTTCCAGAGTGCTGGGATTACAGGTATGAGGCACCATTCCAGCTTATGTTGTGTGGGCCACCAGTACTATGAGGACCACCAGGGCCACTAGGACCACCAGGGCCACCAGGGTGACTCTGTGCTCAAAGTGCTGTTTCTCTTGTCTACTCAAACTCCAATGCATTTCAACATCATAGAAAGGCACTTGGCTGGGCTCATTTACAGCCGAAGCTGGATGGATGTAAGACCCACGCTAGATAGTGTGGACTGCGCTGAGACTTACTTTGTAACCCAGGCTAGCCTAGAACTCCTGCTCTCCCCTCCTCTGCTTCCAGAATTCTGGGATTTTAAGCTTGAGCCATCAGCGACTGATTGGTCTTTCTTTTTTATTTTTTTAATTTTTTTGAATTTTCGAGACAGGGTTTCTCTGTGTAGCCCTGGCAGTCCTGGAACTCACTCTGTAGACCAGGCTGGCCTCGAACTCAGAAATCCACCTGCCTCTGCCTCCCAAGTGCTGGGATTAAAGGCGTGCACCACCACTGCCCGGCTGGTTGGTCTTTCTCTTGTTTCAAACCAGTATAATCAGCAGAGCGTGGTGACACTGGCCTGTAACCCCAGAACTTGGGGGGTAGAGACAGGAAGACCACAAGTTCAAGACTATTCTTGGTTATAGAGAAGGCTATACTGAGCTAAATGAGATCCTGTCTCAAAACACAGCACAGCAAACCAAACCAAACCCAACAAAGAGAGAAACTCTTCATCTGTGCTGTCCACTGACAGGGAAAGCAGACTCTGCAGAGCATGGCCTTCACTTGTAAGCTTGAGCCAAAGACGGTCTTCTAGAACGATGGTGAGCTATTGATTAGAGACCAATTCTACAAATGGTGGCTGTGTCATGAATGCAAACACCAGTCAGGAGCCAGTGGCGGCTACAAACTAACCACAGATGTTGATGAAATTGATTTCGATCCTGGTTTTCCCGGATTTGAGAAATTAGATTTGATTCCCCAGATAAGCCCACTTCCATTTCACATTTCTTCCAGCCTCTCTTCTATTAAAAGAGAAATGGGAAAACCTGCCCGGGTACTATTGCAAAATGCCTGCTTCATCCTTGAAGACGGGTGGCGGCGGAACTGCACAAGCTTCTGCAGCCCCTGGGACTTCTTACCTTCAAAACAGGATGCAGCAGGGCTCTGAGGCTGCATGCCCGAGGATGCTCATGGCATTGGCTTAGACCATAGTGCTCCCTGGGCCAGCGTCCTGGGTCCTGCTTCCTTTAGCTGAGAGCTTCTTCCCCCGCAGAAGGGATGACGACCACAGACAGTGGGCCCTTCCTTGGGGAAAGTGGACGACCAGGTGGCACTTTTTGGGCGGGTCTTTGGAAGCAGAAAAGGCTTCTGGGATATCTAAGATGCATTTTCCTGCCTGGCGCATAACAAGTGGCAGGGTACATCCTTTTGTTTGTTTTTAATTAATTAATTAATTAGTTAATTAATTTTATTCATATGAGTACACTGTAGCTGTCTTCAGATACATCAGAGAAGACACTATCAGATCCCATTACAGATGTTTGTGAGCCACCATGTGGTTGCTGGGCTGGGAATTGAACTCAGGACCTCTTGAAGAGAAGTCAGTGCTTTTAACAGCTGAGCCATCTCTCCAGCCCCCCTTTTGCCTTTGTTTATTTGACTGACAGATATCTCTCTCTCTCTCTCTCTCCTCTCTCTCTTCTCTCTCTCTCCCCCCCTTCTCTTCCCAGAGACAGATTTCTCTGTGTAGCCCTGGCTATCCTGGAATTTGCTCTATAGACCAGGCTGGCCTTGAACTCACCAAGATCCATCAGCCTCTGCCTCCCAAGTGCTGGGATCAAAGGAGTGCACCACCACTGCCTGGCCATTTCCTCTTTCGTTTTTCTCTTTGTTGTTCTTATTTTTGAGACAGAGCCTCATGGAGCCAAGGACGACCTCGAACCCCTGATCTTCCTTCCTCCCCTCTCCCAAGTACTGGAATTACAGTGAGGCATCACAGTGTCCAGCTGTCCCTGTGCAGGATCCCCGTTACTGCAAACATGAGACTAAAATCAAGCTAAGCATGTCAATACACACCCATCACTTCAGCAGTGGCAAGCCAAAGGCAAGAGGGTCAGGAGTTCAAGGTCATCCTTGGCTCCCTGAGGAATTTGAAGCCAGTCTCGGAATACATATTGATTTAAAAAACAATGATGATGAGGGAGCCAAAAGATAGCTCAGCAGTTAAAGCACTCACTCCTTTTTCAGAGGACCCAGATTTGGTTCCCAGCACCCACATGTTAGCTATAGCTCCAGTTCTCGGGAACTGACGCCCTCTCCTGGTCTCCATGGGTACTGCACACGTTTGGTACATAGCCTTGACATGCAGGAAAAAAAACAACTTTGTATACATAAAAAAAAAAAATAAATCTTTAGGGGCTGGAGAGATGGCTCAGTGGTTAAGAGCACTGACTGCTCTTCCAGAGGTCCTGAGTTCAATTCTCAGCCCAGCAACCACATGGTGCCTCACAAACATCTGTAATGGGATCTGATGTCCTCTTCTGGTCTGTCTGAAGACAGCAACAATGTGTATATATATATATATATATATTATATATATATTTTATATAATATATAATATATATATTATATTATATATTATATATATTATATATTATATATAATATATAATATGTATATATTATATATATATAATAAATCTAAATCTTTAAAAAAATAAATCTTTAAAATCATAATTATAACCATAATGAACAACCAGGTAAGGTAACACACACCTTTAATCCTAGCATTTGGGAGGCAGAGGCAGGCAGATCTCTGTGAGTTCAAAGCCAACTTATTCTACAAAGTGAGTTCCAGCCAGCCAGCCAGGGTTGCATAGTGAGACCCTATATTAAAAAAAAAAAAAAGTAATAAGTGAAGATAAATAAAAAATGAAGCAAACAAAAAAATTGTGGTTTGTTTTTATTTTTCAAATATTTACTTGTGTGTGTGTGTGTGTGTGTGTGTGTGTGTGTGTGTGTGTGTGTGTGTTTGTGTAGGGGGTATTGTACATAAGGGCACCACGCGAGCATGGGGCGGCCACCATGTGGGTAGAGGAAGAGCAAGCAACACATGTTTTTACTTTCTGTGCCATCTCTCCCACCGCCTGCAGTTTCTGTTTTAGTAAGTTAGTTTCTAAGAAACTCTCAAGGGATGCTGTCCCTGCTGGTCCCAGGGCCACAGGACGGAGAGGCTCTGTTCCTCCTACCAGCCAGCCATGCAGTCCTAAGACATCAAAGGGCTTCTCTGGGCTTCGATTCTTCTTCTGGAGATTATTTTGGACAGTAAGCAAATGTAGACGGCTTCCTGCACGCCAGCTGCCCTGGCTGCTCCCTAGATAAGGGCGAGAAAAACCACAGGCTGAGCCCAGGATGACTGCCAGGCTGGGGACTCAGAGGTCCAACTGTAACATTTAAGGACCTTCTGGACTCTAAAACTCCATGACTCACTGTCAGAAATAGAACAGTTTTGGGTTTTTTTTTAAATTAAATTACTTTTATGTGTATGGGTGTTTTGCCTGCATGTATGTCTGTGCACCACGTGCTGTGCATTTCTGGTGCTCAAGGAAGCTGGAAGAGGGTATTAGATCCCCTAGGACTACAGTTACAGATAATTGTGAGCCACCATGTGGGTGCTGGGAACTGAACCCAGGTCTTCTAAAAGAGCAGTGGCGATCTTAACTCTGAGCACTGTCTGCCCCTAGAACAGAATCTTCATCTCTTGACTGTTAGGATAGGGATGCTGCTACCCACAGATCTGGATATAAGAAAATATTAAATTCAGAAGGAACCCCAGCTCCATGCTGCCATTTTACAGGAGGAAACCAGACAGGAAGCAGAACTGTTGGCTGCAGATTAAACCACTGGTTTTCCAGTCGTGCTTGCAAAGGCACAGTGTTAGGTCTCAAACCCAGGATGGTCGGCTGAGTGAGTTCCAGAACAGCCAGGGCTACACCGAGAAACCCTGTCTGAAAAACAAAGAAAAGAAAAAAAAAAGAGCAAAATGGGTTATTTTTAGTAGATCAGTATATACTAATTATTATTACAATAGTATAGACAAGAGGTTATCATTTCAACATAGAATCGATATAATCTTAAATATTCACTTTACATTTTTAAAGATGTGTTATTAGTGTGGTGGGTGCAGAATGCTCGTGCATACAGACGCCATGGTTGCAGGTGCATGCCAAAAGCTGGTCAGCACGCTTGCACCTCTGGGTGCCAAAGCCTTAGCCTGCTGAGCCATCTTGCCTGCCCTGTCTTAGCTTTTGTTTGTTAGTTTTACAGATTTATTTTTGATTTTTAAATGTATGTTTAAGGGATGGGGAGATGGCTCAGCGATTAAGAGCACCGGATGATCTTCCAGAGGTTGTGAGTTCAATTCCCAGCAACTACATGGTGGCTCACAACCATCTGTAATGGGATCTGATACACTCTTCTGGTGTGAACCATATATGCACACAGAATATAAATAAATAAATAAACAAATTTGAGTGTGTTTGTACACATGCGGTAGTGTTGGATAGTCTGGAACTAAACAGTCACAGGCAGTTGTGAGCTGCCGAGTGGAGTGTTGGGAACCAGAGTCAGGTCCTCTGCAAGAGCAGTAAGCTGGCTTAACTTCTGAGCCATCTCTCCAGCCCCTATGTTGTTTGGTTTGCTTCTGAGACAGGCTGTGGGTATATGTACTAGGCTGGTCTGAGGTCCACCAAGTAGCCCAGGCTGGTCTTCAACTCAGCGATCTTGTCTTAGCCAGCTGAGTGGTAGGATTATAGGTATGTACCAACATTCCAGGCTTATCCTTTACTTTGGGGTGTGCTTGGGGTTGAACCCAGAGCCTCTCACAAGCCAAGCCAAGTGTTTTCCTGACCAGTTTCCCCATCTCTCTCTCTCTCTCTCTCTCTTTTTTTTTTCTCTGTGTAGCCATGGCTGTTCTGGAACTCACTCTGTAGACCAGGCTGGCCTTGAACTCAGAAATCCACCTGCCTCTGCCTCCCAAGTTTCCCTGTCTCTATTTGCATCTTATATGAACTCTAACTCTCTATATGTCGTCCAAGCTAGGTTCAAACTTAGGATCCCCAAGTAACTGTGACTATAGAGCTACATACCACCGTGCCCACATTAATGTAATAAAATTACTCATGAGATCTGTCGTGGCTTTTTGTTTGTTTGTTTGGCTTTTTTGCTCTAAGTCTTCAAGTCTAGGGTGGGCTGGGTATGGTGGTACAGACCCATGATATCGGTGCTCAGGAGACGAGGCAGTAAAGTCACCAGTTCAAGGCCAGGCTGGGCTACACAGTGAAATCTTGCTTCAAGAACAAAGGAAAACAACAACAAAAACCCAAACAAAACAAAGAAATCCAGTATGTGTTTGTGCTACAACGTGCTTGGGACATGGACCAGCCGTATTCAAGGCTCAGTGGCTTCTCAGATTCCTGGTTCCACAGCACAGGTGGATTGTGAATCTTCCTGTCACGGTCCAGTTACACCTACCCAGGCCATCAGAATTCATTTCTGGAGCTGGGGGTGTGCATCTATGGTGGGCAGCGTGTTTGCTTAGCATGTACGAAGCTCCAGATTTGATTCCCAACATCTTTTTTTTTTTTTTTTGGTTTTTCGAGACAGGGTTTCTCTGTGTAGCCCTGGCTGTCCAGGAACTCACTCTGTAGACCAGGCTGGCCTCGAACTCAGAAATCCACCTGCCTCTGCCTCCCAAGTGCTGGGATTAAAGGCGTGCGCCACCACTGCCCGGCGATTCCCAGCATCTTATACACGGTGGTGCATGTCTGCCATCTCCAGAGGTCAGGCTGGTGAATCAAAAGTTCAAGGTCATCCTTGGCTACATAGTGAGTTCAAAGCCAGTCTGTAATACAAAAGCCCCTATCTAAAAACAAAACCAAAGGATGGCTTCATCTATCTATCTATTATACACACACACACACACACACACACACACACACACACACACACACACGAGAGACCAGAGACTCCTTGGACCACGAAGGGATTTTTTTTTTTTTTTTTTTTTTTGTGGTCCAGCTGAATGGAATCGCAGCTCTGGGAGGGGCCCTGGCTGCCACTGATCTTAACCTTTATTAAGGAGCAGCAGAGGAAATTAACAGTAAAATCGCCCATATTTCCACGTACAAACGGAAGCCGGGCATTTGTGCCCAGATAGAATTTGCTCTCTCTTCTCCTCTTCTGTTCTTTCTTCTGTCCCGAGCAGTTGCTCCACTAAAACGAAGTAACAATCCCAAACGCAAGTGTATGTTGGAGGGGGCACTCCCCGCTTGGCCCGTAGGTGCACCTCACTCTGTCACATTGGTTACATAAGGTGAGTAGCAGCCGACATGCCTCGCTGTGCGCCCGCACCCCCAGGAGCATCTCTGAGGCTTTCCCTAGGTCTGAACTAGTGTGGCACCGAGGCATGGAGTAGCAGAAAACACTTTTCTCATCCGACAAGGAGGACTGGTTAGTGGGTGTTATCCCCCGAGTGCTCTTCTTCCTCAGCACAGCCTCAGGAAAAACCAGTTTTGGAAGCACCACACCTTGGGTCAGATGATGCAACGTGATATTAGCGTCGGGTTGCATCAGCGGTTCTGACGCATGTGCCTTTTACGCCGGCAGAAAGCAGTATAATGGGGCAGGAGAACGAGAGAAAGACTCGCTGCCTAAAAGGCTTTTAAAGGCACCCTCAGCGTTTCTAATTGGCCACACAGGGTGTTGTCGGGAGGATAAACGCCCAACCAGCCACCACCCCCGGACAAGCTCTGGCGTGCCATTTCCTGAAACCCGGACCTGACGGCATACTTAGGCAGAATTCTTTTTTGGTCGGTTCTAATGTTTTATATCAAAGCATCACGGTTTAATCTCTTCAATCTTTTCGAATGCCAGGTCTATTAAGAGGCTTTCAAACGGTGCTTCTAATATCTCTGAAACGCACCAGTTGGTGCTCATTTTCTGAGTTGTTTTACCTAAGTGCTTCCACACAGGCTCGTGACTTTGATCAAATAACTTAGATTTGGTTCTCTTGGATTCTCCCCCTGCCTTCAAACGTTTGGTCGTGCGCCCCCACCCACCCCCCTCTCCACTCCCGCTTCTCGATGTAATAAAGAACGAACTGCAAAGACCCTAGAATTCTCTAGTCAACCAAGGGAGTTGTCAAAAAAGAAACTTTCAGTGTTAACTGTTTCAGAAGCAGGAGGATCAAGTTCAATGCCAGCCTGGGCTACACGGTCAGTTTCAGGCCAGCCTGGGCTACATGAGACGGAAACAAAACCCCAAAGAAAAAGGAAGAAACATTTGGTAGAAGAGAAAGTGATACTGAGATGCAAACCTTCCCCTAGTAACAGCCAAACCGATTTTTCTCCAATTGTCAATCCTGCATGTGGCTTGTCCGATTCTGTGAGCTGGCTCCTGTCGACTCCTCAGCCTTGACCCCAACACCTCTGGCTACTTCTCTTCCCGGATCCCTAGACCCTGCACTGTTCCATGGGGTTGGGGAAACATTTTCTCCCCCACTTCTGGCAGGTCAGATTCTTTAAATTTCTTAACTCTGCTCGCCCAAGGAACGCCTTCCTTGATCCTGGGATGGGGTAAGTACCACGCATCCAGTAATTTCTTAATCTTTCCTCTTCCCCCGCCTTCCAACTGGGCAGAGAGCTTGTTCTCTAGGTCTGTATGCTAAGCTTCTAGCACCTTTGCATCTCGTCTTGCTTGTACTGGGGGCGCGGCAAACACGTTTTAAAAATGAAAAAAAGAAT
This sequence comes from Uromys caudimaculatus, assembly GCA_028551405.1. Classification (NCBI taxonomy): domain Eukaryota; kingdom Metazoa; phylum Chordata; class Mammalia; order Rodentia; family Muridae; genus Uromys; species Uromys caudimaculatus. The sequence continues at coordinate 128,074,950 of CM052702.1, forward strand.
TCCCATCACAAGTACCTTCAAGTCCACCTATGCTAATTACTAATTTCATAGTATGTCCCCCAGCTAATTACTAATTTCATAGTACACCAAACCTTTATGTAACTTGACCATTGTAACAGCACCCGGCTGCACACTCTGGCCACATCTACGACGAACCAAATCTACCCTGAGTCTGCATTAGGAGAAAGTTACTCAAATTGTATTCATCTTTCATTCCGATCACTCAATTAGGGCACGTCCCTCGTTGGCTGCTGCGTGAGCAAAGCAACTATTTTCCAGCGAGTGTCCTCAGGTGACCTGTCTAGACGCTCAGAGGGAAAAACAAGAGAATCTGACACTCTCCCGAGCCCCGAAGACGCCTTGTGACGCGCAGGCCGCGCTGCGTGGATGGGCGCGCAGCAGCGGGGCCGAGCAGGGCCTGCGGCGTGGCGCCGGGCGTCCGGGACGCAGGCTCGGGTGGGCGGCCGGGCCGTGGGGTCCTCCGGCCGGTAGGGGGCGCGCGCGCCCGGGGCCCCTCGCCGCCCGCCGCACGCGCGCTCGCTTGCCGCCCGGCCGCACATGTGTTTCTGTTTTGTGTTGTAGCATTTGTTCTGGAAGCTCGTATTTACATTTTAAGTGTATCTGGTGAGTGGGCTGGAGCCCTCGTCCGGGCCGGGGAGAGAAGAAGCCGTCGACCCCATCTTTCAGTCGCTCCCCTCCTCGCTTCTCATCACTCCAACCAGGTAGGGGCTGCAAACCGTCTGGGACCAGTTTGCAGGGTCTGGGAAAGTTTTTTTTTTTTCCTTTTTTTTTTTCTCTTCTCCCTCCCCCTCCCCCCCGAGAAAGGTTTTTTAAAAAAAGACGCCGAGGAAGGGGGGGTTGGGGAACGGAATGAATAAGAAGGGGAAGGAAGGCGGATCCACGTGGTTTAATCGGAGACAGACAGAGATCCCATTGTTCAAAATCAATAAAAAAAAAAAAAAAAAAAAAAAAAGCAGACGGGGCGAGTGCGGGGCCGCGGGGGCCGGACTGGGGCCCCACGAAAGTTCCTCTTTCCGCGCGTGCTCGCAGGTGCTTGGAGCCCGGCCGGGGTACGGGGGTCCCCGCGTGGCGCGCGGCGTGGGGAGGGGCGAGGGAGCAGCAGGTGGGGCGGCCCACGCCGCGCCGCGCTCCCCTCCCCCGCCCCGCAGCCAGCCCGTGCATTGTGCGCCCGTGTCTCCGCAGCCCGCGACCATGCCCAGGAAGAAGGGGGCGGCCTGGGAGGAGCCGAGTTCGGGCAACGGCACGGCGCGCGCGGGGCCCCGGCGGCGCGGCGGCCCCGCGGGCAGGAAGCGCGAGCGGCCCGAGCGCTGCAGCAGTAGCAGCGGTGGCGGCAGCAGCGGAGACGAGGACGGCCCGGAGCTGGACGGGGCCCCCGGCGGCGGCAAGCGCACAGCCAGGCCGGCGACAGCGGGCAAGGCGTCCGGCGCGGCCGCGATCATCACGGAGCCCGAGCACACGAAGGAGCGCGTCGTGAGTGGGGCGGGGGCGCGGGCGGTTGGCGGTTGGGGGGGAGGGGCGCCGTGGGGTCACGCCCCGCCCCTCCCCCACACCGCGCGGGGGAACTCCGGGGAAGCTAGTCCCGGGCCGGGGGGGACCGGGTGTGCGCGGCCGCGCGGGGGCTGTCAGCCCCTCCCTCCCCCGTGCGTCCGCCCCCCTCCTCCCTCCCCGCGTCTCTTCCTCCTTCGGGGGGGGGGAGGGCGGTCCGCGGGGAGCTGCCGGCTCGCGCCGGGGCTTTGAGGTTCCCGCCGCTGCGGCTCGGGCGCCCCGGGGGGGCGGGGCCTGGCGCGCTGCGCGCATGCTCCGTGTATGCCCTGCGCGGTCGGCCGGCCGGTGCGCGCGGGGCATGGTGGGGGCCGCGCGGCGCGGGCGAGAGCGCGCATGCTCCTCGGAGGCCCTCCCCGCCCGGGGGCTCTCCTCCTCCCACCCGCGACCTCCCGCAGAGCGGCACTGGGCTTTGTCTGCCTCGGGTGCCCGCGGCGTGGGGCCGGTGGGGTCGGTTCTGCTGTAGGCTCCGGGCTCGGCCATCGAACTTGAGCTTGCAGGGGAGGAAAAAGCCCTGCAGAGCCGGGCCCAGGGTCCGCTGAGTCTCCGCCAGAACTTTGTAAAGCAAGTTTTCTTTGGTACACCTCTCCCCTCCGCCTCTGCAGGAGACCACATTCTCCGTTAACCCTAAGAAAGAAATGAGTTTGACTCTCGGAGAGTGTCACCCATGTTTCCAAGGGTGTTCTGCAAAGGTGGCCAGGGTAAAGGGAGTTGGGCATGTCACCTAACTGCCCAGGCACACTGTAAAGGATAGAAGACAGTCCTAACTGTCCTGCAGTTAGAAGGAAAGTTCCCGCTAGGCATGCAGGGAGCCCCGCATGAGGTAGGCCTGCCAGGTAGAACTAGAGTATTGGATGGGGTACCCAGAAACCGCTCTCCTGCTTCTTGCCTAGTGGGTTTGGACAAGGCTACGAAGTTGGGCACGATGGGGTCTTTCCTCTGCTGTATCAGGTTGTCATGGAGTTGAGGAAAGCCGCGTGGAATTGGATTATTTTGTGAATGAAAAGAAAAAAGCTATAAGACACGACTGCTCCTACGTATGGTAGAGGAAGATGTTTATTGTGGATTAAATGGAGACATAGGGACATCTGGAAGAGTCCTGACCCTGAGCCTCGTGAGGGGAAGGGGGAAGAGGCACCAGGTGCAGTAGCTGGTCTCCCAAAAGAGAAGGGGTGACCAAAATGGTCGGGTTACATGGGGAGGGCAGCTAGATAGCCTATCCCCTGGGATTTAGTTCAGGGTAAGGGGCAGAGGGCCCTGTAACAGGTAGAGTGTGAGGGATGCAGGGAGACCCTACTGGCCCTTGCTGCTTTGATATGTTAAATAGTCTCCTCAGTTCTTTGTCCTGGTTTTGAGACTTCTGCCAAGGCAGTGAGTTCTGTGGTCTGCAGGCCGTTAACCCTCTCAGGGATTAACTTGAGTGGAAGACGGGAGTGTGGGAGGGGCGCAGAGGCCTCTGTCTCCACTCGTCTTGTATTGGGATTAGCACCTTGTGTCTGACTAGGAGATGCCATCTCTGAGAGGAGGCAGTCCCCTGCAGTTTGGACTTGTTTTATGTGTACAGCTAACTTCCCATATGTGTGTAGAACAGGGACTTAAAAGAGCTGTGGGTCCATCCCTTTAGAGCTAGGGGCTATCATTGTAAGACACCCCCCCCCCCCCCCCCCCCCCCCCGCACTGGTCGGTTAGGGGTCGTTGGATAGGTGAACCCAGGAGCCTGTGGGGATTCAGAAGGGACTCACTGTTGCTCTTGGGAAGTGTGTACCTCGAGCTTCTGCTTCTGTTAGGATTGAGAGTTTGGTTCAAGGTCAAGAACACAGCCCTACAGCCAGGCTCTTTCTCACAGGCTTAGGCCAGCAGGCTGCCCAGTGGTTGGTCTCCCTCTGCTAGGCAGACTGTTTGCTGCAGTAGGACCACTTTTTTGAAAGCTACTTAACTGAGCAGACTCCAGCCTCTCCCCTGTGGGAGGCTCCTCTACCAGTGTCTGAGCCTTAGTCGTCACTTTCCTTTACCTTGAACTTGAAGTCGTGTTGGTCTTGAGGAAGCTGAGCCACATGCTCATGTTGGGGGGCAGGGTTGTCCTGCGGAGTTAAGTTTGCTAGGGAAGTCAGGCCGCAGTCCTTAGGAGCCGAATTGGGTCTTGTCCTATGATATTCAAGGACCTGAGGCTCAGGCGCAGGGATCCAGCTGGGGGGGGGGAGTGAGTGAGTGAGTGTGTGTAAGTGTGTAAGTCAGGGTTGCTAAGGTTTCATGAACCCTGAGACCCATTGTTTGTTCTGAGTGAGGTGGGAGGAGGGTTGGTGGGGACGGTCGCTGCCAGCATCTTGCTCCCTGGTCCTCCTGGTCTCAGCATCAGCCTCCTAATGGATGTGTGGAGAGGCTGACTCTTAGCCTCACTCACAAAGTGTACTTGGGCGGTAACTCAGAAACTTGGGGCCAGGAAACCCCAGTTTGTTGATTGGAGACACTTGGTGCGTTTTCTGCCTTGGCTCCTCTGTGCCCCGTCACGTGTGTGACCAGTCATGGGGAGGTAGCTAGGTGAGGTGGGGCTCCCCCGACCTCGTAGGCCATTAGATAAATGCAGTCACATCAGAGGCTGGGTTAGCCCTCGGAGAGCAGGGAAACGTCAGCTTGCTCTTTTTCCTTCATTCCTGTCTTCCTCCCTCCTTCCCTCCTTTCTTCCCTCCCTCCATCTGTCCATCTGTCCATCCGTCCTTTTGATGCCTGGGACTGAACCCAGGACGAAGCATGAGCTCTTTTCCGCTGAGCTCCCAAGCCTTCTCAAATCCATTTGCTCACTGGGGACCCCCCCCCCCCCAATAAGGCCGGCAGGCTTATGGGATAGGTTGTTAATAGATGAGGGTTTTTTTGCCAGGAGCTTTGATTGAGAGGACATTATGAATCGCACTAATTAAACTTTGTAATCCGTAAGGAGGAGGGAAGAGCCAAGTTGTAGAGGGATGAATAGTTGGGTTAATAGCAAACAGGTGTGGGTGCTGGCCGTAGATGCAATCACTGATCTGTGAGAATGAGGTCCATGTTGGAGAATCTGGGGCCAGGGTAGGAGGTTCATGGGAAGCCAGGCGAGGTTGTCCACAGATACCTTTTTCAGAAGGGTGGGTCTTCTGTATACCTGCTTAGTGGGCATGGAAGGCTTCAGAAGCCACAGGGATGGCAGTAGATCCTGGTTTACAGCATCCTGCGAGGCCTGTGGCCACATCTCAGTGTTGACGAGTGTTGGGCGCCCCCTCCCCCTTCGGAACCTGCTAGCACAGTATTGTCGGGCCTGGGGTCATGCTGGTTTTGAGGCCTCTCCCCTGTATTTCTGGGGCCCCTTCAAAGTGCAGCCCTGAAGAGCATACCATACACGAATAAGTGCAGACCTTACAGAGGGCCCAGTGCTATGGGCTGAGGCCTGTAGAATATCCCAGCCACGCCTGCCTTTCAACAAAGGAGAGAGGAAGGGAAAGTAGGCTCCCATCCCATTTAGGTAACCTGAGTCTGGCCCCAGGAGGCTACCCCCACACCCCACAGGAGATCTGAATAATTGAACAGGTAGCTACTCCATTCCTGTGAGGCCTGGGTTGGCCAAGATGGTCCTGAAGCTTGGTCCTTGCCTATCTTTTGGACCTGACAGGAAGAAGGGGATATACATTCTGGGGACACCTGCGAGGTCAGGTTCCCCGAAAAATAAAATGTGCCTGCTGGGGACCTGCGAGGTGCATTGGGTGTGTTGTTGGGACAGCCAAACCGTGGGGTGGAACTATTGGAGCTTCGGCTACTGCTCAGTTCTGGTTTGCTCCAGGCCTCCACAAATGGCTCAGGAAAGGGTGTCTGTCTTGGGGATGGAGGGGCAGAGGCACAGATTGAGCCTAGCAGCCCGTTTATTTAGCTGCTTTTATCTATCATGTATTTGCTTACTGTTCTGAGGTTGGACTCTAAGCTTTTGCCCAGGCTAGACCTAATCAGCCCACAATGTACTTTACAAAGAGCCCACTCATTTATTCATTTAACGTACTTATTTGTGTACCTGTGTGTGTGCCTGCTCACACCACGTACATGCAGAGGCTCTCAGAGGCCCAAGGCTGTCAGATTCCCTGGAACTACGGACGCTTGTGAGCCAGTACTTGATCTGTGTGCTGGGACCTGAACCCAGGCCCTGCAGTGAGGGCTTAACCACTGTGCCATCTCTCCAGCACTGTAGGGTAGATTTGTAAATCAGGTGTAATCTCAGCATTTGGAAGGCTGAGGCAGGAAATTTATACAAATTGACACCAGGCTGGGCTACATAGTAAGACCTTGTCTCAAACAAAGCAAAACGTGTATTTTCCTCAGATACACACTTAACGAAGTTCGTACATGGGAGGTTTGTGGGGTCCTGTGGTGGTTAGGGGACAGCTTTGGGGAATTGATTTTCTGCTTCCATGGGTCCTGAGGCTTGTATGTTGAGACCTTTTACCTCACTGTGCCATCTCAGTAGCCCACAAGTGTAAGTTAAAAGGAAAGAAAAAAATATTTTGACGTTTAAGGAGAGAGAGAGAGAGAGAACGTGCATAAGGGCTGATGATGTTATGGGTGTGGCCCACAGTTGTGTAGTAGCCTTTGAGATGTTAGATCTGTCTGGGTAGTTGAGGCAAGAAGGCTGAGAATTGTACCCTGACTGGACAGGTATGGTCGTATGCCTGTAGTCCCAGTGCTGAGGAAGCTGAGGCAGGAGGACCGCTGTGATGCTGAGGCAGTCAGAACTGGATAGCAAAATTTGAGGGGCGCAGGGAGTCAGGGTGTTAGCTGGGAGCTCTCCTCTGGTCTCAGCGTGTGAGCAGCGTCAGATGAGCGCACGGAAGGCCCTCTGCCTCACTCAGGCCGTGCTGCCCCACCAAAGCTGTGCCCTCCCTGTCTTACTCCCTGGTGAAATTAGGCTGTAATTACCCCTTCCTCTGTGTTACACATCTGTTACTGTGGGCAGCACACAGGACTGATATCCTGGTAACCCTGCAGAGGTGATGCGGGGCTTGAGGTATAAAGTGCACCATGGCACTGGGGAGGACTGTGTAGCTGGCCTCGGGTGGTGAGGTTCCTGGGTCTCCGGCCTTGTGGGCTGGTCTTGCACATGACTCTGTAGCACTGAATCCGAGAGAGCGGAGCGCTGCTCTGCCTGCCTGCCTCAGTGTTCGTGCTGAGCTCAGACTTAACAAGGGGAATTCTGAGGGCGGGCTTGAGGTCACCTACTTTGGAGTGCGTAGATGAGACCACTGACCAGCGGGAAAGCTCCACAAAGAATTATTTTGAGCTGGGTGTGGTGGTGCTCACTTGTCACCCCGGCCCTCGGCTGAGGCCAGGAGGTGGACCTTCCGGGTTAGTCTGGGCTGCGGGAGAGACCTTGTCTCTATTTCATCAGATAGTTGTGAGGTGCCAGCAGCAGTCTTAACAAGCTAATTCTTTGTCTCTTCTCTCTCTCTCTCTCTCTCTCTGTCTAGAAACTTGAAGGGTCTAAGTGCAAGGGGCAGCTTTTGATTTTTGGGGCAACCAACTGGGACTTGATTGGACGGAAGGAAGTGCCTAAACAGCAAGGTAAGAGAAATGATTTCTGACCCGTGACTGACTGCTTCTTGTAAAGCAGGTGGCCCCTGGAGGCTGGCACCACTCACTAGGTAGGTGTTCTCGGTGTTCATGGACCTGTTCAGAGAGGCCCTGTGAATTGCTTGAGACCACAGAGCCACTCTGGTGAGGATGCTGCAGTTGAGCTGAACCTGGTCTCCTGCTTGTCTGCGCCTTCGTAGTTCTGTGTTACTCAAGGAACTGTAGCCCTCAGACAGGCTAGATGCCCTGCGTCCTGAGATTTCCTTCACTACAAGGAAGAGGGTCCTGTTCTGTGGAGCCACGATGCCCCAGACACTTGTCAGATGTGAGGGACAGAGATGTACAGGCTGCCTATTGGCTTGTCACAACTCGGCAGAATGTGTACACTGGAGAATGGGAAACAGTCCCACTGGGTAGCCCGTGCCCAGCTGCCTGGAGAAAGTAGGAGCCTTCCTGAGGGGCCCCTTAGAGAGAAGAGGGGCTGGCTCAGGGCCACATTTTATGGCTCTTGATTTCATTTGGAAACACGCCCAAAGTGCTTCCCAGCATTGCTTTGTCCGTGAACAAATATTTGAACACTGGCACACCTAGCACCCAAACCTGGGGGCCTTGGCCTTCACCCTGCCCCAGGAAGACGACAGTGGGTCCTGCCTGGTACAAATGGAGCTGGCCAGATGCCATTCCTCTGTGTTGTTGATACCCATCTTTCACCACGGCCGTGGACACGAGTCCTGAGAGAGCAGAGTAGCCACCACAGCTAGATCACACAGGGTTCCTGCTGTCTACTGTATCCGTTACCCTGCTGATATGGCAAGGCCGCCTTGACCTGACTGTCACCCTCTGCTTCCGGTGCCCTCTCTGGCCCAGAAGCTGTGCCACGAGTCCAGAGCAGACCTGGCTAGTGATATTGAGGGCATCTTGCCAACCTAGCCCATCCCAGGATGCCTCCTGCTTCCATCCTCACACACTTCCTGGCCCTGCAGCCTCCCGGGGCGTGAGTAGTCTCACTGTGAATTGTAACACTTAGGTCTGGTTAGGCGGCTGTGATCTCTGCCTGGAGCTCTTAGGCAACGTAGAGGAGGGGACACTTAGCTTCCTCCCCAGTCTGTTGGACACTCGCTGCTCTCTGCCCTTAACGTAGCTTGGTTTACATGGTGGCATGGTGATCCCTGCTGTAGCCTATGGTGAGGACCAGGTCCTGGGGGGCTGGAAACCATGGGGTTAATGTCTGCCAGTCTCACTCTGAAGCTAGGGCCACTGCCAGGTTGTGACTTTGACTTGGGCCCCTCTGAATTGAAATGAAGGAGAAGGTCCCCTATGTTACTGTGGCTGGTAGTGGCGCCCTCTTTGGGGGGTAGGCATAGCCTGGGATGCTGGAGAGCTGGTGTCCCCTGGGCCAGCTGGTTCAAGAACCAGGCCATTTCTTTACTCCTGTGCTGGGAACTGCTGCAGCTTACAGTCCTGGGAACCACCAGCGGTCGCGTGGTTTTCCCGAGTGGTGGGCATGCAGTTCTGGCCCACTTTTTCTCCCTGCGTTTGTTGTCCTCCGTGATTCAGGGCTGACTGGGGCTTCTCTTCAGTTTTAACAGCCTGGGAGGCCGTCGTTTCGGTTCATCCCTTGGAATAATGATGCTGTTTTAAAGAACTTTTAAGCGGGGTGGCTGCAGGGACCGGAAGGAGGGGCTTGTGTGCTGGCGGTGAGGGAGACACAGAGGACAGACCCCTCGTGGGCCACCCTTTCCATTAGTTGCCAACAGACTGTGTCTGAGCCATCTGAATTGTGGCTAGCTTCTCCAGGTACCCACCACTGCTCTGGAGGGGAAAGAAAAGCCACACCCCTGCCTGGCAAGGGGAGGACAGTGTCCTGGCCCCTGCCTCCTGTCACTGTGGAGGCAGCTGTAGATGGGATACAAGTCAGAAGGACAGTGCAAGGTCTAGTGTGGGTCTCCCAGAGAGCCCGGGAGGACATGCTTGGGGAAATGAAGCCGGCCAGCAGCCTGCGCTTCCTGGGTAGGGGTGGGACTCCTCCGGTGGATGACAACGAGGCCTTCTTCCAAGGGAGCAGGTGGTTCTGAGGAAGGGGAGGGCACTGAGCCCCACTGAGAAAGACCTTTTTCTGGTATGGGGAGATCTGAGGTACAGTCAGGAGGAGGGTAGACAGAATCACCTAAGGATTTTGTGTCGCTCCAGATGAGGCATAGGAAGGCCAGCCCAGCCCCGTAGTAGGGGTGGGGACCAGCAGCTGTTTGTAGGTCTGAGGAGAGGGATTGGCACCATTAGTGTAGGTCTGCCAGTGACCTTGGGTAGGCTTCTGTCCTTTGCCACTCCTGGGTGATAACGTCAGGTGCTCCTTATCTGCCCATCCGTGTTCTGCGGAGTTTGATTTGTATTCTTCCCTTTGCAGCTGCTTACCGCAACCTTGGTCAGAATTTGTGGGGGCCCCATAGGTATGGGTGCCTGTCAGGAGTCCGGGTGCGAACCGTGGTTTCGGGTTCGTGTGCTGCTCACAGCCTCCTCATCACCACAGAAGGGAAGCTGTGGAGCTGGGGTAAGTGTTGGTGGGTTACACAGACATGCTCTGACATGGGGCTTGAAAAGTTGCCTGGAAGAGACAGTCTTCTGCACGCGCGCGCGCGCGCGCGCGTGTGCGTGTGTGTGTGAGAGAGAGAGAGGGGGGGGGGGGAGAACATGGAATGCACACACTAGTGCATCAGTTCTTGCCTGCCCTGTGTATGTGGGTTTTAGGGGTTGACCCCCAGGCTTACTTGGCAAGTCTCTTTACCCATGAAGCATCTCACTGGTCCTGTTCTCTGACTCTGCCTTGGTGAATGTTTTACTGAACTTGAAACAAATGTGGTCTTTCTGATGCTGCTGTCCCTCCAGCCAGCCGGCCTTCACCCAGCCTTTGTTCTGCTTTAGCACCTTGTGCCCTGAGGTCTGAGTTCTATCACTGAATGTTACCCTTGGCTTTTGTAGCTAGCATGTCTCATGTCTTCGCTGTTGCTGAGCCCACATGGCTCCTAGCCTCAGGTCTGAGACTAGGCCTTTGTCCTCCTAAGTCTCCCCTCCCTTAGCCAGACTCCTTGTGACTCCCAGCTGTCGTCTTCCCAGGTAGGGTAGGACGTACACGTCATCTGAGACTCGGGGCTTGTGCAGCTGAGGGAGTTGGCTTCGCCATTTGTTTCTAGCCTTTGGCTGGCTTCTAGTTCATATCATGTTTTTATTTTGGTCTGTTTGAGCTTCTTTTTTTTTTTTTTTTTTTGATTTCATGAGCTGCTGCACCAGAGTCCAAATATATTAACATCTGCCGTCTTCTCTGCACTTGGCTAATTTTATAATTTTGTTGGAAAAAAATCTAACAAGTGTGTGTGGCCCAAATTTATTCTCCCAGGCTTTGGGTGACATACCAACATCTGCCCCAGTTTTGTATCACCGGGTTGGTGTGGCCCCTCCTGCTGCTTTGTCCTCAGCGCTGGCCGTGGCCTTTTATGTCAATGTCCCCAACTTGAGAAGCTTCTCTCTGTTCTCCTTTCACTGACGGCAAGGTTCTAGATTGCATCTCAGAGTTGACCCTGTGACAAAAGTGATTGCCCCCAGAGCAAGAGAGGGCGCTCCCTGTGCAGCAGCTGGGCTGTGGGACCCAGGAGATGTCGTGAGCCTTCCACTTGGTAGAAGGGGGTGAGAAGGAGCACCCCATCCCAAGCAGGAGGCAGAGTGCTGCTGGGCTGTGTCCTGAGTCCTCAGCTGCAGCCAGCCTGCCTTCACTGAACTTGGGGCATGGCAGGCTTCTCTTGAAATTGGCACCTGCCCAGTGCTGACCCTGGAGCCAGCCCCTTTAATTGACGCGTATCTCCTGGGAGAGTTCCCCCTTCGAAGGAGGCCAGTCACCTGTTCTGCTTGCCTCACGCAGGGTGCTAGGGCTCAGCTGTCTCTCCACTGGGGGAGATGAGTGTAAGCCCACCTTGCCTGTGGTCCTCACTAATCTTCATGTTGAGTGACTTGTGTGCTGTTCCAAGAGAGGGTCTTGGGGATCCTCTTGGGATTTTGTTTTGTATCTGTTGGGACCGAGGTAGGATTTCAGAACTTCAGCTGTTCTGGGACCCACCCCTTGTTCATCTTAAGCTGGGTCAGGGCTCTCCCTAGAACTCCAGTGTACTGTGAAGACCTACAACACAAGGCTCTCCAGAAGGAGGTGGTCCTATAGGCAGGGGGCGGGTTGAGGGCAGCCTGCCCCTGGGTCTTCTAACAGGTATGTGTGGGGGGCTATAGATAAGTAGATATGACCAACACTAGGTGCATCAGACTCCTGAGGAGAGGACTGTCCCCAGCTACAAGGAATGGAGACTGCTCCTGGAGCTGGAGGCCTGTGGAGTACCCAGGGCACACCAGGCGTTTCCTGGAGTAACAGAGGCCGGGAGGTGGGGGGTTCCGGTCGGGATGGTCCTGAAGCTGAAAACTTGCTGTGGGGGTACAGTCAGGGTGGCCCTTCTCACGGGGCCCAGATCCACTGGAGAGAGTAGCTGTCAGGGATTTGTGGAAGGGCTGTTTTGAGGGACGAGGGTGGGGACTGCCAGGCACATCCGTGCATTGCTTACGTGGCAAGCCGTGATCTCCTTGCAGGTCGGAATGAAAAGGGGCAGCTGGGCCATGGGGATACCAAGAGAGTGGAAGCCCCCAGGCTCATCGAGGCCCTCAGCCAAGAGGCGATCGTGCTGGCAGCGTGTGGGCGCAACCACACCCTGGCCCTGACAGGTAAGACAGTGGCTCTTTCCATCATAACTAAGGCAGAAAGGCTCCAAAATGGTTTGTCTGGGAGCGAGGGCCTCGGCCAGTGTCAGGAAGATGATGCCTGGTGGGTTAGCTAGGCGGCTAGTTAGTTAGCAAGGCGGTTAGCTAGTTAGATGGTTACTTGCTGAAGGCGGTGGGGGGGCTATGGTGGCCCTGGGAGCCCAGACCCGCTTCTGTGTATGGTAGGGCTCAGCTCCGGTCCACACTCTTGTCCTTGGGATGGACAGACACACACCCTCACACCCTATGCCCGGCCTTGTGGACGAACTGTTTGCATAGCTTTGATCCAAATCCAGTTGAAACCATCCACCCTACGTCCTTTTTTGTTCTGTCTCCTTGCAGATACTGGCTCCGTGTTTGCGTTCGGAGAGAATAAGATGGGGCAGCTAGGTCTCGGGAACCAGACAGATGCCGTCCCGAGCCCTGCACAGGTACCAGCAAGGCTGTGGGCTGTGGCCTGGGCAGCTCTGGTTTGAGAAGTGATGCTCTGCAAGGGAAAGTGGGGAGAAGGGGACCTGTGTTTGTGTCAGCCCAGTTGTGGGGATGCAAGACTCTCTTCTCCCTGCAGACACTGTGCTGCTGACCTGTCTTGCTCCTGAGACCAGGAGGGTGGGTTGGGGCAGGGGGAGTCTGATTTAAGCCTTGTAGTTGTGAGTTCTGCAGTGCAGTTGGGTAGTTAGAGTGAGCAAGGATGGGATGAGCCTGGGTGCCGGGTTGCCCTGGACCACCGGGTTAAATGCTTGCTGCTTTTGTCTGGGCCTCAGTCTGGCCTTTCCTGGGTTCTGCATTTGGTTTCTGACCCTGTGCTGTGGGACCAGTCTGTCACTTGCCCACTGTCTTTGTTCTTATTTGAGCCGTTTCACATCTGGCTCATGCCCTACAGGTCTGCAAATGAACTGGGGGTTGGGGGGGGCAGCATGGAAGCCTGCTTGTTATTCCTCAAGTTGGGGCTGATAGCAGTGTTAGTACCAGGAGTGACCTTTGGGGCCACTGAGTTTTCCCCTTGGTTGAGTCACCGGATGGTGGAGGGTTAACGGTCTCAGCCTCTGCTGTCCTGGCAGGGTGGGGGTTGGCAGCAGTTAAGAGTCCTCGTAGTCTTAAGCTTTGTGATACATGGCCGCTCAAGTGGCCGCCTTCTGAACTGTGGAGTCCACTGTGAGCGGCTGTGGTTTCATGCCAGGGCAGAATGAGGAAGAGACTCGTCGAGCTGAGCGTTGGCTGTCTTCTCCTTTCAGATTATGTACAACGGGCAGCCAATTACCAAGATGGCCTGCGGGGCTGAATTCAGCATGCTGATGGACTGTAAAGGAAACCTCTACTCCTTCGGGTGCCCCGAGTACGGCCAGCTGGGTATGGAGGCCTCTTTCTTAAAAGCTCTGTGGTGTAACTGTAAACGTGGGCAGGAGGCAGCGTGGGGCTGTGCACACGGTACAGCGCAATTGATCCAGATAGCAGCGTCTATCCGATAAGTGCGTCTCAGGCTCAGCAGAACAGCTTGCCGTTAACTCGGGGTTATGGGGGTCAGTGAAGACTCGGGGACTGAGTCTGGTTTGGAAATCCATTTGTGTCGGAGTCTCAGGCAGAAGGACAAAAGCTTTCATCGGGTTTCACGTATATAAATGAGAGAGTTACATAAGAGCGAGGTTGTTCTGGAAATCCTGGTTAGGCAGGCAGCTGGTGTGTCTTCAGCTCATCTCTCACCATCCTGGGCTCTGTCCTGCACAGAGCAGAAGAGAGGTCAGCAAGCCTGGAGGAGCTTACCATGCAAGATCTCCATTTTCCTTTCCCCTTTGACTCCCAGCCAGTTCTTCCTGGTGCCTTCTGCAGTCCCGAGCACGAGGTGAGGTGTGGGCGCCACCTACTGGTGTCTGAACAGCCTGCAGCGGTCCAGGATCTAGGTTGCTGGGTCTCGGCGTCATTGGAAGTGCTGCGCAGATGGGGAGTGCGCAGATGGGAGCGTATAAATAGAAGCAGAGCACTGCACTGGCCGTAGACTGCGGGGAACAGTGACTCTGTGAAACTAAATATACCTCGAGTCAGAGTGAACACGAAGGGCCGGCCCTTACGCACATCCCCACTGGTTGCCAGGGAGTTCTCCGGGCTGTTGGATACACGGTTTCCATGGCCACGGGCGGGCCTCCTGCCATACCAGGGCCCAGCACAGGAAGTGCATGTCTGTCCTTTCTGCTATGTGTGCAGCTTCTCTGCACCCTCAGACAAGCATGTTGCTACAGCCAGCATTTTTGCCTTCGGGAACTTGATCTTGGCTGTAGGATGGTATTCGTGGAGTGGCTTTGGATTCTTGTTGAAGTCTGGTAAGGAAGCTGGCTTCACCTGCGTCTACAGAACTTCTCATTCTGAACTGGGCAGTTCACTCTGGAACAGCCTGGCGCACACCTGTGGTCCCAGCATCTGAGGCACAGAGGCAGGACTGTAGCCAGTTTGAGGGCAGCCTAGTTTACGTGGGTTATAGGTCAGCCGGGGCGGCAGAGTGAGAGTTGTCTCCACAAACAAAACACAAGCCTGACCCCCAGTTCTGTTCTTGTCTCTGTGCAGACATTGCGTCTAGAATTCAAACAAGAGTGCAGGAGAGGGGCTGACAGGGTACATGTCACAGACTGCAGTGATTGGCTGGCCGGGACTGCCAGTCTGCAGGCCACTCCCTGCCAGGTGCTTACACCTACACTGTTGCAGCGAGATGCTGCTGCCTGGGCAGGAACTGAGAGTGTTCTGGACTGTAAGCAGCCAGCAACCAGGCTACTGGGTCCAGACTGGGCCTCCTAGCTTGTTTTTGTTGTTTGGTGGTTCTATTTATATTTATTTCTTTGATCTTTGTTTTTGTTTTGTTTTGTTTTGTTTGAGACAGTGTCTGACTATGTATCTCCAGCTAGCCTAGAACTTGTTATGTAGACCAGACTGGTTTCCAACTCTTGAGATCCACCTGCCTCTGAGTACCACAGTTAAAGGTGCACACTACCTGGCTGTACCCATTTTTGCTTGGTTTTTTGAGACAGTTCATGTAGTCAGAGCTGGCTTCAAATTTTCTGTGTAACTGAGGATGGCCTTCACTTCTGCTCTTTCTGCCTCTGCGTCCCACGTCCTGGGATATACTACCGGTGTAAGAAACCAGAGAGTGCTGGGTCCTCGGGCCACAGGCATGAGGTCCGGTACCAGGCTTCATTCAGTGCTGGGTTGGAGCATGCCCGGGATGTGCCAGGCTGCCCGGTTTGTGACGACTTCTCACAGCGTGGTTACACATCTGCAGGATGCTTAAATTACTGCCAATTTGTAGATAGAATTTTGCACTGAATTATCTTGTCCATCCTTTCCCTACAAGTGGTCCTCGAGAGCTCCCCAGCTCCGAGCTTAAAGAATGCCCTGCTACCTACCAGCTCGAGAGTAACGGGACAGCTGAGCTTCTGGCGGGGTGGGGGTGCCCTGGGCCCATGTCCTTTGTCACTGACAGCCTGTTCTGCTCACCACAGGACACAACTCAGATGGGAAGTTCATCGCCCGGGCACAGAGGATAGAATATGACTGTGAGTTGGTGCCCCGGAGAGTGGCCATCTTCATTGAGAAGACCAAGGACGGGCAGATCTTGCCTGTCCCGAACGTGGTGGTTCGAGATGTGGCCTGTGGCGCTAACCACACAGTAAGCCTTGTGTTTTTGTCACTGACCGAGAGCCATGCTGGTATGGTGTCTCCTTTATTCAAGGTTTGTCATTTGGCTGAGTGGGTCTCCCAGTTGGATCGCCTTTCCTCTGTAGACAACATGCAAACATGAGTATACACGTTTTTGTCTGTGGCCTACCACTAGCACACAACACACATGTGCTGTCTGTATAGTAGGGTGTGAGTGGTTAGCTGTTGAGGGTGTTTCCTTAAGGTCATTAGCAGAACAACCGGAAGGACAGCTGTGTGGGTGTGCTGCCCTCGAGCACCTTTTTATGGCATGTGCACATGTGCTATGGTTTGTGTGTGTAATTCAGAGGACACTTTTCTTCCACGTCAGTCATCAGCCTTGCAAGGCAAGGACCTTCACTGCTGGGCCCTCTGGTTTGGTGTTACCTTGGTTTGGCAGTTTTTTGCTTTGTTTTTAAGACTGGGTCTGTCTGACTGTGTGGCCCTGGCTGTCCTGGAACTTGCCGTGTAGACCAGGTTGGTCTCAAACTCAAAGTAATCTGCCTGCCTCTGCTTCTGGTGCTGGGGTAATGGATGTATGCCTGTCAGTGGCCCTTCGTGTCCCTTGCCCTTCGTGTCATGGCCCTTATTGAGAGTAGGTGTGCCTGGTCTGGACCTTTTACTTTGGCAGGAGAAAAGGAGCCGAGAGTTGAGTCCCAGAGCTAGCCTCTTGCCTGCCTGGCGGTGCTCAGTGGATTAAATGCAGGTGTCCTGAGCCTGCAAGTCCATAAACCAGAACACTGTTCGATCTCGGTGTGGCAACCGATGTTGCGTGGTCTATAGTGCTGGGTCCAGAGCATGGGGCTTTGTATGTGCTGGGCCGGCGTTGTATGTGCTGGGCTGGCGTTGTATGGGCTGGTGTTGTATGGGCCGGCGTTGTATGTGCTGGGCCGGTGTTGTAGCCCTGAACTGTACAGCTTCCGTGCTGAGCTAGGTCGTTGCACATTTGCAGTGTTTATTTAGATGTCTCAAAGACACAAGAAAAGGCAGACTGTAAACAGCTGGCACATGTGTGCCTGCCTCACCTGTGTGCACCTGTGGTCAGCAAGCACAGAGTGGTGGCAGCCGCCTTCCCTCCTGTTTCTGCGGTTAGACAGTGTTGCCGCACACGGCCATTTGGCTTCTGCATAGAGAGAGAGGAAGGAAGATCACACTCATAAAGGGAGTGCACGCCGGCCCCTGCTGGCTGCCGTGTAGGCTGTGGAGCTTTGGGTCCTTTCCTTTGCCGTCTGCTGTACCAAATCCATTGGTCAGAGGCAGTGGCCCATGTGTCCCAGCCTTTTGTCTCCTATCTCTGCAGCTGGTCCTGGACTCACAGAAGCGAGTCTTCTCCTGGGGCTTTGGTGGCTACGGCCGGCTGGGCCATGCCGAGCAGAAGGATGAGATGGTACCTCGCCTGGTGAAGCTGTTTGACTTCCCGGGGCGTGGTGCAACCCAGATCTATGCCGGCTATACCTGCTCCTTTGCTGTCAGTGAAGTGGGTCAGTGCCTGTCCCCTGTCTAACTTCTTAGGTCCCCATGGTTGGAGCCAGGTGCCGGGATTTTCCCCTGGGATAGCTGCTCCCACAAGCCCACAGCCATGTCTGTCCCTCCCTGGCTTGTTCTCTGGGGTGTCCTTTTAAGCAGCTGTTCCTCACCTTGGTGTTCTGAGATGCTTGCTCATGACACTACTGTGCTTTGCTTCTTTCCAGGTGGCCTGTTTTTCTGGGGGGCCACCAATACCTCCCGAGAGTCTACCATGTACCCGAAAGCAGTGCAGGACCTCTGTGGCTGGCGGATCCGGAGCCTTGCCTGCGGGTAAGTGGCTGTATCCAGGGCACATGGTGTGTGTTCCTTCCTGTGAATCTTGGATGCTCTGTGTGCCTGTTTGCTGAGGACGGCTCTGTGCCTACTGATTCTGAGTCTTCTTGGCTAGACATAGGAGACATCAAACCCCCAAAACTGGGAGAGCAAGGAGAGTTCAGGCTTGGTAGATGCTAGGACAGGCGGCTCCTTCCTTCACAGAAAGTAATTTTGAAAGTTTGGGGAGAAAAAAAACAGGTTAGCAGTTTTCCCTCAGTTTGGAAACTGTAGGCTTTTAATTTGTCAACACAGCTCGAGGAGAGGGGGACTTTTACTTTGTATTCTTATTGACGGATACCTGTCGAGTCACCCAGTACACAGAGGTGACAAGTATGGATGAGTATGAGTTAGCTTGGCTCTGAGCTATTGCTTCCTGGTCCTTGTGTCCCTGTCTGTCCCCCATCCCCTCTGAGAGCCCCAGGACAGAGATGGGCAGTGAGGCCCCAGGCTTGGTATTGATCTGCAAACAAATGTGGCACCCCCTGTCTGGGAAGAACCACTCATACCATACTGCGTTAGCATGGAGGTGGGCAGGTTAACACTGTGTAGGGATGTCCTGGTCTCTGGGTGGTGGTGACAGCATCTGCCTGTTTGCAGGAAGAGCAGCATCATCGTAGCGGCTGACGAGAGTACCATCAGCTGGGGCCCGTCGCCAACCTTCGGGGAATTGGTGAGCCACAGCAGGGCCTGGGAAGAGCTGAGCTAGCCCAAGACCGGCCTGAGAACAGGGATGCGGGTGGGTGGGCAGGCGGTGTCCTTATCCACTAAGGACTGTCCCAACCGTCGGTCTCATTTGGTTTTAAGTGTTAAGACTGCCCTAGCTGGTGGCTGGCCTCACTGTAGAAAGGGGGGGGGGGGGTACAGTAAAGGGACATGTTTCTGCAGTTGGGACCAGTTGTCCACACTCACAGGAGACAGTTCCTGTGACCTCCAGACTTAGTGCTTCATAGGCAGACAGGGCCACGGGTTTGTGCTCTGTGGATCAGTGTCATTAGACCAGCCACACAGGTGCCTGGAGGATTTTGTTCTTCCTTTTTCTCAAATCGGGTTACTAGTTTGTTCTCAGCCCCAGTGACTGGAGTAAGGGTGGAAGCCACTGCCTTGCTTTTTACTGTCCATCTGTCCTGTCCATAGGTCCCGTAGCTCAGTGCACTTTAACCTTTATGAGGAGGCCAAGGTTGGCTATGGGTTTTGTGTATCTCCTGTGACCAGGGTTGCACCCTCAAAGGCCTGGCCTTTGACTCCGTTTTGTTTTGTTTTGTTGATACAGGGTCTCTCTGTAGCCTTGGCTGTCCTGGAACTCACTTTGCAGACCAGGCTGGCCAAGAACTCGCAGAGCTCCGCCTGCCTCTGCCTCCCGAGTGCTGGCATTAAAGGCATGTGCCACCACCCCAGCCTGGCCCTTGATGCTTCAGTGATTTTCTCTATCATCCTTTTGGGAGTAGAGGTTTTCTCATTGGACTCAGGAAAGCAGGGCTGTCCTTGTCCCTCAAGTTGTCACTGGGCTCCAAGGGACCCCCCTTGTAAGGCAGCAAAGAGACTGTGGACCTTCCTCTGTTTCTGTTTTCTCAGAGGACAGATGCTGAGTTTTTGTTTGTTTGTTTGTTTTCAAGACAGCAATTCATGTAGCTTTGGCTGGCTTGGAACTCGCTATGTAGACCAGGCTAGCCTCAGTTCACAAAGATCTGTCTACCTCTGCCTCCCAGGTGCTGGAATTAAAGGCGTTCACTACACCTGACTGACAGACAGTTAGGGGAGGGGAGCATCAGAAATGGCCTTCATGGTAGAGTGTCAGTGGCTAGTGACTTGCAGGCCAGCCTAAGCTCCATGGCAAGACCCTGTTTGAAAAATTCTTGATCTTCAGTGGCTAGAGAGATGGCTCAGCCGTTAAGAGCACTGCCTGCTCTTGCGGAGGATGCAGGTTTGATTTCCAGAGCCTACATGGTGGCTCATGACATCTGTAGGTCCAATTCTAGGGGATCCAGTGCCTACTTCTGGCCTCTGCAGACACGCACGTGGTACACAGACATGTAGGCAAAATACCCAAACACACACACAATTCTTTAAATGTTTTAAAGCACTCCTAAACGCAACTTTGCATCATAGTGGACTTGAGAAGCCTTGGCCAGGAAGGGGGGATACGCTTGGAGGAGCTGCACAGGCCTTGGGGATCTGTCCTTGGCCCAGTGTTCCCCAGCAGTTCTGGCCACTTTAAACTTCTCTGACGTTGTCCCTGACAGCTCCTTCCTCCTGGTCAGGGGTTGTCAGGGCTGGTGTGCATCAGCATGTTTCAACACGTTGGTGAGGATTGTGTAGGTCTAACTGCTGTGGGCACCGTCACCAAGTGCTCTGCATGTTTCGTCCCATAATCCACAGCGGCCGATACGCCTGGAAACGTGCACTTCCTTTCTGTTGGAACTTGCCACAGTGGTATTTTGTCATTACTTATTTCTGCAGGGATATGGGGATCACAAGCCCAAGTCTTCGACTGCAGCTCAGGAGGTGAAGACTCTAGATGGCATCTTCTCTGAACAGGTGAGGGCCTGCGCCTGTCCCCGCTCTTCATGTTTGTGGTGTTACTGTCTTTGTGTAGAGTGTTAGAAGGGTATAGCCCTCAACAGGAGAAAGGCAGAGGATTGCTGGCCGGTTCCCGGTGAGGATCCTGGTGCTGTGGTCACACGCGCCCCCCCCCCCAGCTGAGATCCCTGCCACTGGGCCAGGGTCAGGGACTAGTCCCTGAGCAGCATTTTGGCCTGTGTTTGGGGGCAAGTACAATGTGGAGCTGTACCCCAATGAGGGCTTTTTGAGCCCTGTGGGCCTCGGGGTTGGGGCTTGGGTGGTCCCTGTCCTGAAATACCAGGTGTTTTGTTGAGGGAGGAAAGGGTTCTTCTCTTTCCCAAGGCTCAGTTTCCCTCCATGCTGACCCTCATTGAGCCAGTCCAGCACGAGTGTCCAGCATACATGATGTGGCATGCCTGTGCACACCGGCTTGTTCCCACAGGTGGCCATGGGCTATTCACACTCCTTGGTGATTGCGCGGGATGAGAGCGACGCTGAGAAGGAGAAGCTGCAGCGGCTGCCCGAGTACACCCCACGCACCCTCTGAGCAGGTCGGCCGGCCCCCTGTGGCAGCTGTCCTTTCCACGTGCACTGGGACCAGAAGTCAGACAAGGAATTTAGGAAGCAAAAGTTGACCAAGGGTGCATTGGCTTAGCCTCCCTGGGGCTCCGTTTCCAAGTGATTCAACGTTAACTACCTTTTCCTGTATGCTTTCCAAAGTGTTTTTCCCTCAATGTTTGATTAAAACATTTGTTCATAGCCAGCTTGCCTTTCTGCGAGATAGGCAGGAACTCAGCGATTTAGGTTTTTTGTTTTGTTTTTTTTTTTAAGTTGTATTTCTTCTCTCCCCACTCTTGAGTCTCCTTGTCCAGCCCTCCCATTCCAGCCATAATTAGCATTGTGATCCGAGTGGGTGCCACGTGGGAGAGGGATTGCCACTTTCCCAGACAGAAATGGCCCTTTTAGGAACCAGCAGCCACTAGGCCAATCCCTGGCGGTCGGTCTCCACCCAGATTCCCGCCTGCCTGCCGCTTTGAGAGACCCGGTCACTTGCTTGTGGGCCCACCCACCTGCCTCTGCCTCCTCCCCTTACAGCTATTGCTGGCTTGCTGTCTGCAAGGCCCATGGGGGCCTTTTGGCTGAAGCATTTGTAGAACCAGCCGTCTTCCCCCTGGTGGGGCTTCGGGGTCTGTTTAGCCATTTGTATCTACTTTAGCTCTCAAGTCCAGATGAGAATAGGGACCATGGGGTACAGGGTGGGCAGTTAGAGATTGATTAGCCAGCAGTCAAATGTGTCCTCAGTCCTCTGTGACCCACCGTTGCCGCCTGCGTGCTTTGCCTGTCTGCTCCTGCTGTCCCCTCTGCCTGGGATGGCCACCCTGTTCTGAGACTTGGCCGCTCTTGTCCTGGCCTCAGTGTTCTCTGGCCGCTTGCGTTTGCTGGCTCTGGTACCAAATAGTTGGGATTCCTGATGAAATCCCCTGCCCCGTGTGCGTGTCGGTGCAGATGCTGTGACTGTCACCACATCCCCCAAGTGCCCTCTGCTGAGCCCATTCTGGTATTGACTTGGTGGCTGAGTTCCGAGGTGCCTTTCCCGGATCCTCCTCACTGGGCCCGAGTGTGGCAGCAGCTCGGGCTGGAGCCTTGGTTTCCAGAGGGTCTGGGCTGGTTTGACTGCTTTAACTGGGATTAGTTCAGTGGTGCTCGGGGGAAGGGGGCTAAGGATCGAAGTGTGAGTTGGGGTGGATGGGAAAGTCAAATTCTGGTCTTGAAATTTATGGTTTTGCTTTGCTGTTGTGACGCTTGTTACCGTCTCTCTGTTACAATGCCAAAAATGACCTAGTCTGTTGCTTTCCTTGCCCCGGCGCTTCACAGCAGTTTCTGGCTTTGCAAGGTGTCTGTCTGTCTCCGCCCGTGCCATGGCCTGCCGGAAAGGGTTGGAGTTCTCACTGTCTCCCATCATGTGTCCAGCTGTAGTCAGTCCAGAGACAAGCTTCTGTAGTGGCAGGGCTTCTGCAAAACTAACCTGCTCTGTCCAGGTCACCCCAGACCCCGCCCTCACTTCCGTGTGGGACCGGAGCCTTCCCTGGTCTGTCTGGAGAGTGCTGTTCAGGGTCTGCTCCTTCTGTCCTGGAGGTCTCCTGGAGTTAGTTGTGTGGTCACCAAGAGGATTGAGGACACAGTAGCCCTGAGCTGAGCTGAGCTCATCTTCCAGGGAGCAAACCTAAAGCCAGCAGTCAGCCCTCCTGGCTAGAGCCCTGCAGTGGATGAGCAGAAAGTGTCTTATGGGTAGAGAGCCTTGTGCCCGGCCACAGCCCCCTCCCTTTAGGCTAAAATTCTCACCCGAGCTTTCCCATGGGAAATTCTAGAACAGGAGGAAGGTAGGAAGCCCTGGGAAGGAACCACTCTGGCCGCCCTGGGGTTCCTGAAATCTTCTGGTCATCAACAAAGGGTAACTCGAAGGGAGTTACCGAGGATGGTGGGGTTCGGTTGAAGGTGCCTGGTTTAGTGCTGTTAATTGTCTTATTTTTTTTATATCTATATTTCTTGGAGTAAACATTTTAAATAAACGGCGTCATTGTTTACTCTGCCTTGGCTTTCGTGTTTCCTCTTCAGTAGCGTGGACGTCCTCAGCCCTGTGCACATGCCCCGGAAAAGTGACCAAAGAGGGTGAAGGCAACCCCCTGGGGAGCTTCATGCTGGGCTAGAAAGGTGCAGAGAGCCATGACAGGCCCGTGGGAGAGCAGCCAAGGGCTTCCCAACCAGGGTTGGACACAGACCCCGAAACACACATGCTCCTAGCTCAGGAGCTGGTTTTTAGATTTTGTGCATGGGACAAGTCGTCTCATGTAGCCCAGGCTGGCAGCCTGCCTCCACCTTTCCAGTGCTCAGCACATGTGAGGTGTTCAGCCCTCATGGTAAATTTTGCTCAGCCCTAGGTGGTTAATCATGCTAAGCGTGGCTGGCTGTTGACATTCGTTGAGGCAGGTGTGTTAAAAGTGGGTTTGGGTTTTGTTCTTTGAGGCAGGGTCTCGCTGTGTAGCCATCTCTGGGCTGGAATTTTCTGTGTAGTGTAGACTAGGTGGGCCTTGAAGAGGTGTAGTCTACCTGCTGTCAAATGAATTATTTTTACTGTAAAGAAAGGTAAGCTGAATCTGGTGACTCTATTCCTTTCTTTACCTTTGCTAATCCCCAGTAACCACACAGAAACCAAGATTCATTTCAAGTCGCACCCCAGTACCTGGGCAGTTAAATGAATGTTAGCCTGTGATGCTAGTGTGGCGACCTCCAGCCCCATGGTAACTTGCTTTTTTCTCAAGTTTCTTCCCTTTGCTGTCTTCTCTGACCCTCTCTTCCCCCTGGCTGGCAGAGAGACAGGAGATTCTGGACCTAAGCATTACAATGCCATGTCTGGATTGAAACGAGATAGAGGGGCAGATAAATCAGCATTTTTGAGCAACCCAAGGATAATCTTTACACAGTGCACAAAAACCTGCCCACCAAGTGCTGGCCATAAAGGTGGGAGCCGTCCCATCCACTTAGATGTAATTTCGACCTAAAGTGTTCAAGACTCGGGCTCTGTTGGGTTTTGGGTGGACAAGCACTCTCACACTTGGTTACATCTACCCACCCCTATGAACAGTCAGTCTGTGAAGATGTAATCCTACTAGGAGCACTTGTAGTCACATCAAACTTGACAGGTTCAGAGGGTACCTGGTCCCTTCATTTTGGCCAGTTGCCCACCAGGGGGCGCTGTAAGGTTAGCCTTGTATGCCACGGGACTGGTGCTTGGGGCTATTGCACATCCTGGCTGTTATTTCCTGTAACACCAACAGTCTTGAAGTCGGGTCATTGTTCCTTCCTGTTTGGTAGAGGCAAGTAAGTTGTAGACAGGCGGTGAGCTAGGTTACAGGGAAGGGGCCTGGTGGGCAAACCCACACTGAGAGGTTCCAGTTGTTTCCCCTGGCCACCTTCCAGGAGTGGCCTCTGGAAGTTTCCTGCAGAGCTGAAGAGACCCCTGCTTTGTATAGCAGTGCCTCTCAACCTTCCTAATGGTGAGACCCTTTAATACAGTTCCTGTGGTGACCCCCAACCATAAAATTACTTAGTTACCTCATAACTAATTTGCTATTGTTACCAATTGTAATGTCAATAACTTGTGTTTTCCAATGGTCTGTGAAAGGGTCATTCAGCCTCCAGGCTGAATCACTCACCCACAGGCTGAGAATCACTTTTGCAAGCTGTCCTTGCAAGGTCTAGGTCCTGCTAGTTATCGAAGCTGTGTCTGAAGAGCCAGCAGCCTCCCTAGCCAACACACAGTCACCACCAAGTCACCAACAGCTGCTTAGGATGGGATAGCTGGGGGTAGCTGGGGGTGTTGTCTGCCCTCATGCTTACCCCTGTTGGGAAGGTAGGTGCTGTGGGGGGGTCATACAAGACCCTGTTTCCCAGTAGACTCGTGTTGGAGAGGCCCAAGGTGCAGCCTTACCCAGTCACTGGACAGAGGGACCATAGATTGACAGTCGGCAAGGGTAGGCAGAGCAGAGCCTGTGATCTCCGCGTTTAAAGCTTTGTTGCTATGTATATGTGTGGGTTTGCTTTCATATGCTGCTGTACCATGTGTCATGGACTTCCCAGAGACCAGAGGATGGAGAAGCCTTGTTGTGGTAGTTTATAAATCCGCTCTAATCTCCCTGGCAGATAGCAAGGAACTTGTCCTGATGCTCTAGATTCTAGAGTAAAAGACACAGCCTTCTATTTTAACGTACCTTTAAACGGCTCAATGGCTGGGCACTTCTAAACCTTCCCACA
The DNA here is from genome assembly GCA_028551405.1 of Uromys caudimaculatus. Lineage (NCBI taxonomy): Eukaryota > Metazoa > Chordata > Mammalia > Rodentia > Muridae > Uromys > Uromys caudimaculatus. The sequence continues at coordinate 128,099,775 of CM052702.1, forward strand.
GCTAACACACTCTCCCCTCCAACATTCCCAAATTATTACTTTCTAGAACCTATATTCCATCTTGGCTGCCCCGGACCCAGGCCTACAGCCCCCCCTGGGCCACAGTCCCTGATTCTCACATGTTGGCTGTCTTTGCGCCTTGATCCTTCTCTGATGATGGTTCTAAGTCCTTCCCATGGTTCCCTTTCTTGGGAAATCTAAGGTCCCGCCTCTGTCCTCCTGCCCAGCCATTGGCCGCTGACAACTTTATTTGCCAATCAGAACCAGCTAGGGACCGGGACCCTCAGCCCCTTACATGCAGACGTGCGAGTTCCCCGTCATTTTGGGAGCCAAATTAATACAAGTAACAAACCAATCCACAACAGAGCCCCTAGTACTGGGATTACTGATGGTCATGAACTGCCTGCCATGTGGGTTCTCTGGAAGAACGGCAGCAGGTGTTAGCCACCGGGCCATCTTTTTCATCCCTAAGTATTTAAAGGAAAACAAGACTCCCAGGGCTTGGTGCTAAGAAGTTGTGCTAGGCTTGTTCTGAAGTGCTTGTTCATCACTAGGTTACACCCCCCACTGTCAACATAGGTACACACACACGCCAACACTCAGGCAAGAGAATTAGCATTTCAGTTCTTACGTTTGTGTGTGCACCTACCAAGATGTGGTAGAACCACCCGTGAAGATGGCAATCTGTCCTTCCACTGTGTGGGTCCCAGGGGTCACGCTCAGGTTGTCAGGCTTAATGTGTCTTTACCTGTTGAGCCATCTCTTCAGCCCTCAAGGGAGTTCCAGGCTGGCCTGGGCAGCTTAAGGCCCTGACTCCAAAGGGAAAATACAAAGCAGACCTTCTGGAGGTGGGGGGGTCACATAAGTGGCTTTGGATTGTCACCTTACTCAAATCACACTCAGGTTGGGCAGTGTGGCTCCAAGTTGTACATGGTCCTCAGTGGGATCCTCTGATGGTCTCCCTACCCAGAGGTGAATTAACATTGGCCTTATTCTAGGGTCTTACAGCCAGGATGGGTCCTTCCCAATCCGTTTGGCCAGGACATGGAGGCACGGAATCTTTAGTCAGGCATGGTGTACATTTTCCCCACTAAGAACAGTATGCTCTTAATGCTGAGTGGCCACTGGCTTTGACACAATTAGCCACTCATAAGCCAGACCCAAGAAGCTATTACAGAGCGGAAGTCTACTCTTGTATCCAGTTTTGAGAAGCCACTTCTCTAGGTGTCTGATTGGTAGGCTATAGTAGATAGCTACATCAGATGTCCCAAGGGCCATGTTGCTGAAGCCCAGGGGGCCTACAGCCAAGCTGAGCCTACTAGGGCCCCTGTAGGAACCCGGCCAGGGCAGACAGGTGCTGTACCTCTCCTGGGCTCAGTACTCTGGCTCTAGGGATGGGTCTGGATGTACAACTGACCATCCAGGAACGCAAGCAGACATGGGGATCCCCCTCCCAGACCCATGCCCTCAACGTTGGAAATGACTGTTGAGTCAGAGTCCAGACTAAGTAGGGGCCACAGCCACAAAGTTCTCTGCAGCATCAACTAAACTCGGATTCGTTGATTACAAGTGAGCAAGAAACTGCACGTCACGGAGGCCAGAACAGATGACACATCAAACCCACACCTATCCTTGAGCAGGTGTCTCCACTTAATAGCTCAAAGTCACCAAATGGCTCCCCCGGTCCACCACTGTTCAGTCACACTAGAATAGGGATGCAGGGCAGGAAACTTCTGCAGGACAGCTTGGAGTAAGGCCCTTCACCCCTTGCTCCATCAGACTGCAGGGCCACATGCATATACCCCCTGCTACCTACAAGGTTAGGGGGTGTGGGGTGGGGTTGCCATTGCTGGCTCCAGACCCTGCTCTACCCCTGACTCATAGGATGAGAACCACTATTTCCAGGTTTGCCAAGGGCAGTACACAGGCAGTGAGACAAGACACCCGCGCTAGAGTGGAGACTGCAGGCTTTGAGAGCCAGCATGAGCTTACCCCACTACCTTTATCTCCACTGTCACAAGACCGATCAAGGAGACCAGACTGCCTCCAGCTGCTGGGGCCAGCTGCCCGCCAGCAGGATGCCGGTCTCTGCTTAGACCCTGTCTGTAGGGGCATTGGGGATGGCCCCTCTTCTCCCACCTGAAGTGTTGCTTAGCCACTTCAAGCTCAAAGCATTTTAAGTTCAGCCATACTTCCCATTATAAATACAGATGGAACAGCGACTCAAGGCACCAGCCGCTGGAGGATGGGGCATGCTCCCTTAGCTGCCCCTTCTGCAAAGGCAGCCAGCTTCCCATAAGATGCATTCAGAACACCATGCTTTATTGGCTCTGTAGTTAAAGTCTGTTTACATAGCTTTTTCTCTTCCCTTTTCCCCTCCAGAGAGGTGTCAACCTGGTCCATCTGAGAGACCCTAACTCCCCAGCTCTCTGTCCCTTCAACCCAGTGCAACAATTCACACACACCACTCCTGCGCTATGGTAAAGACCATCCATTCCGGGGCAGACTGGCCACTCCGGAGCCCAGGGTTTATGGGGTCATCTTCCACCACTTGAACGCAAATGGCACCCGGTTTACGATGACACTGGCACAGGTGTCCCCCATGTCGGCCAGGTAGCAGTCAAAATCGTCAATGAAGGTGCACTTGAGACCCAGGGGCTCCAGTAACTCGCAGACTTTCTCTTCTAGGCAGCAGGTGCCCTTGATTTGGGGCCCAAAGGGCTTGGGGATTCCAAGGTTCTTACCCAACACAATCATTTGCAGCTGTTAAGAGTTAGGGGTCAACCAGGGATCAGTCCTGAAAAAGCTGTCCCTCCCGCCCGCCCTTCCTGGTGGGTGGTGGGGGTTAGGGACATAGAATTAGATACTGGCAAAACCACACATCACTCTCCCTGGGGTTGGCCAGACTGCTAAAAGCCCGTCTATGTAGGGCATCACTAATCAAAATTAGTCTCAGTGAAATCAGTCTTATTTGCTTAGCTTTTTCAGTGTGTGCCAATGTTTCTCGGCAAATCTGACCAGCAGCTAACCTTAGTGACTTACCACATCCTCATCTCTAGATTTGTTGCTCTGGCCTTGTCTGTGGACCCTATATCCCAGCTAGCATTTAAGAATGCCTTCCTGGGGCTGGAGAGATGGCTCAGAGGTTAAGAGCCCTGACTGCTTTTCCAGAGGTCCTGAGTTCAATTCCCAGCAACCACACGGTGGCTCACAACCATCTGTAGTGGGATCTGATGCCCTCTTCTGGTGTGTCTGAAGACAGCTACAGTGTACTCATATATAAAAATAAATACTTAAAAATAATGGCCTTCCCAGCGTTGGAGATGTGGCTCAGTGGTTAAGCACACTGACTGCTTTCCCAGAAGTCTTTGAGTTCAGTTCCCAGCAATCTCATGGTGGCTCACAACTATCTTTGATGCCCTCTTCTGGCAAGTAGCTGTGTATACAGATAACACTCAAATCTAAAAACAAAATGTGTTCCCTCATGCTCAGTTCATTGATGATCTTTAGTACTGAGTACATAAACCTGGGGGCTACATCCGGCCATGTCAGGCCACACCTATCTGATACAATCTCGCTCTATCTATGGCCAGCAAGGCACCAAGTAGTGTGGGCTAAGCAGATGTGCAGGTATGCCCAGCAGTCCTTACCATGTCGGGGAAGTATGGCCTCGCGAAGAGTTTCGTGGTTTGCTGGTTGGAGGGGACATTTGTCAGCAGCTCCAGGCAGAAGAGCTGAGGGATTCTGATGATGTCCTTGTCCACCAATCCCAGTTCTTTCTTCAGGAGGGTTCGGTTCAGGCTGATGCACTTCTGCAGAACAGGGAAATGGGTTAAGGACACCGGGTAGTGAACAGATCACAAAGGAACTGCTCGATTCTACACAAATCCAGAAAAGGTCCCACAGAGCCTTCTATTTGGCTCAAATCTCGTAAGACAGTTCTGCAGGGCTGTGGTAGCCTTCCCTTATAGCAGGCCTAAGGTGAAGTGAATTCAGAGAAAAGGCTGGCATGCAAGAGGCCAGCATCCCCGACTAGTCTTTACTGGACAGCCACTAGTGTCACGAAGCGCCCTCATTCCTCAGATGAACAGGACAGGGGATACATGGGCAGACTTGGGGCTGGGAGGCAAACAGCCGTCTTAAGACCCCCGCCCGCTCAAAACACCATTGGGCACTTCCCTGATGGCATCACCCTTAGCATCTGACTTCAGTTTGAAATAAGATCAAACCCCTGGACCCACCTTGGTCCTATACCTAGCAGGTTCCCACCCTGCCAGGGCAGGTGGCCCTGCAGAGGCCAGGGCACCATGCACGGTGGTATAGTCTAAGTGTAGTAAGGACCCAATGAGCAGCACCCCACTACACCCCCGAAGTCTGTATCTGGGGTTGGTGGCCGTTCCCACCCCCAGTAGGATCAAAATCCTCCCTGCAACTCCTGCAGGAACTTCGTGGGGACAGCCCCACACCTCAGGCCATTACCTCAACATAGGCATTCTGTTCTCGCAAACTCTTGTCAGCCAGGATTTGGGAAATGGTTTTGACCTCCCTCCCTGTGGAAAGAGACTGAGCAGATCAGTGGCCAGCTTGACCCAGCAACTGGGTCTAGTGTCTTAGTACTCACCACCAGAAAACCCAGACAGGGTTTACTGCCACCGAACCCGGCTCAAGGGAAGCAAGCTCAGAGTATGTTAGAATGGCGACATCAGCCCCCACTCGGCTGGACACCTCAAACCTCTGCACAGCTGTATGGCACGGCCCACCTAAGTGTTTATCAGGACCCATCTACACGTGGGCAACAGCTCAAACTTGGTTCCTCGGGTGCCAGCTCAGAGGTGGCATTCGCAGCCTTTGTCCTCTGGTATGTTCCTCCATGACCTTCTGTCACTGTGGCAAGAAAGGTATCCCTAGGCCCTACCACAGACTGTTGCTCAGGAGTTGACAAGAGTAAATATCTCAAGTCTCTAACCCAGGTCTAGAGAACCTCCCAATGCCCCCACTTCTCTTTTCTGGAGCAGGTCTTTGTCCCCTTGAGTTCCTGTCATATTTCTGTCAGATGGCCCAGGACATACCTTCTCTGCCAGTCCCTTTGTGTTTAAGGGAATGTCCCCTTAAGAGAGACCTGGAAATTCTGGTGCCACATACTAAGCCCAGTGGCACCTCATGGATGTCATATAGCCTTACCAGCTGGGGCTAATGGAGCCACCTTACTGTGGTCTACTGCTTCGGGCCTGCCTGGACACTAGAGTGTCCCCCCGCCCAGTGTAAGGTGTTGCAATAATGGCCATCTCACCAGCTCTTAGGATTCTGTGCCCTCTCTACCAAGGATGACAAATGGAGACTCCACAACAATGGTTCTCAACCTCTGGGTTACAACCAAAGGACATCAGAAAACATTTACGTTAAAATTCATAACGGTAACAAAATTACAGTTATGAAGTAGCAATCAATGGAAATGATTTTTAGGGTGGGGGGGGTTCACCACGACATGAGGAGCTGTATTAAAGGGTCGCAGCATTAGTTGAGAACCACTGCTCTAGAAGGTACTAGGTGGCCTGGCAGTGGTGGCACACATCTTTGATTCCAGCACTCGAGAGACAGAGGCAGGTGGATTTGAGTTCAAGGCCAGCCTGGTCTACAGAGCTAGTTCTAGGACAGCCAGGGCTACACAGAGAGACCCTGTCTTGGGGGGAGGGGAGTATGTGGTGAGAGTCACCTTACCAGTAGAAAGAAGCTGTTCTGCTTTGACATCTTCAAACAGGGTCACGTCCCCAAAGCCCTCCTTCTGCTTCTGTTCGAACAATTCAAAGCAGGCACTGGGGCTGGCCAGCAGCAGGCGGAAGCCCTGGGAAAGGAGACCACAGTTACCTGCTTTGGGGGTCCCTGGGGTCTCCAGCAGACGCGCCCTCTCCGGTCCCTAACACCAACCTTCCCGTCTTCGTTCTTATCATTGGTAGGAACAAAGCACAGGAACTGATCCACGTGACCGCTCATCAGCCAATCCGAGAAGAGTTCCACAGGGGCCTGCACCCGCTGGGCGTACAGGAATTCTCGAAGGGCCTTGCTCATGTCCCGGGCCTCAGAGCTGGAAGGGAAGATGGAAAGAGATGCCTTTGAGATGCTGTGGCTTGGGTACTGACAATTGAGCTACCTCTTTGGTGGACTTCGTTGGACTGCTCTTGCCAACGAATAGGGTGGCTTTGGAAAGTTTTTTTTCTGGGCCAGTGAACTGTGGGCTCAGAAGATAAACGCTCGTTACCAAGCCTGGGGACCCATATTGAATTCCTAGGACCTTCAGAGTAGAGGGCAGACTCCTGGGAGTTGCTGAGCTCAGCATGTACTATGGTTCTCATCCACAGGAGTAAAGCTTTAAAGAGTGGGTGTGGCCCTTACTGTGATCTAGCCCAGTCACGTGAGCCTAATGACTGAGCCCAGGGATATGGGATATCTGGTTTGGGAGTTACACCATTCCCACCCAACCTCCATGTTTTATGAGAGTCCTTGTCTTCCTGAGCCAGCAACCCTGTTGGATTTAAACTAGAGACCAGGGTTGGAGAGATGGCTCAGAGGTTAAGAACACTGGCTGCCCTTCCAGAGGTCCCGAGTTCAATTCCAAGCGACCACGTGGCTCACAACCATCTGTAATGAGATTTGGCGCCCTCTTCTGGCCTGCAGGCATACACGCAGGCAGAACGCTGTATTCCTATGCTGCATCTCTAGCCCCACCCTCAAGCTTGCTTCTAACTTCAAGGGTTACACAAGCCAAAGGCTCAAGTACCCTTCAGTTTCAAGAAGGATGCAGCTCAGATCTGCTGAGGGGGAATGGGAGAGTTACTGGAACTGGACCTGCCCTCTGGTCTCTCCGCTCACCTGGGGTAAAAGCTGCCACCAATGAGGATCCGTCCTAGTGGGTAGTCTTTGCCCTGGGCCTTGACAGGTGGGGATACCATCAGGTTCCCAATGGAATCCAGACTAGCCACCCGGTGGTCCTCAGTTTGTTGGATCATGTAACCAACACCAGGGCTCTAGGAGGGGACCCAGCGGGGAAGGGGGCGTTACTCAGTGCATCACTGACTGTCGGGGCTCGCACATCTCTCCCCTTCCCCTCAGAGGCCGCCTGGGACCTCGAACACAACCCCCACCCCTCGACATCCCGGCAACCCTGGTTCAACGCCAGGCCTGAGAAGTTGGCAATTTTCAGAAGCTATCCCAGCTCCACACCAGTGAGTATTTCATGGGAAAGTCTTCCAGCCTGGAAACCCTCGGGGTGTCAAGGATCAAGGACACCGTCTTGTGGGGGGCCTGAGTATAACAGAAAGCCATCTCGTCCTGGGGGAGACAAAGATGGAAGTTAGTTCTCTCTGGGAGCAGCCGAAGACGAGAGAGAAGCTTTTTAGGCCAGCTCCTGCTCAGCCTTCAAAACTCTGCCCAGAGGCTTTGCTCAACTTGATAACCCACCTTCTGGCTTAAGACCGAGAATCCATCCACTTCCCAAGCCACTGACAGGCCTGCCAGCTCTGCTTGCAAACCAAGTCAGTTGGTTTCTGATTATCTGCAGACAGTCACTGTGACCTCTGACCTGCCCTATGGTAACTTCTAGCAGATCTCCCACAACCAGAGTTCCTTGTCGTCTCAGCCAAAGGACTGTTTTGGGAGTGGGGGGTGTAGACAGGGGAGGTCCTTTGAGAGCAAGTCTCATATAAACCTTTAAACTTGCTATCTAGTGGAGGCTGGCTTTGGATTCTTGATTCCCCACACTCCCCTTGACTCCAAGTGCTGGGATTACAAGTTGGTACAACCCCCACACCCCAGTCTACAGTGCTGGGGACTGAACTTGGGACTCTCTAGTCTCTACTCGGCAAGCACTCTGAGCCACATGCCTAGCTCTTGACCTTTCAACTCTGGCTTGAACCTCTAAAGTGTCACCCCCCCCCCCCTTGCTTTGTGTTGGCTTCTGTACTTTGCTGGAAGGGTCTTAACCCACAGTGTGACTCTTACCTGCCTCTGGTGAACTCCTCGTTGCCCCACGCACACCCCACATTGCAACATCTATGTCAACAGCTCTACTACTTGAAGAACTGGTGGCCGCCAGCGCAGCCCCAACAGTGCCTGGCTTAGGACCCATCAGCCTCCTCAGCTTACCCCAATGACCTGATAAAGGCTATTATGTCTGTCGCCCCTTCTCTCAACACTTGAGCTCAGGTCTGACTGGAGTGAAGGCATCTGTCCTTATCTCTAGCCCCCGGTGGCATGCCAGCCTCTAGTGAGTGCTCCAATGTTCTTGGGAGCAGAGCGACCCGGCAGAACCAAAGCCAAGCCAGCTCTGATCCCTACCCACATACCCTGGCCCAGCATCTGCACTCGATTATCCTTAACAAGCAAGCACGCCTCGGTGGCATGCCGATTCACTGTCAAAGTCATTTTGTGACGTGTTCCAAGCCTCCCTGCCCTGCTCTTCCACGGCTAGACCATCCCAGGTGGGTGTCAGTTACCTGGAGCCACTTGCCCTGGCGGTTGGGGTCCTCATAGACAGATGCCACCTGGACGTTGCTCTTCTCGCTCAGCCTTGTCACTGTGTCCACAAAGCCTTGCAACTGTAGCTCCCTGCCACCACCAAGAAAGAAGCCCACTGTGACTTCAAGGTCCTCCAAACAGTCATACTCCCTGTCCCAGGGAAAAGGCGAGGGGAGGGGCCATTTTCTGCACACAAAATGATGGAGCAATAACTGTCTCCTTACCTCGGCATAGGTCACTGGCTTAGACTTTCTGGCTAGGTGTGCTAGACCACAGACCGTGCTAGTGGCTGGTGATGGTTTAACCCTGTTCACACCCTCACACCTTTTGATCACCTCTGTGCACGCCATTTATTCTATCTACACTGGTATGGGCTCCTCTGCTCAAACGATTGAAGGACTGTTTGCTCCCTAAGGGACTACCAGAAACTAAGCAGCCCAAGATGGCCAATGAAGTCATCTTATCTGTAGGGGCATGGAGACACGGGCATATCTAGAAATTTTTTTTTTTAAAAGAAAAGTTTTTGTTACTACACAGTGACCTGGAACTTGCTATGGAGACTGGCCTGCTTCTTGTCTCCCGAGCGCTGGGATTTCCACACCAGGAAACACTTGGGATTTTATATTTTCATACAGAGCACCAACACTCATGGCTCCACACTGGATGTTCATTCCCTGGACACATTTGAGGTTGATGTCAAGAGATCTGATTTTACAAACTGGACCCTTAAGAGTTGACCACACTCATGAGTCACAATTGGGTGGTAGTGTCCTAGTTGGGATTCCGGTCCAGGCCCAGGCCCAACATTTATGCTGACATCCTATGCAACTCTCCAAAGACTTTGCGTCTCCCAGCTAGCCTGGGGGGGAGGAGGAGGGAGAGAGATGCCTGTGATCCACGCTGCCCAGTGGCTCAGGCGTCCTTACCTGCACAGGTAAACCTCTAGAGGCAGCTGGGTACTGGGTATGAAGATATAAGGTGCCACCCGGAACACCACTGTATCCTTGTAAAGCGGGGTCTCTGGGATCGACTGCAATGCATGATGGGATTTCCATCAGGACCTGGCTCCATCCACCGCCACCTTTCCCTTCGCACCCTGCTGGTCATCTGAGCCCACCCTTGGGCTTGCGTCCTTCTGTAGCTTCCTATAACACCCCCAGCTATACTGAGAGCCACACACTCCTCAGCGTCCCGCCTAAGCCCAGGGACTCTGGCTGACCCAGCAGCATACCTGGTCATGAGCCTTTTCTATTAGGGAGACAGAGAAGGAGATGAGGCCCGAGAAGCTGGGAGATGGGAACTCCGTGGCTTCTATGTAGAAAGTCTCTTTCCCGCGCCTCTCAAAGGTAGGCAGGATATAGACAGGTTTGTCAGGTCCCATTACCAGTTCATAGGCTGAGGTGTCTTCTAGACAGATAAAAAGGGGGTGACCAGCTAAAGCTTTGTGGTTGATATAAACAGCTGAGCACAGCAGGCTTGTCATCCATCTTGACATGGGAGCAGAGATCGGAGGTTGTTAAGAGCCACTCAATATACTGGCATACTGTGTGTGCCACTCAATACACTGGCATACTATGTGTGTGTGCGTGTGTACACACAGGCCAGTGGAGGCCAGAAGTTAGCATAGGTGGCATCTTCAACCGCCATCTTATTTGGGACAAGGTCTTTCACTGGGCCAGGAGCTTACCAATTCGGCTAGAGTGGGCAATCAGTGCTTCAAGGATTCCGACGTCTACCTCCTCAGCTCTGGGGTTCTAGACGCTTGCCACACCTCACCTAGACTTCAGCATGTGCTGGCATCTGAACTCTGGTAATTCACGTGACGTGTCAAGTGCTTTCCTGAGGTACGTCCCTAGCCTCAGCACCAACACGGTTTCGAAGGCTTACGACAGACACGTCAGGCGTCGGGACTCGGAAACCAAACTCAAGCATTGAGTTTGAGTGACACTTGAGTTTATAAAACCAACCTTGGGGGAGAATTGTAGCCGAGCCCCTTAAGGTGACACTGGGCATACAGAGAGCCTTTGGCGGCCTCACCAGCATGCCAGCCACTGACATGGGGATGGGTGGAAGACCCCTCCAAAGGCACTTCTGGAGAGACCTAGAGTTGTGGTGCCCTGCCTCTGCTCATCATGAATGAAGCCCATTTCAGTTTCTTAGGCCAAATGAGGAACCACAGAAGACACCTAAAAGGTTAGTGACCACATACCAGCTGGTCTTTAGTAGCTAGACTCCACAATGGCCATTCTCATTGGAAGTTACCTGATTACCTGACAGTTATGCAACCAAAGCCCCCTGGTATCACTGTGACCACCTGGGGCCTTCTTATCTAGTCCTAGAGCTGTTACCAGGCCAGTTTTCAGAAGTCAAAAGCTAGCAACCCCTGGTCCACTCCACTCATTTTCCCGGGCCCTTCCATCAACCTGGACAGCAAACAGCATGTGCCACTGCCTCCTTGGAAGTGAGGAGGGGATGGGGTGCCACGTGGAATGCATGACCACTGTCACTCTGCCTTCTGAGTCACGAGATTCTGAAAACTTCACTATAGTGAGGTCTTCACTAAGAAGGGGGTTCCAGGCTAGACAGGATGGTTCAGTGGTTAGCACTGGCCACCCCTTGCAGAGCATCCAGGTTAAAGTCCCAGCACCTACACAGATTGCAGGCTCGCAACCATCTAAACCCGGAATCCCACACCCTCTTCTGGGCCTCTCTGCAGACACACACAGTGCCTAGACAAGCATGTAGGCAGGACACCCACACACAAATTTGTTTTTAATGGACCCCCTAGTAGGAGTTAACTTGGGGATATATATATCTACAAGTTGTTCTATCAGCTCCAGTGCATTTTTCCTTTCCAAGCTATGAGATACCTAGGCAACATCCTTCTTATGGACTGGTTAACCCATGGTGTGTATAAACTTACTCTGTGGTCAAGGTGGGAGCCAGATAGCCCTTGCAACACAGATCTGGCCAAGCAGCCGGGAACCTGCAACTGTAGCTTCTTGTGGGCACCCTGTTAGAGCTAAGTATAAGGCCGCCACCCGGCTGGCATGCCGAGGTGGAGTGGGGCTGGGACTTACGCGGAGACCAATAGACTCTGATCTTCTTCGCCTCTTCCTTAGAGGTATGTAGGAGCAGCTGGTAGTTTTGTAGGATGTTGGGGGGGCCCTCCACAGTTAGAGTCATCGGAGACAGGGTCTGTATTTCTAGGCAAAAGGATGGACACAGGCTCAGGCCAGGCACCAGAATGGGGCAGGAATAGGAATGGAAATGGTATTGAGTCTTGGTTGCTCAGGCTGGGAGGGCAGGTATGAGCTATCATCTATCTTTAAGACTTATCGGAGGTCCTCTGCTCCTGGGACACTCCAAGGTCCCAGGTCTGCTCATTGGAACAAGGTTCCCCTGCTCCACCTATGGAATCGGGAATTTTTTTCTACCTTGTGAGGTCAAACGCCTCATCTCTACCTCCCAGGTGGCAAATAAGGCTCAGTCAGGAAAAGATGGCGTGTTATCTGACATTAAGACTTTGCATGGGAGTCTAGGATGTAGCCTACCTGGTAGCGGGCTTACCTAGCACGCACACAGCCCTTGGGGGGGGGGGGTCCCTAGCATCATATAAACTGGGTGTGGTGAAACACACCTTTGTAATTCAGGAGGTAGATACAGAAGTTCAAGGCCAGCCTGGGCTACATGAGACCATGGTCTCAAACACACATGTGTAAGAGCAGAAAGTTGGTTCAGTGGTTAAGACCATTTGCTGCTCTTCCGAAGGGTCTGGGTTTGGCTCCCAGCATCTACTTCATGTAGCTTACAACCAACTGAATTCCGGTTCCAGGAGCTCAGCTGCTCTACCCTCAGGGGCTCCAATATATATATGGTCATATAAAGTCATGTACACACACATATGTAATGAATAATTGTTTGCTTGGTTTTGGGGTTGGGGGGGTGAAGTTTTTGAGACAGGGTTTCTGTATAGCCCTGGCTGTCCTGAAATTCGCTTTATAGACCAGGCTGGCCTTGAACTCAGAAATCTCCCTGCCTCTGCCTCCCAAGTGCTGGAATTAAAGGCGTGTGCTGCCAACTGCCTAGTTATGAACAGCGCTCTCAAATAGCTAGGACACATCTTTGTATGAAGCCATACAGAAGCCATTACATAGCTTCAAGGCATAAAACCCTGAGATATGCCAGTAATGCCAGCCAGGGCCTTTGTACATCATAAGCAAATGTTCTTCTAGGGAGCAATACACACACACACACACACACACACACCCCAACCTGTAATTAAAATGCCTCGGTCACCCCCAAGGAATCAGCTGTGACCTGTGTGTACGCCAGGGGGTGGCCAGACATCAAGGGCACATACCTCTGGGGCTCTGATTTCTGGACTGTTCATCAGGCTGGCCTGCGGCACTAGGATTACAATTCACAAGCAGGATGGCTCCCCAGCCGTTCAGACCCCACACCCATTTTTTCTGCAAATGACAGGAACATTGAGATAGGAAAGACAAGCCAACCCTCTGCTTCTCCTAGTCAGAGCTTTGTCATCACAGGCCCTGGAGACCCAGGGGACCCAGATTGAGAAAGATGACCTGTGGGAACAAAAAAGCTACTGGATGGATGAAAACCCAAGTAAAGGTAACAGTTGCTGCTTTGTTTCTGGAATGCAGGGACAGAGGTAGGCTGCAAGAACTATGTTTCCACTAGAGGTCTAGAGATAGCAGCCGATGGCTAGAGCCGACTACATAACCAAGCCAGTGCCTCTGGACACCTGGTTATTTTGGTTTTGTTTTGAGACAGGCTGGCTATGTAAAAGCCTGGGATGGCACTAAACTCACCATCCTGCATCAGTCATCCAGGTACTGGGATGACAGTCAGCTGCCATCACACCTGGCTCCATTTTGTTTTGAGACAGGATCTATTGTATAGCCCAAGGGGGCTTAGAATTCCCTATGTATCTCTGAGAATGGTCTTCAAACCCCAGTCTTCCAGATTCTATGTCTGGGAACGCTGGAGTTAAAAGGAACACATAGCATACACACCAGGCTAGGTGCACACACACACACACACACACACACACACACACCACACCTTGCTAGACAGATACACACACACCCCTTGCTAGCATGCAGGCATAGGCTCATACCTACACCTTGCTAGGCACCCCCCAACACACACACACACACACACACACACACACACACACACACACACACACACACACGGGCAGTAGTCTGTAACAGGCAATCTGACACCTGGTTGAGCAAAGGCTGAAAATTCTGGGAGCCCTGTGAAATATTCACAAGGGACTGAATTATATTTTTAGCCAATGCTCCCGGAAGACTCCTGTAAAATCAGCCACAGTTCTCACAACCCCTGTATAGACAGAGGCCTGCCATGTGAGATTTGTCACATAGAAAGCAGCCCTGACCCCTCCCATAGGCAAATGTGGCACTAGAGAGGCCCCAGACCTGGCCAATAGAACGTATCGATTGCCAAGCCCCCATCCCTTCCCAAACAGTATATCAGATTGTCCCACCTGCGTAGCTCTCTCTCTGCGCAGCTCTGTCCGCCTGCTCTCTGCGTCTCTCTGCCTGCGCCGGCTCTCTGCCTGCCTGCTCTCTGAGCAGCTCTCTATGCCTGCTCTCTGCATCTCTCTACACTGCTCTCCGCCCACCCCTGCCTGCAAGCCTGCTCCGTCCCAGCTGCCGCCCGTGCCTGCCGCCCACCATCCAGAAGGAATAAAGATGCGAAGCTACTTTGGCATCAGAGAACTTTGTCTAAGGGACTGTAACACTTGGGCCCGCGAGGAGATCCGCTCTCCGCTCTCCGGGCAGAGTGGTGGGGTGCGCGTTGACAGTGGCTGTGGGTCTCCCGGGAACCGCCAGAAGTCTCCCGCACTCCATAGGCTAGCTGGCCTCTCACGAGTCTAGCCCTGGGCCGACTCAGCAGGGCGGCAAGCACTGAGCGGGCTTGGTCCAACACACACACACACACACACACACACACACACACACACACACACACACACCTTGCTAGGTGCGCACAACCTGGCTGTTTTTCAGTAGATCAGAAGTTTACTTCATTGCCCTTGATTTGTGGAATAGTGGGGAGACTTAGACACCCTGAAAGTCAGATAAGCATGGGCTGGGGCTCAGGGATGGCTCTTCCAGGTCCTGCCCCCTCCCTTGACCAGGCAGTCTCACCTTAGCTTGCTTATCACTTGGCATGTCCAGTTGTCCATCTCGATAGATGTCTGCCTCCAGCGAGACCTCTGAAAGGGAAGGGAGGACCTCAGACACCTGGACTGCTAACGGGGCCCAGAAGCTCTGGCGACCCTCACAGGGCGAGCCTGGCCTGACACTGTTGATAGAAAGTCTAATACGCTATCTTAACATCAAGCAATGGGCTGGAAAGAGGGCTCAGTGGTTAAGAGCACTGACTGCTCTTCCAGAGGTCCCGAGTTCAATTCCCAGCAACCACATAGTGGCTCACAACCCTCTGTAATGGGATCCGATGCCCTCTGAAGTCAGCTACAGTGTACTCATGTACATAAATCTTTTTTTTTTTTTTGGTTTTTCGAGACAGGGTTTTTCTGTGTAGCCCTGACTGTCCTGGAACTCACTCTGTAGACCAGGCTGGCCTCGAACTCAGAAATCCACCTGCCTCTGCCTCCCAAGTGCTGGGATTAAAGACGTGCACCACCACTGCCCGGCATGAACATAAATCTTTAAAAAAAAAAAAAAAAAAGTGCAGCATCTGTACCTACAGAATCTGTACTGGAGACCATGCAATTGACTCAACTCAGTAAATCACACTAAAATAATTTCAAATTCTGACAGGGTTTCTCTGTGTAGTTCTGGGGTCCTGGAACTCACCACACTCTCCTAAAACTTAAGTGATGATCTGCCTTGCCTGGGCCTCCTGAGTGCTTTGACTAAAGGTGTGCCTGGCAAAAAAATGTTTTAAGTGTACGATTTTATATTGGGATGCAGTCATAGCTGTACTGGGCCGCAGGTTGGACACTCCTGGTTAGAGACAGTGTCTTCAGAGGCATACGGATTCTCATGAATAAGTCAGGGTGGGAGCCATCCACAGTGGCCACCTGATTCTTACAAAGCAGCTTGGAGATGGGACTGGAGAGAGCGCTCAGCTGTTAGCTCTTACTGTTCTCTCCCAGAGGAGCCGAGTTCCGTTCGTGGCATGCGTCAACATGTGTCTCGTAACTCCCTGTAACTCCAGTCCCAGGGCATCTGGTGTCGTCCCCCTCGCTGTATACGCTCTCGCACACAGAGTAAGCCTTCCCTAGGTCACTAAGCTGCTAAGTGGAGTGCTACAGCGAGATGACGTAATAACTGGACCAGACCCGTCAGCAATGAGAACAAGGAAGTGGGGCCGGTAACTCAAATTCTGGTTGTTTCTAAGAGACTGAACTTCAAGGGAACAGGTGTGTGGATACCTCGGGGCATCTTTTACACAAGGAGCCTCTCCCTTGCTTCCAACACCTGCCCTGCTCTCCAGAGAGAGCGTGGGCTTCGGCTCCTACAGGGAAGACTCACCAATGCCGGTGAGGAACAGCACAGCTGTGGCCATGGGGACCTCTTTTTCAGGACAGTAGTAGGAGACCAGCACCTGTGGAGACAGCCCAGAGCCATGGACTGACTGTAAGCATGTGACCCTGGTTTTGTGTTCCAACACCTAAGCTTCTAAAGACCCACTACAAGCTGACCCAGGGGCCATAACCACTTAAGACTTTAAGAGTGTGTGTCTTGCCAGGTGGTACACACTTTTAATCCCAGTTCTCAGGAGGAAGGGGCAGGAGGATCCAAGTTCAAGGCCAGCCTGGTTTACAGAGCAAGTTCCAGGATGGCCAGGGCTACACAGAGAAACTGTCTCAAAAACAAATAAAAATAGTGTCTCACTATGGTGGTTCGCCCTGGCTTTGAGCTTGCTCTGTAGCTCAGGTAAGACCTCAAACTGTTGATTCTCCTGATTAAGTGGGTTTAATAGGTATGCACCACTCTGCTCAGTGTACAATGTTGGTTCTGCCCTACGCAAGGTACAGTGCTTACCCGAGCGAGTCCCTCACTGAAGGAAACTGCCTGCCACAGACACATAGATGAGCAGATTCCACCCATTCACGGTCCCTCAACTGCCTTGCTCCCTGCCCACAGACAGCTCCAGCTGGGTCTACCCTGGGCAAGCCTGCTGCCAGGTCTTCAGCTAGGTTTGCCGGCATCTACATTGAGCTCCCCTGGGTAGGTAAGGGCTACCCCCTCTCCCCTTCCTGGCTCACCTTGTCCTCATCCACAGTGGTGCTGGGTGACACCATCCTCACCAGTGCCTCCGTGGGTTGCTTCATGGGCCGCCAGACCATAGCATCCTCCTTCCCCGTAATGACTGTGTTGGAGGTGTGGATCAAGACCCTGGGGGAGCCACGGATGGTGAAGGACTCGCACTTATCTGGTGCGCACCTGGTTTGTAGGCGACAATATACGTTAGGAGGTTCACAGCCCGGGAGGCAGCGGGGTTCGAGGACAGCCCTCCAGTTTGCATCCATCTTATGGGAACTGAGGAAAGTAGTTGAAGTTTGGGGAGCCCTAACGTCTTCAGCCTCTCTTACCATCTTGACCCCAGGACCACTGCTCTTCCTCCGATGATTTTCCATCCTCAACCTCCTGCTCCCCCAGTGCCTCACAAGGGATAAAAGCTTCATTTTACATGCAAGCCTAAGCTTCCATACAAATACCAGAACCATAAGACAACACTCGCCTACTCCTCACGGACACCTGCAAAGCTAAGGGGGTGGGGGGGAAATCTTGCAAGAGGCAGAGAGAGCTGTAAGTCAGCATCCGGCACTGGCATGGGAGAGCCCTCCGAGACCAAACCAGATTTCCTTGGGGCCAATCGGTTCAGCTAAGAGGGCTAGCCTCAGACTCCTGGACTCTCCCCAGACCCTCCCTTACAGTTACCCCTACAGACACCCACAAGCCTTACCCACTGATGTCCAAGGTGATCTCCATGCCTACTATGCAGATGGCATGGGTGGGGCTGTCCAGAGACAGGCTGAGGGCACTCTGAAAAGACATGGTGGAACTTACTAAGCTAGCCACTATTGGATGCAGCCTTTACCCACCAGAGTAACTGCCTAGGGCTCTGGGGCTTTCTGGTCTTCCTCTTTAGTAGGGGTAAGAACCACCCCAGTCCGCCCCCTTGTTAAGGGTTCACAGGTGAGCCTACTTTTCTCCATGGTAGCTCTGGGAGGAGGAGGGGGTGATGGGGAAGGGGGAAGGGAGAGACCCTTTCACTCAACATCAATAGTTCAGCAGCTGCTGCCTGTGGACCCTGCAGCCCTGGGAAATTGGAGTCTAATGGCTTGGAGCTCCGCCCTTCCACTGGTCTGGGTGCTACATCTCAAGATTGTGGGGAGTCTTGGTTCTAGGACAGTAGCTTTCAACCTGTTTTGGTCTCAAGGTGTGGGGGTCACACATCAGATATCCTGCATATCAGACACTTACGATTCATAACAGTGGCAAAATCACAGTTATGAGGTAGCAACGAAATAAGTTTATGGTTGGGAGTCACCACGGCATAAAGAACTGTATTAAAGGGTCGCAGCATTAAGAAGGTTGAGAACCACTGCTCTAGGGTGTGTGCTACTTGGCAGCTCATGAGGGGTGCTTGGTAAAGTGCCATGCTCGCAGAAGTGTCAGGAAGCTAGTTAGTTCTGCAAATCCCTGGTCCTGGCAATCTGCAGACAAGCCAGTCATGCACAGCTGTGTTGCTTGTTAGCATAGGGGTGGGTGGGTGGGGTGGGCAGGCAGCATGAGCTGGTGCATGGGCTAAACGTGTGGAGTCTTGCTTACAACTGTTATCCATCTAGGCTGACCTCTGACCTTCACATGTGCACTGTGGTGTGAGAACACACACACACATGCACACACACATATACAAACATACACACATGCACACACACATATACAAACACACACACATGCACACACACTTGGGGCAGAGGCAGGTAGACCTTTGTGAGTTCAAGGCCAGCCTGGTCTACGTAGTGACTTCCAGGTGAGCCAGAGCTACACAGTGAGATAGAGACCCTCTGTCAAAGAAAAGGAAAGGAAAGAGAGGGGGAGAGGGAGAGGGAGAGGGAGGGGGAGAGAGAGAGAGCACGAGAGAGAAAGCGAGAGAGATATCAGTGACATATAGGAGTTCAACTGAAGAAGAAATCACTCGTCAATGGGTATTACCAAACTGAGAGGTTTAACATCGAAAGAACAAGGTGCTAAAGAAGTATTTATTGGAAAAATACAGTAAAAGAGTAAAGCAATCAGGTAGAAGGGGACGTTATTCATTTGGCTTGTGATAACGAAACTGCCTGTCCGAGGCACTTTGTAAGAAAGCCCTGGTCACATAGGTCACATAGTTTAGGTTGACAGCTTGTGACTGGCTGGGGTTCAATGCTCTTGGTTTAAGCTGCTCAAGAATCCTGCAGGCCTGGTGCTCTGGTTCGAGTGTCTCCAAAGACCCTGAGTGTTATGGGCATTGTCCCCATACCACCGTGCTCTGAAGAGGTGATGGAATCTTTTTTTAAAACATTTTTTTTAGGGTTTTACATGTATGTACCTGAGTGTCAGTAAAAGTATCACACCTGTGCAGGAGCCCACAGAGGTCAGAAGGGCACATGAGATGCCCTGGGACTGCTGGAGTTACAGGCAGCTATGAGCTAATGTGTGCAGGCTCTTTTGCAAGAGCAGGGAACACTCTAACCACTGAGTCCGCCAGCTCTCAATGTCCTACCTTTCCTCTTTTAAAAATCATCTCAGATATCCTTCCGTGAGGCCAGGTTTCCTGTAGCTCAGGCTAGCCTCTGTCTTGCTATGCATCTGAGTATGGGTCTAGCACACTGAAGCATCCCCAGCATCCTGGAGGAATGGATACACACACAGCATGTGTGAGTGCCGACACACCAAATCCACTCAGTCATACCTGTGGCAGTCACAGGACAGCTTTGTGGAGTCAGTTTTCTCTTTCCACCTTTACATGGGTTCTGGGGACCAGACTTGGCGTGTCAGGGTTTCATGGCAAGTGCCTTTACCCACTGAACCATCTCACTGGTGGGAGGAACGTGTTTCTATTTACTCATTTTTAATTAATTGACTCTGGATCTCACTGTGTAGTCCCTGCTAACCTGAACTCAATATATAGACTAGCCTGGTTTTGAATTCAGAGATCCACCTGTCTCTGCCTCCCGAGGGCTGAAATTAAAGGTGTGAACTACCACCCTAGGCTCCAAGTAATGTTTTTTTTTTTTGTTTGTTTTGTTTTTGTTTCATTTTGTTTTGGGTTTTGTTTGCTTTTTTTTTTTTTTTTTTCTGAGACAGAACTTCTCTGTATAGACCAGGCTGGCCTTGAACTCAGAATCTGCCTGCCTCTGCCTCCCTAGTGCTGGGATGAAAGGCGTGCGCCACCACTGCCTGACTCAAGGAGTGTATTTTTAAGGGCTGAGGATGTAGCTTGCCTAGTACCCATGAGATCCTAGGCCTCATCTCCAACACTGCTTTTTAAAAAGAAAGGAAGAAAAAGAGAGACACACACATCAGGGTAAATAACTCAAAAGAGCTCCCAGCCATAGTTGAAGCTTTTCACCTCGTTGGTGCTTTGAAATTGATTCCAGTGTGCTTTACAGAGGATGGGGCTGGGGGAGGGGGGTAGGACTCGGAGGTAAAAAAAAAAAGATAGGAAACCATGTCTTTATTGCAGCTCTCTAAGCAGTACTGAGTTTGCTATGTAAGGACCATTTTAGGACATACAGAGATGGCGCAGGAGCCAGATGTGGGTGAAGCAAGCAAGCCTCAGCAGGGAGGGGTGGCCACCTCTGGGGAAGCCCAAAGCTCCCCAGATCTCTCGCTGCACCTCACTGCGGGGAGTCAGCCACCTCTGCCAGGACAGTTTTCGAGAGATGCTGCTAAGGGCTGGTGACTCAGGGTACCATGTGCCACCACTTGAAGGGGAAGGGCCTCCTGCGCACGTTGGTGCCACAGTGAACCTCCCCGTGGTACACGTGGTAGTTGTAGAAGTCATTGATGAAGGTGCAGTGCAGACCGAGAGGCTCCAGGTGGGAGCGCACCTCCTCCTCCAGGCAGCAGCAGCCATTGATGAGAGGCCCGAAGGGCTTGGGGATGCCCAGGTGCTTGCCCAACACCAGCATGTTCACCTGCGGGAAGGCGGGGCCCAGATCACAGTAAACAGCTGCTAGTGTAGGACCCACAGGTCTAGTGGACTAAGGCTGCTCTTCCCGTCTCTCCCTCCCCCTCTCTCTTCTTCCTTTCTCCTTCCTTCCTCTCTTTCTCCCCCTCACTCCTCCTCCCCCTCCCCTTCCCCCTTTCCCTCCCTCCTTCTTTCCCTCCCCTCCCCCTTGCCCTCGAAGTGTTTGTGTGTGTCTTGTGGGGTGGGTGCACCCAGAGACAAGGAAGGCCTCTTGTGTCCTCATCTGCTGCTCTTCCGTGTATTCCTTTGAGGCCAGGTTTCTCTCCCTGAACTTGCTTTTTCCAGCTAGGCTAGAAGCCTGCAGGTCCCTGATATTCTTCTGTCTCTGTGTCCCTCAGCACAGGGATTTACAGGCATGTGGGTGACACCCAGCTTGTTACCTGGGATCCGAACTCTGGCCCTCAGGGTTACACAGCAAGTACCCTTAGCCAGGGGCCATCTGGCTGTACCCCACCCTTGAGTTTTACGTTTACTTTTGTCTGTATCTGCTGGGTGCGTGCAGGTGTCTAAAGGAATCCAGGAGACACCTAGATCCTCTAGTCGGAGGTTGCAGGCAGTTGGAGGGCCATTGGAGGGCTAGGAATTGACCTGGGGTCCCTGACCACTTAACCATCCCTCTAGCCATCTACATCTCTTTTTGGTGACTGGGTCTCTCATAGCCCATGCTGACCTCACTACCATGTAGCCAAGGCTGACTCTGAACTTCAGATTCTTCTGCCTCCCACCTCTCATGTGGTAAGCATACTTTACACTGTGTTTCTGCCTCTAACAAGCATTCTATAGGTAAAAGACCATGTTTAAGCTCACTGAGAAGCCAGATCACAGTCGATCATGATCCCCGGGCCTCAGAGACTTTGTTCAGGGAGAGACAGAGACAGGTTTTCCTACTCAATGGAGTCTTCTGCCATAGCTCAATGCATGGAAGAGACACCCCAATAATCAGATTGGAGCTGCTGCCTGGGAACTCCAGAGCTCTGGGGAGCCCAGTTTGGAAATGACTGTGCTGAGAAACATGGCCGGCTCCTTACATCTAGGTAATTCTCTACCCAGTATTCGGCATTCTTTGCAGGAGGCTGGTAACAAAGGCAGTAGGAGGTGGGAAGACACTCGTGGAGTCACAGTTAAGTAACAAAGGTGGTATCTGGCCCTGCCCTGGGTCCTGTTCCACAAGGACTCCCTTCCTGGCCACCACAGAACACTTTGTCTGTGGCCCGTGTCTGCCAGTCTCTGAACCCTGTATGGGAGTCAAGAGGCAGCAGCAGGGTAGAACTGGTTTTTAAACCAGACCCTGGCTTTGCCATCTCTTGCCTGCTATGCTAGAGACCTAACTTCTCTGAGTCTGCCTCTGGAAAGCAAGGCCATGAGAGAGGACACGCCTGACGTTGTGTGAGGCTCGGGAGAAGCTCTGTGTGCCAAGAGGGCTATGTGAGCCTCAAAGGGTGCCCGGAAAAGCCACCTGGACCTGCCTTAGGCCTGGCCTGGCTGTGCGCTGCGGTTTAGGAAGTCATTTGAGTCAGAGGAAGTCGAGTGGTGGCTGTCACCTCCTTACCATGTTTGGGAAGAAGGCCTCAGCCTTCGGGTTCCCTCTGGAGTTCCCTACAAGCCTGAAGAGCTGTGGAAGGTCGATGATGTCACCCTCTGCCAGGCCCAGCTCCCGCTTTAGCACCTCACGGTTCCAGTCAATACAGCTCTGGTAGGGAGATGAAGGGGTGCATTAGAGGAGGAGGCAGTGTGGGATAGCAGCAGGGATCGGTAAGAACCGCGGTTCGGGCTCCCAGGGACTTCACACGCTCCCCTCCTGTGCTCTGCCTGGGCCGGGGCTGGAAGCCAGTGCACTATGAGCAGCCCCGAGAGCCCCCTCCCCCCATGCATCTAATCACGGCAGGGCTCGCAGCCAGGCACACACTGCAGCTTCTCCAGGACACCCGGGCTGAGTACCTCCACATAGGCATTCTGGTCTCTTAGTTTCTTGCTGGACAGAATGTCATTGATTGTCTGCTTTTTCCCTGTTGTGGAGAAAGAGAAAAAGATGGACCCAACTTGGGAGGCAGGCTATCCTCTGGTGCCTCCGTTTCTTTAATGGATATATTCTCTTTCAAGAGTCACTTACTCCCCTAAAGGCCCCCTCCCCAAAGGGATCCTGTTTGTTTTGGAGAAGGGGTTTGAGAAATGTTGTCTTTTTTGCTTGTTTGTTTGTTTTTTGGTTTTTTTTTTTTTTTGAGACAGGGTTTCTCTGTATAGCCCTGGCTGTCCTGGAACTCACTCTGTAGACCAGGCTGGCCTCGAACTCAGAAATCCACCTGCCTCTGCCTCTCAAGTGCTGGGATTAAAGGCGTGCGCCACCACCGCCCGGCTGAGAAATGTTACTTAGCATCCTCCAGCATTGGGACTGGCAGAGTCAAACCAGGAGGGACAGCTGAGTGACCCCACTGAACCTCATGTGACAGGGGATGAGGAAGGCCACCATCAAACAGAGGAGCCTGCAGCTTCAAACAGGACAAAGCCCAAAGCGGCAGAGAAGACAAGCTGCTGCCTGAGACAGGATCCTGGCACAGTCAACCAAGTAGGTCAACAAACCCCATTCCAACCCCTTGATCCAGCCACACCAACAGAGGTGGCCTCAGCACCAATCAACGAGACTGCTATGTCAATGCCCCCGGGAGGTAACCCTGGCCACCTGGAAAGGGGGCCGTTTGAGGAAGACTGTTCAGGAGGAGGAGCCTCAGGTCTGCTCGGGTGCCGCAACCTGATTAGACCCCTGGCTCAGGAGTGGCTTTGAACCTGGAGAAGTGAGCAGCTCCCTGGTGGTCTGCAGTTTTTCCCAATCCCAAGGCTTTTTAACCCTTGGTCTCAGAGCCTATTATTAACATTTTTATTTCTCAATATTTCTATTTGATGTGCATTGGTGTTTTGCCTGCATATATGTTTGGGTGAGGGTGTCAGATCTTGGAGTTATAGACAGTTGTGAGATGCCATGTGGGCACTGGGAGTTGAACTTGGGTCCTCTGGAAGAACACTGAGTGCTTTTAAC
Source organism: Uromys caudimaculatus (assembly GCA_028551405.1). Taxonomy (NCBI): domain Eukaryota; kingdom Metazoa; phylum Chordata; class Mammalia; order Rodentia; family Muridae; genus Uromys; species Uromys caudimaculatus. Next base: position 128,123,587 of record CM052702.1, read on the forward strand.
CACTGAGCCATCTCTTCGGCCCCTTTTATTTTAATTTTAAATGTGTATATATATTTGTGCACCACACATGTGCCTGGTGCCCAAGGAGGTCAGAAGAAGGCATCAGATCCCCTGGAACTGGAGTTACCAGTGGTTGAGAGCCACCATATGAGTGTTGGGACCCAAACTCAGGCCTTCTGTAAGAATAACAAGAGCTTTTAACGGCTGAGCCATCTCTGCAGTCCCTATACTTACTTTAAAAACAGGTTCTCATGTAGCCCAGGCTAGCCTAAAATTTGTCATGTAGCCAACAATGACCTTGAATTCCTGGTCCCCAACCCCCTGCATGCTGGGATTATAGGTGTGCATCACCATATCTAGTTTATAGGTGCTGAGGATAGAACCCGGGGACAGTCCTGGCAAGCACGCTACCATTTGAGCTAGCCTCAGACCCAGACCCTGTTAGGAGAGGAGGAGGCGGGCGGGGGGGGGGGGCAGTGACCTCAGTGACAAAGCATGAGACCCCAAACTTCCATTCTCAGCAACACAGAGGAGAGAAAAGTAAGCAAGCAGAGTGGGGGGCAGGGAGTGGGGCGCTGGTTTGCTTGCCTCTGTGTAGCACACTTAAACATATTTAGAGAAACTCTTGAGCCCCCGCCCTCCCCCAGAGCCCTTAACCTCTGACCCTGGCCCTTGCCTATTGAATTTACTAAAACCATTCCATCCTGTGGACTTCACTCATTCCCGGCTGGCTGCCTCTGGGTCTTCTTAGTTGCCTGTCTGCAATTTTCCTTATCTGTCATCCACCTCTCCGGCCGCCTCTGACTCGGGTATCCCAAAAGTACCTTTAGTTGTCTTGGTAGCTCACAGGGAGCTTGGAGGCCCAGCGCTGACATGGTGCCCCGCACATAGTAGGTACACAACTCTCTGTTCCTCACAGGATCTCAGGGAGCAGTAGAGCCGGTAGACAGCAGAAGCCGCCCACACAGGACGCCAGCCATGGTCAACTTACTCTTGAGTCCTTCGAACAGTGGCGCCTCCCCGTGGCCCTGGCTCTGTAGCTCCAGGAACAGTTGGTAGCAAGCTCTGGGGCTGGAGAGCAGCAGCCGAAAGCCCTGCTGGGAAACACTGGAGTCAGGGAGCTGCTTAGCCACCTGCCTGGGGTCCCTTCTAACACCTTCCTACCCCCACAGAAGGGAGGGCTGGCGTCTGAACCCTGGCAGAAGGGTCACGCACCTGCCTGTCCGGTGCTGGGACAAAGCTCAAGAACTCATCCACGTGACCCACAAAGAGCCAATCGGAGAAGAGCCTCACGGGAGCCTGCACCTGCTGGGCGCTCAGGAAGTCCTGCAGGGCCTGGTGCATGTCCCGGCTCTCGCTGCTGCTCTCAAAGGGATATGAAGTTATGACAGCCATCAACATCATCAAAACACTCAGTGACAACTCCCAAGTTGCCTTGAGATCCGGCCTGTAGACCTCCCCTCATAGATGGAGGGAGTGAGAGGGTCGCTGGGCCCTCCTGTGAGATTCTAGCTCCTGCCTGCACCCTTCCAGCTGTAAGTGATTCTGCCCTAATGGTGTATACTGTCACATGCAAATGTCCTGAAAGCAGGGACTTTTGTCTCAAGCGATGCGTCCCGACCCCTTTAGGGTGACTCTTTAACAGGGGTGGCTTAAGATCATCAGAAAACACAAGTATTCACATTACCATTACAATTCATAAGAGTAACATAAGTATAAAGTAGCAACAAAAATACCTTTATGTTGGGGGGTGGTGTCACCACAACATAAGGAACTGTATTAAAGGGTCGCAGCATTAGGAAGGTTGAGAACCGCTGTGCTAGAGTTTAGCTGTGTGGGAGAAGGTTGACTGAAGGAGGAGTCATCTATGTTGGGGTGAGACTTCATGATGCTTCACGGTCACCCACCCCCCTGTAAGTAACCCTCACCCATGCTCAGTCTAAGCCCAATCCACCCCCAAGCCGGACCTTGGAAGAACAATTATTTTGGTCAGTTCTTATTTCTATTGCCCTAGGAAAAGTTCCCGTAATAGGCGTGGCCGTGGGGAGGTGTTGAGGTCCGAGGCCCGGCAGAGGACCTTAGGCTCCTCCCACGTAGGGGAGGGACCATGGAGCCTGGGCTGCTGCTGGACATCTGAACAATTTAGGCTTTGTCACTGCAGCTTCCTTGGGGGTAGGGGGGAAACTGAGGCAGGCCACTGAGGTACGTAGGATCGGTGTTGAACCACAGAAAGTGTTGCCCCCTGACTGGGCCTAGATGCCTGTGTGATGGAGACGCATGGGCTTCAGAGTTGGTCAGATCAGGTGGTGACAACTTGTCTGTTGTGTGGCCTCAGGAGCATCCCTTTGCTTCCCTGAGCCTTGTCTTCTCTGTGAGGCCCTCTTACCTGAGTCGGCTTTTCCTCTTCCTCCTTCTCCTCTTCCTCCCTCTCTTTCCTTGATCTGTCCCAGCCACCCTGGCCTTCATTCCTGCCTCAGGATGTTTGTTCATGCTCTGTCCTATGCCAGGACACTCTGTCCTAGGACACCTCTTCTGTGTTCTCTATTTATCTTTACTTGATTCCTTTCTCTTGTCTGTTACACTCACTGCTCTACCCCCCAGCTCATAGTAGGTGCTCAGTAAATAGTCATCGACTGAAGGCATATAAGTGGGTAGAGGTAGGCTCTGGAGGTTCCTTACCCTCGTGTGGCTTCCTCTCAATGTTTGCTGACCTCCTAGGTTTGGAGGACATGGGGAGGCCTTACTGTGGCCTTTGTCACTGTCCCCTACCCCAGCACATGGGTCCTGGCCACCCCCATGTTCTCTTTACCTGGAGTAACCGCTGCTCCCGATGAGAATCCTGCCCAGTGGATATTCCTTCCCTCTGACAGTGACTGGAGGACTCACCTCCAGGTTCCCAAAGGCATCCAGCCCAGTGATCTCTGTTGTATAAGGCTTCCGGGTCACATAGCCAAAATTTGGACCCTAAGATGAGAGAAGAATACAATGAGAGGAAATGATTGTCCTGGGTGGAAATGGTGGATGCACCCATGGCAGTCATGGGAGGGAGTTCTGTAGGTACCAGAGAGGAACCTTACGACTCTGCAGTATGGAAGGGATGGTTGGATTGAGTCGGTGGCCCTTGAAAGAGATGGGGGCTTGTTGGGCCCGCCAGTCTGAGGAGGGACAGGAGTCCAAGCTGCCCCTGTGGCCAGCACTGTGGCTTAGAACGAGCGTTACAGCTTTACTTCCTGTCAGTCCTTACTAGAAGATACACTGGTCACCCAGTGTGAGCTTTGTGTGTGCCGCCGCAAATCACTACCAGACAGTGGCTTATCATAACCCCGGTTTGTCCTCCTGCAGTTCCAAAGGCCTCAAGTCACTTGACACAGAATGTCACTTGTCAGAGTGTGGCCTTAGGCCCATCCCCGAGGCCCCAGAGGAATCGTCTCAAGAGAAAACACCTTGTGCTCTGGATGCCACTGCCTGCGGTGGCCTTGTGCGACCTTCCCACTATGGTCCTTTTGCTGTGGTGGAAGGGCATGCCCTCCTGGGCCTCCTTCATTTCCTGGTGCCAGCAGGTGGCCAGGTGGCCTTGCTATTACATGGACTCTCACCACCCACATCACGCCTCCGGTCACCTCTGCTCCCCCAGACACTGGACACCAGACATCAGACAGATGTCCGCGCCCGCCTGTCTTCCCACTTATCCTGCTGTGGAGTCCTCCCCTTCTCAACCCACAGCCTTCCCGTGGGCCTCTCTTCCCAGGGGACAGCCTCGAGGACACCTTTGCCTCACCTCCTTCATGACAGCCAGAAAATCCTCCTGGCCTGGCCTTATAAAGCCACCCAGTACCTGACCACAGGAGCCACTGCCCCCTCATCTGTCCTGGTCCCTTCCCGCTCTGGCTGGCCCCTGGATCTAATCTCTTTATAACATTAGACAGAGCAGCTGGGCAGTGGTGGCGCACACCTTTAATCCCAGCACTTGGGAGGCAGAGGCAGGTGGATTTCTGAGTTCGAGGCCACCCTGGTCTACAGAGTGCGTTCCAGGACAGCCAGGGCTACACAGAGAAACCCTGTTTTGAAAACAAACAAACAAACAAAAAATTAGACAGGGCACACCCTTCCTGACTTAAGACTTACTAGATCGCCCATTTCTCAGATTCTAAACTAATAGTCCCACTGAGGCCAGCAGCTCAGTGACTTTGTTGTCCACAGCATTGGGTTATCTTTAACAGAAATATTTTGTTTTAATTCTATTTCTTAAAATTTTATTTTTATTTATGTGACTGGTGATGCCAACAGTAAAGGACACTGACTGCTCTTCCAGAGGTCCTGAGTTCAAATCCTAGCAACCACATGGTAGCTTACAACCATCTGTAATGGGATCTGATGTCCTCTTCTGGTGTGTCTGAGGACAGCAACAGTGTACTCATATAAATCAACCTTTACTTTTGAAATTTATTATTTTTGTGTGTATATGTGTGTGCTTGCATGAGTTTATATATACCGCATGTGTGTTGGAGTCCACAGGGTCCTGAAGAGGGCATCATCCCTCCTGGAGCTAGAATCACAGGAGGTTATGGGTCATTATGTGGTGCTGGGAACTGAACCTGGGTCCTCTACAACTGCAGCAAATGCTCTCTTAAGATGGAGAGAAGTCTGGCTGTGATAGCACACGCCTTTAGTCCCAGCACTCGGGAGGCAAGGCAGGTGGATTTCTATGAGTTCCAGGTCAGCCAGGGCTACACAGCAAGACATAGTCTATAAAGAAAAAAAAAAGAAAAAGAAAAACAAGCAAGCAAGAAAGAGAAGCAGTGGAGAGAGTCACTTCTCCAGACCTCTATTTCTCTCTCTCTCTCTCTCCCTCCCTCCCTCCTTCCCTCCCTACCTCCCCCCCTCAAGACAAGAATATTCTCAGATTCTGCCTCCCGAGGACCGAGCTTTCGGATGCACCATGCCTGTAGTTGTGAAATTTCCCATCAGGTCACATTTAGCAATAGCAGGCCAGCGCCACACCCTGGCCAGGAAGGGAAGTGACCAAATGAGCTCGAGACAATGTAACAAAATGGTGGGCCAGAAAAGAGCAGGGAGGAGCCCAGCAGGCACGGCTTGTTCGTTTTTGTCAACTTGATACAGGATCATCTGGAGAGAAACTTCAACTGAGAAAATACCTCCGTCACATTGGCCCGTGGGCAAGTCTGGGGGACATTTTCTTGATTAATGATTGCCCACTGTAAGCAATGCCAGCCCTGGACTGGTGGTGGTCCTGGGTCCTATCGACGGCAGGAGGTGCAAGCCATGGAGAGCAAGCCAGTAAGCAGGGTTTCTCCATGACCTCTGCATCAGCTCCTGCCTCGACTTCCCTCACTGATAGATTGTGGCATGAAGTATAAACCAAAGAAACCCTGTCTTCCCCAACTTGCTTTTGGTCGGAATGTTTTATCAGCAACAGAGAAGCAAATTGTGATAGTGGCGTGAGTCTCTGACAGCATCGGGTGAGGCCTGGCTAGGTAGGACAGGTGTTACAGGATACTGGGCATCTGGCTCGCGGCAGGGAAGCTGGCCTTAGGAATATTTAAGTGGTAAGACGCAGCTACTGCAGGCAGGGTGGTGGGTGTGGGGGCACAGAGTCTTGGCAACAGTCATGGGTGATGCCCCCACCTCCCATAGGGCTGAACTTCTCTCTACCATTAGCCAGCACACCTTGGCCAAAGGCACAGGGTTTGGCCAGGAAGAAGCAAAAGGAGTTGTTGATGAGACAGACATTTCCCTCCAAGCCTCTGGCATGGGGTGGAGTACTGTCTCTCTCCTTGGAGTGAAAATACAAATGGCCGTATGGCTTGTTCCTCCTTTGTCTGAGGGTTCCAGGCCCCAGTGCAGGCTTGGATGGCAGAGAGGCAGCATGGGAGGCCTGAGCCTCAGTTTCTATCTCAGTGAAATGGACCCACTGATAGCAGCTCTATCAAAGGTTGTCACACGGAATGAGTCAGAGTCCGTGGAAAAGTCAGCCCATGGCTGAAGGCATGTGGGCTCAGTAAACATACTATTATTTTTATTTATGTTGATGATGACTTGGGCTGAGTTGGCATCCATCTGCCAGGCCAGTCCAGTGTGACTCACCAGCATGTCAGTTCAAAGTCCCTAATGTGTTGACTGCGACTGAAAAAGTCCGGCTGATCCTGAATCCCCACCACAGCTCAGTGTCACCCCCAAAGGACAAACCACGCCCAAGAGATGGAACTTCTGCCTTGTGGCAAGACAACTCTTTGGTAGCCCAGGATGTCTCTCACAAGGTCATCCCAAAGACCAGCTGAGCTCATTCGGGGTGAGGCTCTGAGAAACCAGATCTTATCAGAGTAATAGCTGAGGTAGGCAGCACCACCCCTTGCATGCTGCTGGGGCAGGAGCTCGGCTTTGAGGACCAGACTCCTCAGGAGAAAGGGGTGGGCTGGGGGGAGATGGATTGAGAAAGGAGGGGCCTCAGGGCCAGGGCACTGGATGGCTGAGTGTTGGCCAGGCCTACAGGGGTTCCTACCATGACTCGTTTGACAGGGAAATCCTTCAGGCCTCTGTCCCTTGGGGAGTCAAAGACCACAGGCAGCGTCTTGTGTGGGGCCTGGATGTAGCCAATCTCCATTTCGTCCTGGAGGGATACAGAGAGGCTGTGGGTGTGTCACAGTCTTGGCACCCAAAGCCCGATGTGGTGTGGACCTACCCTATCTAACTATTGCCATCAAGAACAAATTCTCCATAACACCTGAGCCCAGAGACTGGCCCTGAGGATGCAGGCTAACTTGCATCCTGCACAGCCTGCTGGGAAAATGAATAGGGCAGGGGCCCTGACTCTGTGGGGGACCCAGGGCTGTGGCTGGGGTGTACTGATTGAACCTTGTCCTGGAGGATAGCGAGCATCCAGTGTGGGGGTGACTAGAGGTGCTAGGGGGATGTTGAGGAAACCAGAGTGCTCCCAGTATTATACCTGGGTGAGCAGAGGCTTCCCCGGGAAGGCTGTTTACTGAGCCTAGGTGGGAGTAGCCTCCTGGATCTCACAGGAGCAGACAGGTAACCCACCCAGCCCTGTAGGTGGGGTGCATGGGTTTTCAGAAGTGAATCTAGTGAGGACTTGACCCTCTGGCAGTTATGCGGGGTGGGGGTGGGGACAGACAGTCACAATGACAAGTTACAGGATGGAAACTCTGGGCATTTCCTGATGAAAGATGGGGACCTGTGTGCAGCTTCCCAGGGATCAAGGGCGGGACTAAGCAGACAGGGAGAGGGACACGGTCCCACTGGAGGGATGGCATACATGGAGGGGTGGCCTTCATGCTGGCTGGTGATGAGCAGGACTCGATCATGAGTGAGGAGGACATGGGTAAAGGTTTAAGATGAGGGCCAGGGACAGGCATGGAGATGGGAGTTCACCGTCTACGTCAGATGAACTCTCCGATTGAGTGCCCCCTGTCCCCGGTGTAAGGACCTTCTGAGGCTCCTTCCTCTCAGTCCATCCCAGGAAGGGTCCCCTCAAAGCTGGAACTGTGCCCCAGAAGCCCAAGGCCTGTGTCTGTCCCTTGGTCTCAGGCAGATGGGACCACGTACCTGCATCCACTGATCATCTGTACATTCATCCTCTGGGCACACAGTCAGCTTGCACTTGGCTTTCTTGGTCAGAGCAGTCAGTGACTTTAGGAAGTCTTCATTGCCAGAAAGCCTATGAAGATTAGGCCTGGTCATCACAGGGGGTAACAACGGTAACAAACCTGTCTCTCTCTCCAGGCTCCTGGGCCGGTCATGGCTTCCAGGGGCTGAGGGCAGCAAGTATGTTTTTCCATTCCCAGAAAATGCAACTCACATAATTCAGGGCTCTCCTTCATGGGCTCAGATACTGCTCCCCCAGAGCTTTACCTGCACACGTATACCTCCTGGGGGGGCTGAGTGTTGGGGGTCATGATCCAGGGGGCCACACGAAATGTCACACTGTCTTGGAACACCAGGGTCTCAGGGAGCTCCTGGAAGGGAGGGAGATGAGAAGAGTTATCAGGTCAGGCAGGGTGCAATGCCCGCCTCCCCTCCCCCACCCACCCCTAGGCGGAGGCCTACCGACTTAGATTTGTCCAGCAGGGAGATGGTGAGGGGAATGAGCCCCTTGAAGTCAGCGTCAGGAAAAGCGAGGCCTTCCACATAGAAGTGTGTGCTGTGCTGGCCGCCCGGCAGCTCTAGGTGATGTGAGAACTGTTGTGGACCCAGGACCACCTTGTACCTGGACAGCAGTTTGCCCCCTAGACAGAGGCGAAGTGCGCTTAGGCCTAGCGTGCCAGTGTGGCTCTGATTTCCTCTCCTCAGTCCTGAGGTGCCTTCCCAGGGTCCCTGCGTGTCACTCCCCAAGGGCTCCAGTTGGGACCTTGCTTCCCTGATGAGAGGGGTCCGGGAAGGACAATGGCAGGCACCAGCACCATTCTGAACTTTGCATAGTTCTTTTGTTCATTCTCTGACTGCTACATTCCCTTGTCCCCAAGCACACTGCACTGTCTCCTGGGCGACCAGGGAGGAGCAAAGGCCACTGTCTGTAACAGACACCAATTAAAGTCGTGGCAGAGGAAAGTGGGACGGTTTCCTGTGGGTAAGGAGGCCTAGATGGGGGAACAGAGTGATGTCATCAGTTTATTGTATAAATATGTGTGTCATATGTATTTAATATGTCATATATGTTATACATTATAGAAAACAGATATTATATATGCATGTAATATATCATAAATATAAAAATATCATATGGTTACTTTCGTCTAAGATTGGAAGGAAGTGGGAGCAAATTGAGTCTCGGAAAGCCCTCTGCCGTCTATTGTGCCCGGAGGAGCAGAACAGATGTGTGTGCCCCTCCCCCTTGGCATCCACTTTAAACCTTGCCCACCCCACAGTGGCTTCTCTGATCCCCTCAAGCACATAGGTGCATTCCCACTTCAGGGCCTTTGCACTTTCCTCAGAGTGCAGTCTCCTCTGACCGACCCTCTCCTCTCTGCTCCCGGCTCCACAGCCCACACCTCTGTCCCGAATTAATTACCCATCGCCCCTTCTATCCCACCATCATGAAAGTGAATGGGACAGAGACTCAGTTCACAGCCATGTGCCCTGGGCTCAGGACTGAGGCTGGCACTGCCAGGATAGGAGGAACTGCAGAGCTACTACTCCAGAGTCTGAGTGGTAGTGTGCCCAGCAAGTGGGGGCATGGTGGGGGAGGGGAGAAAGGGAGAGAGAAAGGGGAAGAGAGGCAGGGAAAGGGGGGGTGTGAGAGAGGAAAAGAGAGAGTGGGACTGGAGAGATGGCTCAGCAGTTAAGAGCACTGGCTGCTCTTCCAGAGGTCCTGAGTTCAATTCCCAGCAACCACATGGTGGCTCACAACCATCTGTAATGGGATCTGATGCCCTCTTCTGGGGTGTCTGAAGACAGCGACAGTGTACTCTTGAAGAAAAAAAAAGAGGGGAGGAGAGAGGAAGAGAGAGGGAGGAGGAGAGAGAAAGAGCGGGAGAGGAGGGAATTGGTGTATGATGACTGGAAGAAGTCACTACCTTGTTCCCAACTGGGACAAGCTCAAGTCACCTCCTCTGGAAGGCAGAGGACTGAGGCACGTGCCTGCCTCACAGCCCTGTGCCTGGTCCAAGAATACCATAGCTCTTGGAACTACTTGCCAAAGGGGAGTGGGCAGGGCGGTGCCCCATCTGGTGAGGGCGGGAAAGGAATATGGCGTCACAGCGGCAGAGAGGCCGGGGAGGCCAGGCCGACTCACGTGTGGCCTGGAAGACTCTCACTTTGTTCATCTTGTCCTTGGGCACCTGCAGCACCAGCTGATACTTGTCGAAGAAGTCTTTGGGAGTCTTCGTGCTTAGGGTCATTGGAGACATGTCCCGCAGGTCTGAGACAAGAAGCATGTGGCCATGATGGTCCCCAGGCCCTTCTCCCTCCAGGCCATCTCCTGGTGGAGCCCAGACTCTCCCACACCCCGTCACAAAGGAGCCTGGTTTTCTTTTCTCAGTTTAAAATGGCTACTTGTCGCTTTTTTTTTTTTTTCAAACATTTATTACATTTACTTATTCTTGTTTGTTTTGCGGCACTGGGGACTGGGTCTGGAGTTTTAGTTGTGCAAGGTGAGAGCTCAGCCACTCAGCCTCAGCCTCAGCCCCGGCCCCGCCCCGTCCTCGCCACACCCCAACCCCTGCTGCTCAGCCCCAGCCCACACTTATTTATCATGTGTATGCATCAGAGAGGTTGAACACAATGTGGTACACGTCAGAGGTCAGAGGACAATCTGTAGCAGCCAATTGCAGTCAGTTCTCTTCTGTTACCATGCTGGACCCAGGGATCGAACTCAGGTCGTCAGGCTTGGTAGCAAACGCCCCTACCCACTAAGCCATCTCACCTGCCCCTGGCTCTGTTCTCTTCAGCATGTCTATACCGTTTATCTGTGTACGTCTACGGAAGGGTGAATTAAGGATAGAAACTCAGAACAACGCAGCCTATGTCCATTTGGTTTCTTGCTGTGACCCCAAAATTCCGGAGCACAGAGAGCGCCCAGAACAGTGGTGGTACACGGCGGTGGTCACTGCTGCTGGCTGGACCCCAGTGAAGGAGGCAAGGGTGTGGGTTCAACCTGGATCTGGGTGAGTTTGGGAAACTCCTTTAGCTCTGACTGCCTCAGTTTCTCTATCAGTAAGCAGGGGCAGAGAGAGCCAAGGGGTGAGGAGATGAAATGGCATATCTTCAGCTACTGTTGTCTGGAGCTTCAGGAGTGGCCACAGGCTGTGATCGATGAGTGTCCTTTAGAGATGTCCTGCCACTGGCCCCAGCCAGCAGCTCACACTGGACATATAGTCATTTCTACACAGTCCTATGACTCCTGGACAAGCTCCAGCCCTGACCCCTCAGCTGCAGTCCCTTATCATCCCCCCAGGGAAGGTCCCCCCTCCATCCCTGGGCTTGAGTATCCATGAGACCCTGCTGCCCCCACCACCATCCTCAAATCTCTCAAACCCACCAAGGTGTCAGGCTCCCTGGGTCTCAGATACTGGCCCTGCAACTGGGTAGCTGTGTGACTCACCAGCTGGGTGCTTAACCTCTCTGTGCCTCGGCTTCCCCATCCTTTAGGTGGTTGGGTCTTGTGTGATATTTGGGGACCAGCACCCCTTTTTATTTGATTTGGGTCCTGTGTCTGAGCCAAGCACAGATGTGTGAGCTGGCCAGGGGCCAGCATGGGAAGCAGAGCCTCTTGGGGTTCCAGGAGCCCACACTTTGTTAGGTCACTGGCTTTTCCTCTGTAATGTGCACGTCCTAACACAAACACGCTTTTGCTAAACCACATTCAGGGGCTATGACAAGACCGCATGGGCAAATGGACCTTATTGAAGAACGAAGCCCGTCTCCCCGGAGCTGGCCAAGGCCTTCCGCCTTTACCTTTGTTGTCTAAGACCTTGTCATCCTCGAAGTCCATTTTGGAGGCCTGAGGGTTCTCTTTATCACAGTTCACCAGCAGGATGGCGCCATGGCCACCCGGGCCCCAGATCCAGGTGCTCTGGAAACATCAGGAGAGTAAAAGACACTGTGGGGAGCTCTCTCAGATCCCATCAGCCCCTAGGAGACAAGCGGCTGGTTTTCTCTCACCCTCCCACTTTGGCCCAAAGAGTGGACTTTTGATGGCTCCAAATATAACCAAATCTGCCCCAAACGCAGAATGTCTGTATTTGTTAAAGACCGCATCGACTCTGCCCAAGGTTAGTTCAACTTGGAATCCTCCTGACCCCACCTCTGAGAGCTGAGATACAGAATTGTCCCACCACATCCAGTCTGTGTGGTGTGGGTCATCGAACCCACAATGTCAAACATGCTAGGCAAGTAACTCCACCAACTAAGCTACATCCCAGCCTGGATTCATCTTTTTTATTTAATTTTATTTTTAACTAAAGGAACCTGGTAGTAAAATACACTTTAAAAGCCTTTTTAAAGTGTTGGCTTGACAAAGACATGGACTGAAGTACATAAAACAGTCAGGACTCTATTCCAGACCTCATGGTCGCTCCTTCCCAATGTGAGTGCCAGGTACCCTCTCCCCAGTGATGGAATACTTTGGCCCACCCTTAGAGATCTAGTATAAAATGATCGATTATATAATATCAGAGGAATTCATCGATAGGCAAGCTCACTAAGCCACACTTTCCCATCTCCCTAGTTTTTTGTTGTTTTTGTTTTTGTTTTGTTTTAGAGACAGGGTTTCTCTGTATAGCCCTGACTGTCCTGGAACTCACTCCGTAGACCAGGCTGGCCTTGAACTCAGAGATCCACCTGCCCTCCGAGTGCTGGGATTAAAAGCATGCGCCACTATGCCCAGCCTGTTCCCTACAGCCAATGTACCCCGTAAAGGGGCCAGTCACTTGAAGCCTGTAAGTGTACACTAGCCACAAACAGAAAATCATGTGGCCTGTTCTGAAGTGGCAGGGACACTCTGGAGTTCACCCACAGACCCTAGGTTGGTAGTGTGAACCGTGGTTTTTCTTGCACCCCAACCAACCATGTTTCTGTGAACACACTCCCCGCCACGCCTCGTTCCTTTCTCCCTCCACTCCTGTCTCTCGTCCCTTCTCCATCATCACCTGCCCCTGTACACAGCTCCACGGGGACTCATCCACCGGTCACTAAGGTCTGGGGAGTATTTCTGAGCCACAGCTGAGACCCATCTATGTAATTTTTTTTCTCTTGCCTGGGTGACTCTAGAGATTCCACCTTGTCGGTTAACACCATTTCTAAACCCACAGTTGGTTATAAATACGATCTTGTAAGAGAGATGGAGAGATGGCTCAGAGGTTAAGAGCACTGTCTGCTCTTCCAGAGGTCCTGAGTTCAATTCCCAGCAACCACATGGTGGCTCACAACTATCTATAATGAGATCTGGTGCCCTCTTCTGGCCTGCAGGCACACACGCAGGCAGAATGCTGTATATATAATAAATAAATAAATCTTGAGAGAGAGAGAGAGAGAGAGAGAGAGAGAGAGAGAGAGAGAGAGAGAGAGAGAATACACAAGCCAAGAGGTCAAGCTCCCACGCCTGGGGGAGGGGCTGTCCATCAGGGCCAGTCTGGTAAGAGTTGTTTCTTACAAGTTCACATGAGACGCTGAGGAGGTGACGCTGCTCAGCTCATCACCACAAGTGGGCGCCACAGGAGAGCACAGTGACCCTGAAGCCAGTATTGACTGACATTTGAGCCTCACCTGATCCTTCCCAGTCCGGGCTGGCTTCACTTTGCCAGTTCGGGTGACATCTGCACTCAGGGACAGTTCTGAAATCCGAGAGAGGAGATCTGGTGAGGGTGAGACCTGGGGCTCCCAGAGTGGCCCTGAGGGGCAGGTCTCCCCCAAGCATGTCCCCCGGTTTGTCCCCGAGAAGCCACACTACAATTCAGAGGCCAGAGTCAGGACTTCCAAACACTGTACCCTTTGGGGGCCATGACTGTGAGGCCAAAGCTCTTCCAGCCACCCCAGTGAAGCCTCCATATGCCCTGCCAGGTCACTCAGTTTTGTAATCTGTGAAATGGGATCATGGGGCCAAGGTCACTGAGTTATTGTAAGGATTAAATGTAACATCTCGGCACAGGGTCTGTGTATTGGCTAGTTTTGTGTGTCAACTTGACACAAGCTGAAGTTATCACAGAGAAAGGA
>CM052702.1:128139769-128208170 GCA_028551405.1 Uromys caudimaculatus
AGCTTCTCCCTCCCTCCCTCCCTCCCTCCCTCCCTCCCTCCCTCTCTCCCTCCCTCCCTTTTTTCTTCCTTTTTGAGACAAGATCTCACTATTTTACCCTGGCTGGCCTTGTACTCACGGAGACCTGCCTGCCTATGCCTTCAGGTGCTGGGATTAAAGGTATGCACCCCTGGCAGCTCGTCGGTACCCTGCTCATTACTTACCCACCCCAGTGAGGTAGAGCAGGGCTTGGATTGGTGAGGTCTCGGGTCCATAATATGAAATTCGAACCTATAAGACAATAACAGACCACTTGTGATTTCTCTTAGTCATTCAGCAAACAAATGTGAGCTCTGCTGTGTGCCTGCTCAACCCAGCTCAACTCCGCTAACCACGAAGTTATAGGAAAGGGTCTCAGGGGAGCTCAGAAATGGAGGGACACACCCAGCCTGAGAAAAGGGGTGAGGGAAGATTCCATGAGGGGGTGTTTATTGGCTAGTTTTATGTCACCTTGACACAAACCAGAGACATCTGAAAGGAGGGAACTTCAATTGAGAAAAATGTCGCCTTAATATCTGACTGTAGGGCATTTTCATAATTAATGATTGATGGGGGAGGGCCCAGCCCTGTGGGCGGGGCCATCCCTGAGCAGGTGGTTCTGGGGTCTATAAGAAAGCAGGTTGAGCAAGCCACGAGGAGCAAGCAAGTAAGCAGCACCCCTGCATGGCTCCTGCATCAGCTCCAGCTTCTAGGTCCCCACCCTGTGTGAGTTCCTGTCCTGACTTCCTTCTATGATGAACAGCAATGTGGAAGTGTGAGCCAGATAGACCCTTTCCAGCTAGAGATGGGGTACACGAGGAATTAGAGGGAAACAAAGGGCAGGGGGTAGCCGTGGAACCGGGCTTGTGCGACAGAAGGCCAGGCCTTCAGGTTGTCTCTCAGACACCCAGCAGCAGGCAGACCCTCAGCTGTAGAGCTCTGTGCAGCCTCCAGACCAGGAGGCTGGGGAAGGGAGGGGTGCACCCCAGGGGTGCTTTGGGGTCATCTCAGTCCCTCTGCCCAGCAAAGATTGAAATAAACAAATAACTAAAAACCCAGAGAGGGGTGTCTGATTGACTCAGCTGCTGGGGAAGTGGGACACTGGGAGCGAGAAGCTTCAGCGACATGAGCTGGGGACACCAGAAGCAACCAAAGAGCTCCAAGGAAAGGAGCCTGTGGTGGCATCTGAGGGGACACCCTGAGGAGAGTCTGAGGGGACAGACACACTGAGGAGTGTCTGTCTGAGGGGACACCCTGAGGAGAGTCTGAGGGGACAGACACACTGAGGAGTGTCTGAGGGGACAGACACACTGAGGAGTGTCTGAGGGGACAGACACACTGAGGAGTGTCTGAGGGGACAGACACACTGAGGAGTGTCTGAGGGGACAGACACACTGAGGAGTGTCTGAGGGACACACTGAGGAGAGTCTGAGGGGACAGACACACTGAGGAGTGTCTGAGGGACACCCTGAGGAGAGTCTGAGGGGAAACGCTGAGGAGCAGAGTATTGGCAGTTCACACTGAGAAGCCCCTGAGGGGATAGAGTGAAGGAATATACTCAGGGTTCATAAGTGCTTGAGGGGGCCGGGCAGTGGTGGTGCACGCCTTTAATCCCAGCACTTGGGAGGCAGAGGCAGGCAGATTTCTGAGTTCGAGGCCAGCCTGGTCTAGAGTGAGTTCCAGGACAGCCAGGGCTACACAGAGAAACCCTGTCTCGAAAAACCAAAAAAAAAAAAAAAAAGATTCTGTCTCGAAACACAGGAAAAGTAGGGAAAGAAAAAATAAATAAATAAAAAAGAGAAGAGGGGGCAGAGGGAAGACAAAGTGGGGCCCACCCCGGAGCCTCTGAGCTGACTCCCTCACCCCTCCCTCCCTCTCTCCATCCCTCCCTCTATCTTTGTCATATGGGATTCCTTCAGTGCCCTCAACTTGTGTCTTGCCATTGTCATCCAGGGTGAGCCCAGGAGCCCAGGGTGTTCCAGCTCTCTCCCAGGCTGGCCTTTGGTTCCATCCCTCTACTTGCTGGTTCTTTCAGGAAGTATTCCCTGACTGCACCTGTCAGACACTCTGTGTTCTCAGGGTGGGTGACAGCATTTTGTCCCCCAGGAAAGAGCAACCTGGGGTTGCCTCTCCAGGGATCATAGTGTCTGTGGGAACCCCAGTGGATCTTGTGGAGACTACCTAGGAGCGTAGTCTGGAACTTGTGAATGAGACACTGGAAACAAAGTCTCTTAAGGGTAAATTAAGGGTGACCCTGTAATTTAGTCCAGGGGCGTCTGGCCTTAGAAGCACACAATGGGGGAGGAGGCTGAGTGACCAGAGCAGAGCAACACCACCACAGGTCCTGCCACATGACATGAGTTTGGGAGATGGAGAGCGACCCTCAAGGGTCACCATAGAAGGAGCCCACTGGCTCACACCCCTTTCTTCTAGATCTGTAAGCAGGTGTGACCATTGGAAGCTAACACTGGGACACAGAAGACTCTCTGGTGGATCCCTGCCTGTGGCCTTCAGAGACCTCTCAGCCACAGCCAACTGTTTGTCTACCTGTACGTTACCTGATGGCCCCAAAGACTGTAGCCTCCCACCCCAATGCCGTCGTGTCTGCATGAGACGGTATTTACTAAACAGTTGTACATGGGTGAACTTGATCAAGACCCGGACCTTCATAAACCCTGAAAATTTCATTGTGAACGCGACTGCATTTAGAATCACCAGGGAGACCCGCCTCTGGGTGTACCTAGGAGGGTGTCTAGAGAGCTTTAGTCCCACTGGGGATGTGGGGGGCGCTGTCTGAGGGCTAGACCAGCAGCCTCATGCTCCTGTCGCCACGCCTTCCCTCCGCGATGGACTGCTCCCTAGACCGTGAGCTAGAATAAGCTCTGCCTTCATTAAGTGGGTTTTTATCCAGTATTTAATCCCAGTGATGAGGAAAAGAAATGACCGGAACAGGAACAAATGTGCTATCTGTGCGGACACGGAGGAGAATGGAGTCACTATGAACCCGGAGGCTCTCCCAGGGCGGGCCCTGTGCATGGAAGCAAAAAGACTGTGCGCAGTGGCTGACATCTTTCACCCTCGTGCCCCCAACCTCAGCTAAGAGATTCCCCAGCCATCAGGCCCCACCCCCACCCCACCCAGCAGGCCCCACCCCCCAGCCATCAGGCCCCACCCCATCCCACCTATCAGGTCCCGCCCCACCCCAGCTATCAGGCTCCACCCCCACCCCACCCATCAGGCTCCACCCACCCACCAGGCCCTGCCCCCACATCAGGCCCCGCCCCACCCCATCCATCAGACCCCACCCCACTCATCAGGCTCCACCTCCACCCCAGCTGTTAGGCCTCACCCCCACCCCACCCATCAGGTCTCACACCCACCCCACCCATCACACTCACCTTCTGGTCATCTGTCCTACTGCTGGCTGCTTTCACCTGTAGGGTCACCTCCAGCTCGGGGTCCAGAGGCCATTTGGAGGCCCCCATGGTACTTTTCTTGGCTGGAGGACCGTGGGTGACACCTACGATAACTCCTGCGGAGGCTGTGATGCCGAAGGATGTGTAGCCCTTAGGAGCAGAGCTGCGGAGTGACAGAGGTGGGCTGAGGCACCCGTGGTGAGAGGGCGCACCGCCATATTGTTCCCAGCCATCCTTTTCCCAGCAGGAGGAAACACTGGCCACCACAGGGCTTGCCTGGTCAGAGAGTAAATCTGGTATGATTACCAGGAGGGACCGAGAACACAGGACGGCAGTCTTCTTGACTGGAGGCCTTACACTTGGACCAGAGAGACCGCAGAGGGAGGCGGATGTCAAAGGCACCTCCCACACACCCGTAGAGCAGTGTGCACACGGGGGACCATCACCAGTGGGCATGCCAAGGGCTTTGTGTGTATAAAGAACCACACACAGGGGGCTGGAAAAATGGCAATACCCCTCCCCCCCAAACAAAGATCCCACAAATATAACAACAATGGAAACAAAATCACACAGGTTTCTGGAGTTGTGGCAGAGCAAATATTCTCTCTCTCTCTCTCTCTCTCTCTCTCTCTCTCTCTCTCTCTCTCTCTCTCTCTGTGTGTGTGTGTGTGTGTGTGTCAGAGTCTCTATGTAGCCAGGGCTGACCTGGAACTCACATAGTAGACCAGGCTGGCCTGGCCTGGAATTCATGGAGTCTGACTCCTTGGGACTGGGATTAAAGGCATGCGCCACCCCCACCTCCCCAGGGGAACAGCAGATCTTCTTGAGGCTCACCTCACACAAAACAACTGGATCAGGGGAGAGATACATTTTAAAACACAACAGGAGTTGGGTTAGGTAGTGCTGGCACACACCTTTAATCCCAGCACTCGGGAGGCAGAGGCAGGTGGACCTCTGACTTTGAGGCCAGCCTGGTCTATAGCGTGAGTTCCAGGACAGCCAGGGCTGTCTCGGGGTGTGGGAGGTGTGGGGTGAGAAGCAACATTTGAAGGAGTGGATGAGGGGACAGGAGTAGAGCTGGAGGCTGGAGAGAGAGCGGAGAAAAGTCGTCAGCACGGTCCTTGTCAGCACGGTCCTTATAGATGAAATTCTCCAGATGAAATGTAAAAGCTTGCTGGGAGCCAGCCTGACCCAAGGCTTTCTCAGAGGTCTCAACGAAACCAAGGGAACTTTAGTTCTGACTCCTTGTGCAGGGTGGGCATGGCAAGAAGGTCTATCTGGGGCTGGGGCCAGGGTCTCCGGGGAGTTTAGCTTCCAGCTTCAGTTTCTAGGAACCTGACCCTCCCCCACCCGGAGAGACTGGAGTTATCTGTGCGGAGGGTACTGTGTGCTTAAGCTGCGATGCGCTCTCAGTGCCCCATGTTCCTTTTGTGCAACATTGCTGGGTTAGCTTCCTGCTGACTTCGTCCCCCTGTAAGATGGCTTTCCGCTGACTCTGCTCTTTTCCCCTGTAAACTGTGTAGAAGATACCATACTTCCTAATAAACTTGCTTAACATTAAGGCATCATCTTCTGGTCTCAATTTTGCTATCTTCTTTATTTTCTCATCTCCTGTCCTTCCCCTTCCTTGGGACCTTGTCACTGAGGAGCAACCTGCTGGTCCTGGTAGAAGGATTGTCTCCAAGGACCTCTCCCTCTCTCTTTCTCTGGAATATACACACACACACACACACACACACACACACACACACACACACACACACATATTCTCCCCAGAGACCTGCCGTAGCCAAGGTGCGGTCCTTGACTCAGGGGCAGCAGTCTCAGGCTCCCCGGAAACTGGGGACGACCGTTTTTCAAGGCTGCTGCAGACTTGGGGCTGGAGCCCAGAGGTCTGGGCTTCCTCATGTCTCCAGGGTGCTCCGTGCACCCTCAGGCATGAGAACCGCACCCAGGAAACTACTGATGGGGGCTGATGAGTTACCCAACTGAGCGGAAGCTGAGGGACCGGGAACCCAGGCTCTGCAAGGCACGGATGAAGCCAGTGGCTGAGAAAAACCTGTATTTTATTTTATTACGATTATTTTTTATGAAGCAAGTGGAATTGTTTCATTTCAAAGTCAACGGAACCCGCGGGACAGAGGAAAGAGCTCCAGGTTTCTTTCTCAAGAGACTCTGAGGTGAAGAAGCTGGGAGGTGGGGGCAGGGAGGAGTTGCAGGCTTGGGCCAGTCCCAGTCGGGACACAGCACCAGGGTAATGGAGGAGTGACAGTGACAGTCACAGCGAGGCCAGTGGAGGAGGAAGGTTCCAGGTGCGGAGGAGCCTGGCTTCTGGAACATTCTCTGTCCTTTCTCATTTCCTCACGCCCACCTTTTGACTCCACACCACACTCTAGGATCAGAGCTACTTGAGCAAAGAGGGCAGAGAGGGACTTTCCTGGAGGACTGTGGGAAAGGCTGGGGATGATTTGGAGCCTGCCCTGGGGAGATGGCAAGAGAACGAACAGAGAAGGGTTTTGTTTTTAAGTGTATCCCCTCCCACCCCCGCTTTTTCTGCAAAAAGATTCCAAGGTGTTTGAGGGCCAACTTTCTTTCACTCAGCCAACAAAATAGAAACAACTATGCACGCGGTCCGGCCCTCCCTGCGCATGCGCGTACCCTGCCCCCGGTGTGCGCATGCGCAGATGCAGAGGAGTAATTATTTGCCTAATTAATAGCACTCACTCATCCCCAACATAGGCCGGGGGTCCCATTGTGGACACCTTCTAGTGTCCCCCCAGCTCATCTCAAACCACAGGTGGCCTCTGCTTTGTCACAAGTGAGGAGCTTGTTACCTGGTCTCCATGCTTGTGGGGTTAGGGTTGGGTCCCCCGACTCACTGGGCTGCAGAGACCGACATCCCTGGTCTAAGGGCTTGTTCATCTAGCACTGCCTGGGAGGGGCAGCTAAAATTATTTATTGTCTGTCTGTCTGTCTGTCTATTTATTTATTTACTTATTTATGTCAGATCCTGGTTGTGGCCATGTGAAAGGCACAGGACTTGAGTTTGAACCCCAGCACCCATGTGTTAAAGCTAAGCGTGGGGGTGAGTGCTTGCAGTCCTGGTGGTGGGAGGCAAAGGTGGTGCCCCATGCCTTGAGAAAGGCAGACGTTCTTCCAATGGCTCACCCAAGCTGCGCGCCCCAACCCAGCACACGCCTCCCATCCTTTATTCTCTTCGGACCCAGGCGCTTGCTGCCAAGCCATCCGACCTGAGTTTCATTCCTGGAGAGAGCCGACGCCCACAGGCTGGCCTCTGATCTAGGTACAGAGTCTGAGAAATGACTCCTGAGTTTGTCCTGGCCTCCACAGGCTCCCACACACCCCTGCATCTACAAATATGCCCACACCTGCAGGCACATACGAAAAAAGCATCTGTGACCTAGATCCAAGGAGAGAGCTAGCCTGGGATCCTGGCAAGGACACTGGGCTAGCTCTGGCCCCTATCATCTCCTTGGTACCCACCCTTGAGCAGCTTGTCCTCTGGGAGTAGGAGGCCTCTGATGATGCCAGGCTTTCTTTTCCCTGTGTTCTCAGCCTCTCACCGGTGGCCTGGGGACCACCCACACCCCGAGTGCTTTCCTGCTGCTGAGGTCAGACAGCCACTGACCCATTGACCCTGGGCACCTCCCAGAGGCTTTTATGGACATCACTTGGGCCACGATGCCCAGCTCTGTGGGGGAAGCTGCTGCAGTTCCCACATGAAAGGCTGCATCAGACTCCACCCACGAGACTTCCTCAACTGTCCTGTGTGACCCGGACCCTGGCAAAGGTCTCAGTGCTCAGTAGGTACTCAGCTTATATTTGTTGAATGAACAAGGAAATGGAAGAATGAATAAATGAACTGTTGGGGATCTTCCCAGTACTGTGCAGAGTACCTAACAAACAGCACCTCAGAGTACTTAACAAATAGCACTATGGAATACCTAACAAACAGCACTGTGGAGTACCTAACTGCAGAATACCTAACACACAGCACCCAGAGTACTTAACAAACATCACCATAGAGTACCTAACAAGCATCACTGCGGAGTACCTAACAAACAGCACCTCAGAGTACTTAACAAACAGCACCACAGAATGCTTAACAAACACATTTGGAGTTGCCACACTTATTCCTTAAAGTCATTTCATGAGGTAAGGAAACTGAGGCTCAGGTGCCCAAGCCCTCCCCACTGTCAGCCTTATAGCAGGGACTATTTCTCCCTTGTTAGACAGCTCTGTAATTCCTTGCACTGAGGGCCTGGCAGTGGTATTTATACTTCACAGAGAGCTAACTGGCATGATAGGTCCCATACCTCCGGCTTATCTCTCTAGCAGATCTCTTGTCCAGAACCTGAGCTGGGCCAGCAGCGCCTAGCCCCTGCCTGCCCCACCCTGCCCCCACAGGCCCCGGATCTGCCCCTCTCACCCACGGACATCCAGCGGGGTCGCCGTGCCCACCACACACACGGCATGGGTGGGCTGCTCAGGGGCCACATGGATCACCGCACCCTGGGCCATCTTCGGTCAGCAGGCAGCAGGAAGCCCCTGGTCTGGTTCCTTTATAGTTTCAGGCAAGTCCATGAGTCAGCACCTGCCCTGCCCCGGAGGCCCAGCCCCTCTCCACTCAGAGCCTCCTCTACCCTGGGCCATCCAGGACCCTCCCCCGTGGGTGTCCATGGCAACAGCAGAAGAGTGGGGCACCTGGAAGCCTGGGAGGGAAGAGCACAGGCTGTGCCCTTAGCCACCCTTGCCTGGACCAGGACTACATATCTTGCCCAAGCACACTTCACAGGACATTGGAAAGAAGGGGAGAAAGTCAGGAGAAGGCTAAATAGAAGGCTATCCTGGGCGTGGCTGAGGTACCCTCCCTTCTCATCGGGACCCCTCTCTCAGCTGAAATGCAGCCCCCTCCCCCATCTCATCCTTGAAGCATCTCTGAGGTCTGCCCACATCATCACACCCACTTTCCAGATGAAGAAACTGAGGCACAGGGAGGCTCCGCAGCCAGTCAGGATTTGAACAGAAGCATGACCACAGGGTAGGGCCTTTATTAGCAGTCTGTCCCAGTGACATGGTCTTTTTAAACCTTAGGACAAAGGCTTCTCCCTGCAACGCCATGCATCCAGGGGCAGGTGACTGCCAGCCCATTTTATAGAAGGGAAAACCGAGGCTCGGAGAGGGAAAAGATACTTGTTTTAGGGGACATGGATTGCCTGTGGCAGGGCTGGGGGGGGGGGGAACTGAGTTGCCTGACCTAGGTGAGGTTTGCTGCCTACCCTGGGTGTCTGCCTCTACGGGACCTCCCCCATAAGACCAGATGGTGCAGGTGTGGGCCGCACCTGCCCCGAGGGCACTTATGAGGGCGTTGCTGATGGGGTGAACTGGGGTTGGGGGTGGACAAGTCCTAACAGGCAGCACCCGGAGACCGTGTGTTTCAGAGGCTGCTGAGAGCACAGGGTGTTTGGGGGGCTGTAGGACTGCGCTTTTCATGTTCTCCTTTGGCTTCGCATCAAAGGCTGCAGGATTTGGTAGACTTGAGCACATGGCCTCCTTGCCAGCATCCCCAGAGCTCAGCACATGTGTGCTGGAGAGGAGGCCGCTGGGGCTCTGAGAGGCCAAGAAAGGCTCCTGGGTCCAGCGATCCCTGAATAGGAGCTAGGACCAGGGTCACTTCCTGTCCTCAGGGGGTTTGGGACAAGAGCCAGTCCAGCTAAAACGACACGGTAGGAATCCATTTTGTCCCTCCTGTCCCTCCACCATGTGAGTCCCGGGGATCAAACCCAGGTCACCAGGCTCTCTGGCAAACACCATCTCCCTGGTCCCCGGCTTGATTTTTGAGACAGGTTCTCTCATTGGCTGCAACCCACAAAGTACACTCTGCTGGCTTCCAGTGAACCCCAGAATGTGTCTCTGCCTCCTCAATGCTGGGATTCAAGCGTGGGCCGCCCCGGCAGGGCCTTGTATACGTGTTACACACCTGTGCACATCTGTGTGAGTGTGAGTGAGCCCGTGTGTGAGCATGTAGAAGCCACGGCGCAATGCTGAGCGCTACCTTATGTTTCGAGTCAGGGTCTCTCACTGACCCCAGAGCTTGCTGATTGGCTGGCCTGGCTGGCGAATGAGCTCTACCTTATCCCTTGTCTCTGACTCACATTCCCTGCTACTGCCCCTGCCTTTTTCTTTTCTTTTTCTTCCTTTTTTTTTTTTTTGTTTTTTGTTTTTTTTTGTTTTTTTGTTTTTTTTTTTTTTCGAGACAGGGTTTCTCTGTGTAGCCCTGGCTGTCCTGGAACTCACTCTGTAGACCAGGCTGGCCTCGAACTCAGAAATCCACCTGCCTCTGCCTCCCGAGTGCTGGGATTAAAGGCGTGCACCACCACGGCCTGGCTGCCCCTGCCTTTTTCTGTGGGTGCTGGGGATCCAAACTCAGGCCCTCAGACTTGCAAGGCCAGCATTTCACTGACTGAGCTGTCACCCCAGACTTAGGTTTTTAAGATGCTCAGTGTACTGCGGGATATTTTTCTTGTTAAATAATAGTAACTTATTATTATCACCATTATTATTAGAAGTAGTATCATTACTTATTATTATTATTATTATTATTATTATTATTATTATTATTAATGTTGTTATCATAGTGCGATGCAGGCATGCCTGGAGGTCAGAGAACAAATCTGTAGATCTGACCTCCCCTGCCACCTTTACAGAGGTTCTGGGGATCAAACTGAGGTCGTCAGGCTTGGCAGCAAGCTCCCTTTCCCACTAAGCCATCTTGCCGACCCAAGGTAGCCATTGTCAAATGATGGCTACCATCAAGCTATCTCTCACATAGGCAGCTGTGTTTCTGTCACATTTTCTTTGGCCTGCCTTCTCTGATGAGCACTTAGATTTATGGCTGCTCTCCCAAATACTGATTTATCGTTCTACGCCCCCGGAAGTGGGATCTCGGAGTCAGATGCTTGCTTTCCAAATGATTCTGTCAAACTACACCTACCTGAGCCTGCTCCTCGACATCCCTGTCCCATCCCTGTGTGTTTGGTTTCTGTTTCCACGGATGTCCCCGATGACGACACCTACAGACGCTTCAGATGTCGGGTATCCGACGTTAATCAGCGCAGGCCTTGCAGAAGCTGGACTACTTTGAAGATTCACCCCTGTGCTTCGACTGTAAAGCCCTGGATCGCATCTCTACAACAGCAACTTGAGGGCTGAGCCGGCAGCCTTCAGAAGTAACACTGACATCTGAATTTGTACCTGGGGAGGGTTTAAAATAACACGGACACCTACACTTTCCTCAGGCATGCGTGGGTGATTCCCTTCCTGAGCCTGTTTATTCGCCCAGTGGATTCACACCCAGCAGAAGGTTGCTGGGCAGGGTACAACGGCCAGGTGTGGTCAACATGGCCCGGGGCTTCTGGTCTCTTCAGTGCTTCTGCTCCCTGTCCTCCAGACCTCACCAAGCAGGGTCACTTGTCATCTGTCACTCATGGTCCCTTGGTGTAGACTGAGCAAGCTTCCCAGTAGTTACAGAAGTCATAAGTAATCAGGGTGCATACTCGCACCCCTTGGCTGCTTCCCAGCCGCAGTAGCTGGCTGGCCGTTTGTCTGGCTGTTGGTTCAGTGTTTCCTGCCACTGGCAGGTACACTATCTTCTAGGTCTCAAGGATTCAGGCTTTGGCTTCTTTGGAATGTTATTGTTAACGAACTTGGGGTCATAGTCTATGTGACCCAAGAAGCCAGGTGGAGCCACCCGATCTCAAGAAGCCAATTAAAGCAACCATATAAATAGCAAAAAGCAGGGAAAGGAGATTTAGTGTGGCCACATTGGGAAGAGGGACAAAGAGATACAGTGACCCTCTCAAGTCCATTATCAGAGTCCTGAAGTGAGACTGAAATTTAACTATAGGGCTGGAGAAAGTGGCTCAGCGAATAAGAGGGCTTGCTCCCTTGCTGGGACCTGAGTTCGGTTCCCGGTGCCCACGTGGCAGTTCACAATCATCTGTAACTCCACTTGCAAGAGATCTGATGTCCTCTTCTGGCCATTGTGAGCACACACAGACACGCAGACACACAAATAAAAATAAAATTTAAAAGTTCTTTAACTTTTAAACAAAGGGGCAGGGATCTGCATATCTAAGCATCTCACGGTCCAGGTGTCCGGCCGACCTCTGACCTGACCTGTCGTTATCTGGGCTCTAGTTTCTTCAGAAGGGCAGTCTAGTAAGTTGTTGGTACACTGGGAAGTCTTATATGGGAGACAAGTTTCCAGTCTTTTCCTTTGACGACCATGAGATACCCAGGGGGATTCCGGTGTTGGCGTGGTCCACCATTTCAATAGTCTGATAGTCAAATTGAGGGACAGACACAGGAGTCTCTAAAATATCCTTATCTCTGGCAAGCCAGTTACACATCGATGGTTGATATATGGCCCGAGTGCAGAGAATATCCCAGGGCTGTACCCTGAGCTCTGGGCGACCCTCTCACCTGGGAGAGAAAGGGTCTGTAAGAATGCACAGCTCCTGCTCCACTCCTGCTGCTCAGATCTGACAGTGGAGACATAACACAAAGGCCTTGTTAATTTAGGAACAAGAGATTATTCTGGGCTGGGTGGTAGTGGTGGTGCATGTCTTTGATTCCAGCACTGGGGAGGCAGAGGCAGGTGGATCTCTGTGAGTTCGAAGCCAGCCTGGTCTACAAAGTGAGTTCCAGGATCAGCCAGAACTACATAGAGAGAAACTCTGCATTGAAGGGTGGGAGAGGCAATATTCTGTTTTTTTGGGTTTTTTTGTTTGTTTGTTTGTTTTTTGTTTTTTGAGACAGGGTTTCTCTGTGTAGCCCTGGCTGTCCTGGAACTCACTCTGTAGACCAGGCTGGCCTTGAACTCAGAAATCTGCCTGCCTCTGCTTCCCAAGTGCTGGGATTAAAGGCGTGCACCACCACTGCCTGGCAATATTCTGAAGCTAAATATGACTGGCTATAGTCCGGTAACATTCACGCTCTTGAATTGAACAGAATTATGTACTAGTGCAATAACAGTTCCATGAAATTTTTACAGAAATAGAACAAAAAAAGAAGTCACAGCCGGGCAGTGGTGGCGCACACCTTTAATCCCAGCACTTGGGAGGCAGAGACAGGCGGATTTCTGAGTTCGAGGCCAGCCTGGTCTACAGGTGAGTTCCAGGACAGCCAGGGCTACACAGAGAGACCCTGTCTCGAAAAACCAAAAAAAAAAAAAAAAAAGAAGTCACAAATCAGTGGTATGTGGTGGTGCACACTTTTAATCCCAGCACTTGGGAGGCAGAGGTAGGCAGATCTCTGAGTTCAAGGCCAGCCTGGTCTATATATCAAGTTCTAGACCAGCCAGGGTCTAGAAACAAAACAAAACACATTCATAAATGAAAGTGTTTTTCAAATGCGCCGGTGGGAACACCAGGTCGATGGGGACAGAAGCTCAGGGAAGCCCTGCCACAGGCCTCAGAGACTGTCTGATGACATTCTGAGTGCTGAGGTGCTGGAAGCCAGTGGTTTGGTACATCACACCCCCAAAGACCTCAGTGACAGTCACGGGGCGTCACATCAGATGCTGGTGGTCTAGGAGTGGCCACCACAGGCACTAAAGAGAGTACAAAATAATTTTGCTCCCAGATCTGCAACTCCAGGGGAACCAGTGTTCTCTGGCCTCCATGCGCACCTGAACACTTGTGGTGTGTATAGACTCATGAAGGCACATTACACTCTGCTGGCTAGTCTTGTGCAAATTAACACAACATAGTGTTATCTGAAAGGAGGGACCCTCAATTGAGAAATCCATAAGATTCAGCTGTAGGGAATCTTTAAAATTAGTGAATGGTCTGAGGGCCCAGTGCATTGTGGGTGGTGCCATCTCTGGGCTGATGGTCCTGGGTTCTATAAGAAAGCAGGCTGAGCAGGCCGGTAATTAGCTCTATTCCATGGCCTCTCAGTAGCGCCTGCCTCCAGGTTCCTACCCTGCTTGATTGAGTTCCTGCCCTGACTTCTTTCAATGATGAACAGGGAGTGGTATGGAAGTGTGAGCCTAATAAACCCTGTCCTTCTCAACTTGCTTTTTGGTCACAGTGTTCCATCACAGCAGCAGAAACCCTAAGAGACACACACATACACACAGACACATATATACACACACCACACACACACACACACACACACACACACACACACACACACACACACACACACACACTATGTGCATGCAGTGCCTCTGGAGGCCAGAAGAGGGCGTTGGATCCCCCTGGAACTGGAGTTACAAGTGGTTGTGAGCTGCCTGAGGCTGGGAACTGAGCCGGGGTCCTCTGCAAAAGCAGCAAGTGCTCTTAATCACAGAGCCATCTCTCAGTCCCCGAGGAGGAGGAGGAGGAGAGCTGGGAGCACACAACCATGAACAGACACACAGACACACACAACCATAGACAGACAGACAGAGACAGAGAACTCTAATGGGCTCACAGACCCTGGAGCCCAGCTGGGGAGTCTGGAGGAAGAATCCTGACTAGATTCTTCGGGTGAGACTCAACCTCCTTCTCTCCCTTCTAGTCTGCTTGCTCTCACCAGATAAGTGAAACTATTGACACAGCTGTCCTACACCCACACACTTAGGGACTCTTCTGGCCTTGGCATGGCGGCACGATGCTATCTTGCTCTTTTGGGAGCTCCAGGCAGCTGGCCCCTTGCCAGGAGAATCCCAGAACTCCTTCTCTGTGAGCTGCCCAGTTGCCCACTGCCTGTCACGAGCTCGGCTTGATCTGCTCACGTGTGCATTCCACGTTCTTCTTGTCAGCCACCATCTCTTAAAGTTGCACAATGTAGCAGTCATCAGGAGGACGTGTAAATACATGGGAACTTTAAAGACCATTGAGCTGAAGTCTACGCTAATACCACACAGCTAACGAGACAGACTTTAGGAGATGTCTGTGGTCATCTCCCTGACTGCACCCCTCCACCCCAAGCACAACTGGGCAAGCGTTTTCCAGCTATTATACCCTTGTTTTTCTTTATGGGTTTTACAGTATTGTTTGGACTTGCCTTTGTGTTGACAGATGGATGCCATATGCCTCTGTGACTTGTTTCTTTAATGCTGTGCTGTTAGGGGATTCATCCATGTAACCAACTGTGTGGGGTACAGATGGTCCATGGTCTGTATGACCTTTCAGCCTGTGCATGTGTAGCAATATAGTTATGCGTCCTATGGGCAGCAGGAGTTCAAGTTTTTGGTTAATACGACCCTTGATGATGGGGGACAGCTTTAGAGCTCTCCCAGTTATTCATGAGCAGGCTGTGGCCACTGCCAACTCGACGTGCGACAAGTCGTTTTTCATGGTTGTACAGTCACACGTCGTTAGCGGCTGTGAGACTCCAGCTGCCCCGTACTGTTGCTAACCTCTGCTGCTGCTCTGCATGGCTGTTTGTCTTCTCTGCACCCGGGATGTATCATACATCCCTTGTTTGCTTGTTTTTTGTTTGTTTGTGTCCCTGTGTGATGTGTGGGACAGCTGGAGGATGTGGGTGTGGAGGTCAGAGAGCAATTTTCAGAAGTGGATTCTCTCCTTTCACCACGGGGTTCTGGGGATTGAACTCAGGTCTCCCTGCTTGGTGGCAAGTGCCCTGATACCTTGACAGCCCCCTTTGGGCCTATTTGAGCAGCGAGTGAATGGACTCAGGCTTGGTAGATTGAGGTTTCTTGTGGCTCCCAAATGTCAACAGCACCAGAGCGACTTTTAGAGGGCCTGTCAGAACACAAATGGGGTCTGGGACTCAGTTGCCCCACCTACTCTGTACAAAGCCCTGGTCCATACCCAGCACCCCACAAAACAGGTATGATGGTGAAGGCCTGTACTCCCAGCACTTGGGAGGGAGAGGCCACGAGGGTTAGAAGTTCCAGGTTATCCTCAGCTACAGAGCAAGTTGGAGGCCTGTCTGGGCTCCATGAGACCCTGTGTCTAAGTAAATAAACAAATCCCCAGGCTTTCTCACTGAGCTGAGTGGAGACTTTCCCATCAGAGTTATGAGGGTGGAATAGCCTGGGAGGGGATGGACAGGGCTTGCATCCAGCTGGACTTAGAAAACTAAGAAATGAATATCTTGGTGTGTGCAAGACTCCCATACTCCTTAAAGAACATAGACGACTCCTGTCTCTCCCAACTTTGGGATGAAGAAAGGCCCATCCATAAGACGTCTCTCAAAGCCACAGCTGCAGAGTGGTAGCTAAGGACCTGACTCCATGTCCCCTGATGGAAGTCTACTCATGCTGAGAATCTCATTGGTGTTCTGCCTTCCAGTTTAAAAAAAATAAAATGAGGCTGAAGCCCACAGTTCTGGGTGTCTGGTTACGGTAATTAATAATGAGCCACAGATTTGAGGACAGCCAGGATTCAATTAAAGACCCATCTGGGGTCTGGGACTGCCTTCCATGCTGGTCCTAAGCTCTTCAAAGGCAATGGAGCAGTGTCTCCATTGTCCATGTCTCTGGATGGCCACACTGGCCGTGAAACAGAGAAGCCCTGAGTGAGACCATGTCCCTAGCAGCTTATAAGAGCTATTTCAAATCCCTGCCACCAGAGAACAATGAAACTCGGGGACCCTGGTTCAGGGCCCAGCAGTGAGAGACTGTCTTAAAGAAAGCAAGAGCCTCCATCTTCTTGTGTGTTTCCCGTTGTCTTCAAGTCTTTGGGAGTGGCTCTGGCGTTGTACTGCGGGCGTCAGGAAACAGGTGCCTGCTTTGTCATCAAGGCTCTGCTGTAGTCAAACTTCTGTGGACAGACAGCTGTCACTTCAGAATATGCCAACAACAAGAAAAAGCGGTTAAAAAAAAAAGCAGTTAAGAGACTCATTGCATGACACTGCAGACCGTGGAGCCAAATATATCTTACTTTTTTTTTTTTTTTAGAATTAAAAAATATGTATGTGTGTGCTTGACAGCACGTATGTATGCAGGCACCACATGTGCACAGTGCCCACAGAGGCCAAAAGAGGGCATCAGATCCCCTGGAACTGGAGTTACAGAGGGTTGTGAGCTACCATATGGGTGCTGGGAACCAAACCCAGGTCTTCTGCCAGAGTACCGAGAGCTTTTAACTGCCCAGTGATCTCTCCAAGCCTAACAAAGTGTATTTATGGTTTGGTTTTGTTGGTTTGTAGCCCTGGCTAGCCTTGAACTCACTCTGTAGACCAGGCTAGCTTTGAAATTATAGAGATCTGCCTGCTTCTGTCTCCTGAGGGCTGGGTTTAAAGGGTGTAGGTGGCCATGTCCTCCTCCTCCTCTCCCTCATCGTCTTCTGCTTCCTCAGTTACTTCAAATTACATCCTTTCCAGCCACATAGCAACAGATCGCTGAGTGGGTGCATGGAGACCTCTTAGCAGCTCCCAGCAGTCCCTGGAGACAGAGGCCAGCACTATCTCCATCTGACTGAGGAGAATAAACTCTAGAAAGGGTAAGCAATTTGCCCCAGGTCACACAGCTATCGAATGGCATAGCCAGGATGTGTATCTGGCGCTATCTGATCTGTGTCACAGCCATGGTCACTGACTGTCTGGGACACATACAGTATCTCTTCCATATACAGCTAATGAATTGAGAGAGTGTAGAAAGAGGCTCCTGACTCTTCCCCATCCACAGAGCTCTCGCTCCTGAGCAGAGTCTACACAGGGTGGCAAATAAAACCTCAACCTACTGCATTGGCACACCGCTGCTTCCTCCCTTGTAAACAGGAAGGCAAGAGAAAGAAGACAGAAGACCACTTCTGTCTTCAAGCTCCGTGTCCCAGAGGGCAGCATCTGTCCTTAAGCTCTTAGAGTTTTCTTTTCTCCTTCTTTTCTATTTCTTTGTTTTGCTTTGCTTTTTACATTGAAGAAGCCCCTCTATTTTTCGTGTGTGTGTGTGCACGCACACGTGTGTGCATGCATTTGTATGCATGAATGCATTTTTATTCTTCGTGTGTACACTTGCACAGGGAGGTCCAAGGCTAATGTCTGGATTCATCCTCAAACACTCTTCTACTTTACTTCTTGAGGCACATGGTAATCCTGTGATTCTCCAGAAAAACCTACTCCATCATCCTGGGCCAAGATGGAGATGGTTAGTTACCTGGTTCCTGGGCTGGTGGGGCTTGCAGGTTAATCTTGGGGCATTACACTGGGTCTTTCAATCAAACTCAGAACTTGCCAAGATGGTTAGTCTTACTAACCTGCAGGCATAGGCTGGCACTGCTCAGCCACAACTATGACAGCAAATAAAACATGTCAGGGGGAGAAAAACCTTTTTTTTTGGAGACAAGTCTAATGCAGTCCAGGCTGAATGTGTTATCTAGCCAAGGATGACCTTGAATTTCTGATCCTCCTGCGTCTGAGTGCTAGGTCTGCATTGGTGAACCATCGTACCTGGTCACATGGTGCTGGGATGGGAGCCAGGGTCTCCCGAACGCTGTGCAAGTGATCTGCCAGACAGCCACATCCCTGCTTTGCAATATATATATTTTTTCCTGCCTCATTTTTGTTTCTGTTTGTTTTCTTCTGGGAGTGTGCAGTTTCCTCCTTCTCTGCTTAAAGTAGACTTGACTCTGGGAGGCAGTTGTCCAGCCAAGGATTACATTTCCCAGCGTCCCTTGCACTCAAATATAGCCAAGAGCAATGGTGCAAGTCCCTTCTTACAAGCAGGTTTGTCTTCTCTCTCTTCCCTTCTGTTTCTCAGGCTCAAGTTCATTGTGACTTTGGAAAACACACTTGGAGACTGTCTGGGTCTCTGAAGGGCAGTGGGGAGGGGAGCTGTCCCATCCAATCCTGACACACAGTGTACCCATTATTCAGACCTTCATCTCGGCAACCTGTTTATTATTGTGTCAGTGTGGGTGGAGCACATACCACGGCTTGAAGGTGGAGGCCAGAGAAAAATTTGGGGAGTGCGTCCTCTCCACTGTTCTGTGGCTTCCAGCGATCAACTCGGGTTGCAGGCATGTACAGAAACGGCCTGGATTGCCTGAGACATCCCCTCAGCCCTGAACCACCTTCAGCTGTGGAGCTGGGCAAGCCAGGCAGGTTTATAATGGCTAGGTTTGTCTACGCCTTCTAGTGTCTGTTGGAGGAGGCATCCTCCCACGCGGATACTTCCCTGATCCGCCTGTGAATCCTCTCATAGAGCTATTGCTCCGCCTTTCAATAAAGCTAGGGAGCTCAATATATATTCTAGAGGAATTCGAGAAGATATGCTCTCAGGAACCACACCCAACATTGAAAGACTTTTTATTTTGGTTTGGCTTGGCAGTATCTCACACATGCCAACCTGGGCCCAGGAATACACAGCATTGCTCTGAGGCAGGAAAGAAAGACAGGAAAAATTATGGGTGATAGATGATTTCTCCTCCAGTGAAACGAGCCAATTCAAGCCAGATTAGAAAGTCAGGTTTATTAGGAAAACTGCTCTCAAGTGGGTGAGTTCACTGGCCCCAAGGGCCAAGGCCAGGGAAGTCGCCATGGGGAGAGGGGGTGTAGGGAAGGGAGAGAGAAAGGGGTGTGGGCACAGAGAGAGAAGAGAGGGAGAGGGAGAGGGAGAGGGAGAGGGAGAGGGAGAGGGAGAGGGAGAGGGAGAGGGAGAGGGAGAGAGAGAGGCAGGCCAAAATGTCTGGATCATATAAGGAGATGCCTCTGGGGGAAGGGCAGTCCAGCCCCTAGGCTGGAAAGTTCAGGGTTTGGGATAGGGCCTGCCAGGTACGCACTGAAGGATGCTGGGAGAACCTGGAGGCCAGGTCTGCTTTGGTATGTAAAATACACACCTTAGCCCCTTGTCCCTGGGTCCGAAACCAAACGTGTGTGTGTGTGTGTGTGTGTGTGTGTGTGTGTGTGTGTGTGTACCATGCGTGTGTGTGCCCACAGAGGCCACAGGGGGCATCAGATCCCCTGGAGCTGGAGTTATGGATGGCTGCGAGCCACTAGGCATGAGAGAGAGTGCTGGGAGTTTAACCCTCTCCTTGGTCCTTCTAGATAGCAGTAAGCACACAACTGTGGAGCCATCCATGTCTTCAGCTCTCAGGAGTGTTTCTGAGCACACTCCCTCCCACAGAGCACTCAGCATGTCTTGGGATTATCTTTAATAAAGACTCCAACTCTGCTTCCTACTGACTATATCAAAGCCACAAATGCTGCTTTGATCTGAGCCAAGATCCTTAAATATCAGGGGGCCTCCTCAGGCTGCTGAGGGTGTCAGTGTGGAGCTGTGTGTCTGTCCCTTTGCTACTGGCACTTGGACACACTCAGAACTCCTACCCCAACAAAACAGCCTCAACACTGCAGCCCTGCCCCAGCCCCTCCCCCAGCCACGCCCCGCCCCGCCCCCTGCCGGCCTGGTCCCTGGCAGCTTGCTCAGTCCCTGAGTCCCGCATCCCACCCTTAGGCTTGCTTCTCACTGATATCATCCTATCTGTTCACAAATCCTTGGCTCATTCTATAGCCACACTAATGCATTCTCACCTTAGGACCCAAATCTGGGATCATCAAGCCTCAGCATATCCCTGAGCAGGAGTCAAGCAAGCAAATGCACCAGCGGCAAGAAACCTCATTTTTGTTACCAAAGAAAGAGTAACATTAGACGCAGGACTTTTGTGCTTCTGTTTATTTTACGGCCAGCTGGACTCACAGAACACATCTTGAGTCAGCCACGCCCCTCCCTCTCTCAGTATGTGGAAAGGATCGAGTGCCCCACTGAGTCCTGCTTTGGTGGTGTCTAGGGTGGCACTTCCTGGGTCTATACTGCAGGATGGCTGTATAGGCAGAAGGCTCAGGGCTAAGTCAGCCAGCGGTCTCTTCTCCTGCACAGAATCCCCAGGCAACCCCCAGGCCAGTCAAGCATCCTCCCCAAGATGGTGGGACCTCCAGGGTCGATCCTGTCTTAGGAAAGGCACTCTTCCTGGGGAATCCAGTTTCCTAATCGTCTGCAGCCCTCCAGTCACTCCACTTCAGAGAAATTCAGAGAGGATTTGGATAACCAGATTCCCAGACATCAGAAGACAAGGAGTTTGTAGGGCTAAGAGGTATTGGCCACTCCAAAAGCACCTAGATGTACCCACTGCATGGCAGCTCAGGCTGGCTGGCAGTAAAGGCCCATCCTGGCTGGAAGCTTGCAGTGGGAATGATGGTCACACTTTGACCTGAATGGACCCCGGGGTGCTTCCTGGGAGGGGTAGACTCTCTTGTAGTCTACTTGTAAAAGAGTGTGTAAAATTGTCTGACTTTACAACCATCCCTAGCATGGCAGGAGACAGTGGCCAACCCCCCCCCCCGGCCCCCTGCCCCTGCCCTTCCACCATAGGAAGTACAGGCCAAGATGCTGACAAGGTCAAAGCTTCTAGACACCCAAGTGGATTTGCCCACAGACAGAGTTTTGGAGTATGTGAGGATGGTATTTAAAGCTATCCCCATGGGTCATGTCAAGGTCAAAGCCTCTAGACACCCATGTGGATTTACCCACAGGCAGAGGAGTTTGTGGGGATGGTATTTAAAGTCATCCCCCTGGCTCATGTTGATCCACATGACAGTCTGGTAGACATGGGGCCCTTCTCTGGGGGCACCAAGAGGATTCATGTCTGGGGTCTGAATGGGCAGCAGATGAAGGAAGACATTTCAAGAGAAAACGCTTCTGAAAGGCTTGGGTTACTCTGGGCATTCAGTCTAGAAACTGGGAGGCTCTAAGTGTTTCTTGCTCTGGGGTCTATCCCAGTCTCCATCCTCGAAGAGGATGCCCCATCCTGGGGGAAGGACGGGGCATGGGCGGTGGCTCAGGGTACCATGTGCCACCACTTGAAGGCAAACGGCTCCCGGCGCACGTTGGTGCCACAGTGAACCTCCCCGTGGAGCATGTGGTAAGGTGTGAAGTCGTCAATGAAGGTGCAGTGAAGACCCAGCGGCTCCAGCAGGGAGCGCACCTTCTCCTCCAGGCAGCAGCGGCCATTGATGAGAGGCCCGAAGGGCTTGGGGATGCCCAGGTGCTTGCCCAACACCAGCATGTTCACCTGTGGGAAGGTAGGGCCCTGGGTCAGAGGCGGGACCTCAGCATCACCTTCCCACCCTGGAAGCCCCAGGAGAATCTCGAATTATCTCCGGGCAGCTTTGAATATGTCTGCTTGCTCATTCCTGTGTGGGGGTAGGAAACCTGGCTGGATGAATCAGATACCTGCAGAGAGAAGTCACAGGCCTGTGACTTCCCCAGCCTCTGCCTCCATCACTGGTGGACTGTGGTGGCATCCATGTTTGTGTTACAGACCCCCCCCCACCTCCTAGGCTATCTCTGATTGGACCAAGTTAAACAGCTGACCAAGATGAACCAATCAGATTCTCTCTCCTAGGAAGTTAGTTGATATGGGGAGGGCCTGTATCTTGTAGCCATGTTCATTGTGGTCATTTGAATGAGAATAGGCCCCAAAGCCTCATATATATGAACAGCTTGGTCCCCAGCTGGTAGAACTGTTTGGGAAGGATTAGGAGGTGTGGCCTTGTTGAGGGAGGTGTGTCACTAGGGTAAGCTTTGAGCTTTCAAAAAGCCCACACCATTCCCGGCTAACTCTATCTACCTTCTACTGGTGGATCAGATGTCAACTCTCAGCTACTGCTCCAGTGCCATGCCTGCCTGCTGCCACACTCCTTGTCCTAGAGGTCATAGGCTCACTCTCTAAAACTGTAAGCCCTCATTAAATCTTTTCTTCTATATGATTGTCTTAATCATGGTGCTTTGTGTCTGTCTGCGGACCAGGAAAGGAGAGAGTGAGGCAGAGAGGGAAAACAGAAATGAGAGAGCTCCAGGCCATGCTAAAAGGCTTGCTACAGCTGTCCCCGCCCTCAGATGTCACAGTGTCCTTGTCAAATCTCAGCCGGCTTGGGTGGGCCTCTGTTTCTAGCCAACACAAGAACCTCAAGCCTTGCACAAACTTCCGGGAGCATGTGGATTAACTACAAGTCTGCCCCAAGCATGCAGGAAGGAAGGGGGCAGAGAAAGGCTTTGCAAACCAGGGCAAAAAGCCAGAGAAGGAAGGGAGGGCCGGGTCAGGGTTAGGGTTGGTAGATACAGGCTCGGAGAATGGTGAGTGGAGAGAGCAGCTGGTGGCCAGGGCAGCAGAGGCGAAGCTAGAGTTTCATCAAAGGCACCTCTTCTGTGCAGCCCTCTGGGATCTCCACTCCTGTCTTGGGTTGGTTGCACTTTGTTCTGTCTGTGAGCTGACCCTTTATCCGTTCACCACACAGAGTACTTGGTTGGGAATGTCCTCAGAGCCACGAGGAAAGGGTCCCTCACTGGAGAACAGGGACCATTCTCACAGGACAACTGTTTCTGTGCAGGGTGATGGGCGGCTAAGAACTGGGAGGACAGAAGCAGGCAGACCACCCTCAGCTCCTGGGTGATGCCATGTACCCTGCACACACGATGCTGGGCAACTTCTCTTCACATCACGGATATCAAATGTGTCCCTTCTTCCATGGGCAGCCACAGGAAGCCACAATGTCAGCCTGAGCATCCTGGGACCCTGATTCTCCTCACCGCCACACCTGGTCACCGCAATTCCACACATGATGGCAGTCAAATGTCTCTCCCAGAAGTGAGACTCACAGCCTAGCTGAGGAAGCCCAGGTGTTGACGTTTGGTCTGTCGCTATGTACTGTGAGGCTAACTTTGGTATGGGAAGGTCTAGGCCTACAAGCGAATTCTCACAGTTATCAGCTTTCGTTGTGCAAACCTTGTTCCTTAATTTAAAACTATTGGTTAAATAAAACTGGCTACTGCCAATCACTGGAGGTAGGCGGGTTTTGAGTTGCCTGGGTGGGGGTGGAGAGGAGGGGAGAAGAGAGAAAAAGGAGGGGAGAAGAGAAGGCGCCATGGGTAACGGATCATAAGGCCACTGGAGTCAGAGAAGCCCGGGCAGAACATGGCTAGTCATATCTCAGTGTAACTGACACGATAACATAGAATGGGGAAGTAGACATAATAGCTTAGAGGGTAGCTATCAGCCCAGCTCTAGTGCTGTCTAAGGCTTACTATAAATATAAAAGTCTTGTGTCTTTTATCTGGGATCTGAAATCTCTAAGGTGGAATAGAAATCCCCTATTCATATTAAATATTTACAACACCCAGGTACCGGGCGGGGAACTCACCAAGTCGGGGAAGAACGCCACCGCCTTCCTCTTCTCCGTCTTGAAGAGCTGCGGGATGTCAATGATGTCGCCCTCTGCCAGGCCCAGCTCCCGCTTCAGTACCTCACGGTTCCAGTCAATACAGCTCTGCAGGCAGACCAGGGACCAAACTGGAGAGACCCTGCCAGTGTGGCTGAGGCAGGTGCTCAAGAGCCCACCATCAACTATACAGCCCCTCCTGCCTAGATACCATCCTCCATGCCCCGCTCTTGCTAGCTAACATTGAGCTAACCCTAGAACACGCCATCCTAGACCCTGACTTAAGGGAGATCATTCGATACATGGTTTAAGATTCACCTGTTCAATAATGTGTGTGCAGTACCCATGCTGGCCAGCAGAGGGCATCAGATCCCCAGGCCAAAGGTAAAGTCATCATTTTGACTTGCCCGGGTTCTTCAGTTCACCACCCTATACCGGGCCATCGGGGTCACAAGCATTGTTCTTATTTCTGGATCTCCTTCCTTTTCCCTCCACACTCAACAATGCTATCCCAGTCTGTTCCCATCTGCCCCCTTCTCGCCACCTCCCCCGCCTCCCCTTGAAGGCTGGCCTCTGGTGGGATGCAGTGCCTTTGCCCGCTGATCTGACTCCCCTTCCTCTCCTCATCTGGGTCTCCACACAGTCCCAACCACAGGGGCACAAGAGGCCATCCTCTTAATCTATCTCGATGCTCACAGCCCTGGGTGCTCACAGTCCTGGGTGCTCACAGCCTTGGGTGCTCACAGCCCTGGCTGACGCTATTCCTTAGAGGCACAGGCCGCATACCCTTAATTCTCCCAGGTTAAAGGAGGGTCTGGGCCTCTTTCAATCTGACTGACCTTCTGTGAACTGCGGGTCCCAGATGTCTGCCCTGGCCCCGATTCCAGCTCTGTCCACATCTCCCTCCCATCCACAGTCCCACGGCCTTTGTACCTGTGCAAACTTATTAAAGTTGATTAGGCTCTTGTTGGAAAGAACCTGATTGATGGAGACAGTCTGGACCCGTCTGTCGCCTGCGAAAGACACAGAGAGGCCTGGGGGGCGAGCACAAGGCAGAGCGAAGGCCTCTCGCTCTGGGGACCAAAGGCCAAAGGCCAAGTTAGCAGCTTGCTGGCCTGGCTGAGTCAGTGACTCCTAGACTCTCCTGGGCAGGGGGCGGGCTGCATCTGTGGGAGCTTAGCCTGACCAATGGGCACATCTGGAGGAAGAAGAGGGGCTGGGGGAGCCTATGAACTAAACTCCAGCATTTTTAGAGTTCACAGGAGGTGATAATGACTTAATTGTGGTTAACAGCTGTCCAGGGGAACTTGGTAGGGATTCCTCTGCCCTCAACTCCTGAGGGATGGGGCTGGGGGAGCTGGGTCTGTTGATGGCGCTCACCCCAGGGTTAGGGTTTCTGGGTTCACTAGGCAGTGAACCAACCGGTGCCAGCAGGTCCGAGGAGTCGAATACCAATAGGCTGTGGCTTGCTTTTTAGGAGACTTCAGGCCTGGCCTTCCAGTGGAGGCCATAGAGACCGGGCTGGCTAGAGAGGGCATGTAGGAGCCAAAGGCTTCCAGTCCTCCCAGCTGCCAGCTAACCAAGCCCTGATCATGAGGCTGAAAGAAAGCGCCATGGTTCTCCTAACTCTGCTGTCCTCTGCAAGGGATGCTTGTTACCTACCACCATCTGACTGACGTGGGGGCTCAGAGCGGTCAGGTGACTTACCCAAGGTCACACAGCTGTGGTTCTCAACCTTCCTAAGGCTGCGACCCTTTAATACAGTTCCTCATGTTGTGGTGACCCCCACCCATAAAATTATGTCATTGCTACTTCATAACTGTAATGTTGATACGTAATAAATTATTACTTATGAATTGTAATGGAACTATCTGATATATAGGATATCAACCCATGGGGGTCGCGACCCACAGGCTGAGAACCACTGTCATAAGCAATGGGTAGGGGTGGGGCCCTGAGAGCTAGGTGCTCACAAAGAGCTTCTAGACCTTCCTTTAAGCTGTGTCTCTGAGGGCCAGGTGGGGCATAAGAGAACTCCTTTGACCTATACACACAGCTGTAGGTCCCATGTCCCCACCTGGAGGCAGACAGTCTTAGCACAGAACCAGCTCCATGACATTCTTTGTGAGGTCCTGGGGCCAGCACCTTCTCCCTCCAACCCTCAACTGAGGGCAGATCCCCGACTCAACCCCTTCCCCAGGGGTCAGTCAGGATCATCAGGATAAAGACCGTGATACCCCAAACCTGGGGCCTGACACCTCTGTGCTTTTTTTGTTTTGTTTTGTTTTGTTTTTGTTTTTGTTTTTCCAGACAGGGTTTCTCTGTATAGCCCTGACTGTCCTGGAACTCACTCTGTAGACCAGGCTGGCCTCGAACTCAGAAATCCGCCTGTCTCTGCCTCCCAAGTGCTGGGATTAAAGGCGTGCGCCACCACTGCCCGGCACCTCTGTGCTCTTGATAGCAGCCTGGTATGTCTGCAACTGGCAAGCCCCTCTACGACCTGTCCCAGCCAGGCAGGTTGGACCAATGCTAGCTCCTTATTGCTCACTGTAAAAAAAAAGTCCCCAGGAATGATCAAGAGTCACTTCTCCCTGTCCT
The DNA here is from genome assembly GCA_028551405.1 of Uromys caudimaculatus. NCBI lineage: Eukaryota > Metazoa > Chordata > Mammalia > Rodentia > Muridae > Uromys > Uromys caudimaculatus. Next base: position 128,165,998 of record CM052702.1, read on the forward strand.
GTCTCAGCACAGAATCTGGCTTTAAGGGTCTTTCAAGATTAAATTTGATTTAAAGAAGTCTCACTATACCCCCATCCTCCCTTGCTGTGCTGGGATCGGGGGTGGGGTGGGGCTGTGTCCTCTGCCTCCAATGTGGCCAAGAAAAATCTAGGACTTTGGTGCCAAAAAGGGTTTTATTTTATTTTATTTATTGAGCCAGGTTCTCACTGTGTAGCAGAGGCTAGCTCACTGTGTAGTAGAGGCTAGCTCATACGTGCATTTCTCCCAACTCTGTCCTGAGCACTGGGGTTACAAGCTTGCACCATGCCCAGCTGCAGTCCAGCCAGCCCTGCCCCACTGAATAATGAAAGCATGGCTCCTCATTCAAGAACAGAGTGGGAAACCATGTAAAGAGAAACTACTGTTTCCACAATCTCTACTCACCACAGTGGTTACGATTTGCTCTTTGCTAGGATTTGCTCTGAGTTCTGGGATGTGCACCAGGGAAGTGTGGACCTTCACAACCCTGAGGCCTGGCTCTGATGTACTCTGCAGGTGTGGTCTGACTCAGTGAGCTAGGCACCTCCCTTCACCACCTCGAGCAGCCTCCATTGGAGGAGGTCTCCAGAGGGCTGCAGCCTCCTGGCAATGATATGCCCACAGCGGGCTCCTCCCACCAAGCGGCCCTTCAGCTAACCTAAACGGCAAGGACAGTAGATGCCAGGCTATGGGCTCCTCCCCAAGCCGAGGCGTTATTGCCGGTGAGGGCAGTGACTGCATCCCGTGATGACCAGGAATAGAAGACATGGTAGTTGGGGCTGTGGAGAGCAAGATAGGGGGTGGCAGAGAGCCCTCCTCTCCTCCCAGGGAGACAGAGGGCCAGTGATGGAGATTCTGGGGCTCCAGCAGCTTCGTAAATCTGTTAGACTTCACTAAAAAATGCATCTAGACTTCAAACTTAGCCACCAAGGGACACTAAACCTGTGCTCTGGGACCTTCTGAGCAGGGACCTGATGGGACATTCCTGGACACACCTGGCCCTCACCACTCTATACCCTGCACCTGCCATAGCCCCGCCCCCACCATAGCCAGTGGTCACCAGTGATGCAAGAGGAAGCAGTCCTGAATTTTGGGGTTACCACCTAGCTTGAAAATGCTCATTCCTTTCAGAAGTCATTGTGTGCTCAATTAAGGAGAGAGATTTGGCACAATTTGGGAGGGACTCGGCACTTTTACTCACCAATAACCCCCTCGAAAAGGAGGGACCGGCCATGGCCCCACTTCTGCTTTTCTTGGAATAGCCTGAAGCAGGCAGCAGGGCTGGCCAGGAGGAGCCGGAAGCCCTGTGTGTGGAGAGCAGGCACAGCTGAGCTCACGGACTTACATGCCTACCAACCCCAGCTTAGCCCTGGCCCCAAACTCTAGAGGCCACCAAGACATATCTAAAAGTCCTTACCTTCCCGTCTGGTGCAGGGACAAAGCTCAGAAACTCATCCACATGGCCCACAGCCAGCCAATCCACAAACAGCTCCACCAGCGGTTGCACCTTCTGGGCATGGAGGAAGTCTCTTACCACCTGGGTGACTCTGCGGCCTCTCGACCTGGGCAGGGGTTAGGAAAAGACACCGAACTAAACACACACTCCAGAAGAAACAGAATGGCTGGACAGCAGCTCTCCATAGTATCTGACTCCAGAATACACTCCCAGGCATAGTAGCTCAGACCTAGCATTCTAGCATTTGGGAGGCTGAGGCAGGAGGGTTGCAAGTTTAAGGCCAGCCCACGATATATAGTGATTCCTAGGCCAGCCTGAGCTGTGTAGTGGGACTTTAATCTCAAAACAACATGTTATTTTATAAACAAGAAAGATAGTAAGTGTATTTTAATAATCCACCCAGGGTGGGTTCCGATGAGCCCACTTAGCACAGGCTAGTTAAGGTGAGTAACGACCACTTCAGAAGCACTCATCTCCTGGACACGACCGCCTCTTGTCCTGGGTCTCACATAGCTGAGTAGAGTTAGTTTACGCCTCTCTTGCTGCAGTCTCAGTTTCCCAAGATGTCAGTGGAAAGGTCCACAAGATTGCCCCAGCAGGTCTCACGACCCTGGTGCTTTCTGTTCATGCATTTGCACCCACCCATCTTTTGCCTTCTGGCAAAGAATCAATAGCGCGGTCCCAGTGTTCTCTCTCAAGTTCCACTCCGGACCCATCTATTATTGATCTTGTCTGTCCTAGTGGTTTTGTTGAACTTGATTCTAAATATTACTCTTCTTTCCAAGAATCAGCTGGTGTCACATGCAGAATACCCCACCTCTGTTTGGATGTGAGCTCATGCACATGTGTGTGTGCATGTGCGTGTGCATGCATGCATGGGAGTGTGTGCATGTGCATGCATGTGTGCATGTGTGTGTATGTGCACATGAGTGCACATGTGCAGGTGTATTGTATGTGTGTGTGCATGTGTGTGTGCACATATGCAGGTGTGTGTACATGTGTGCACGGGTGCATGTGTGTGCATGTGCGTGTGCATGCATGCATGGGAGTGTGTGCATGTGCATGCATGTGTGCATGTGTGCGTATGTGTGTGTGTGCACATGCACAGGTGTGTGCATGCATGTGCATATGTGTGCATGTATGTGTGTGTGTGTGCACACATCAAGACTACTGTCATCTCAACTTAAAATTTAATCAATCCCTCTCCTGCTCTCAGAAAAAGACCCAGCATCAGTCATTTCCACCATAGTATGAACAAGCTTTGACTTAGATGCTACGTTCCTCTCCGTTCTCAGCTGATACCTTCTCTTATCTACCGTATGTCTGTTTCACAATCAGACCTCAGTCTAGCCAGAATGTTCTGTGTGCGTGACTCAGCCTCTCTGGGCCCCTTGTAAAGGAAAAGGGGTGGACTTAACAGCCTGTTAGGTCCCTGTCTGCTCTGGCCTGCTTCTGACTTCCCAGGGGAAGCATAGGCAGTCTGGAGAGCAGCCCACCCCACACAGGACCTCCCTGCTCTGCGTCCCCATCACCACCATTAGCACCCAGATCCTCTCACCCAGGCAGGTTACCCCCGATGAGGATTCTCCCCAAGGGATACTCCTTCCCATTGGCCACCACCGGTGGGCTGACCTCCAGGTTGCCAAAGGAGTCCAGACCACTCACGGAACTGTCTTGAGGTTCCCGAGTCACATAGCCGAAATCTACACCCTGGTGGGGGAAACTGAGTCAGGCAGGGGCAGAACACCAGAAAAAGCCTGACCCCATGTGATGGGCTCTCTTGTCAAGTCCTGGCCAAGGGGACCAGTGTAGGGTTGGGTTAGGGGCTCTAGGCCTCGGTCTTCAAATTCTGGGCAGTGGTGGCCTCCCCTGGTGTCTCTCAGAAGGAATTCAGACATCACTGAGGGCCAATGGGTACCTGACGATGCCATGTGACCAGTTGGGGAGCTAACAGAGAGCCCAGCCCTTATGGAGCTGAAGGGGTTTCCGCTCCTCACTCAGGGGAGTTCACTGTTACTCTGTCTATTATAAAAGGCAGCATATGGTCACAGCACCACAGGCTCCTTCCCATAGGCAGCCATCGTGGTGATAATGACAGGTTTTATAAATGCCTGTGAAGTTAACTCTGCAGTTGAGGAAATAGAAGCTCAGAGAGGGATGTTAAATCTGACAATATCACACAGCATGTAATTGACAGCCAGGTGCTCTGACACCAAAGCCCTCAGGTTCTGATGGCTCTGCACCCCCCTCCCTGTCCCTCTCCCCACTGATCAGCAAATAAAAACACACAGTACGCTGTCACATTAGAAGCACAAATAAATGCGTATTTTAGCATATGCCCAGCCCATATAAAGTGTGGAATAGACTAACAGCAAAAGTCCATTCCTTCCTCTTTACAAGCCAGCCTGCTGTTGCTGCTACAGAACAAGTGCTCCTCCCTGTAAAGCTCCAAGTGCTCCTCCCTGTACACACGGTGTCCTCTGGATACTGCTCGAAGTCCCCAGGGGTGCACCACCCCCAACTCACCAGGATCCTTTTGTAAGGGAAGCCCTGCAGCTCGCCATTCCTCGGAGAATCAAAGACCACCGGCAAGGTCTTGTGTGGGGCCTGCACATACCCCAGCTCCATCTCATCCTGCCGATGGGAAGAGAGACCGTATCTGTAGACAGCCAGCAGCGCCCCCAAGTGTTGGGCCCTGGGCTCTCAGGGAGGGCAGCTCCTAGTGGTGGGGCATTCTCTGCCCTTGGAGGTGGGGGAGCCAGCAAAGAGAAGGGACTGGGGGCTTGGTTGCCTATGAGAGTCCCATAGGAGTAGAGAACAGAGTTTGGGAGGTGAGCACAGGCTCAGGGTGGCTACAGAGACAGATGCAGCATGGCCGATGATAGATATTCAGGCCACCTGCTGAGCAATGTACCCACTCTGATGGTCTCCGTACTTAGTCATGAAAGCAGCAGTGCTGAGGAACCTGAAGCAGGGATGTCTCCTTAGAGTTCATAAGGAAACAATGGCCCCGAATGTATGACGTCACGGCCAGAGAGCGGCCTGCTGTGTGCCAGGCCCTGAGCTCCTCATGAACACGGACTCCATTGGTGTCATCCTTAGAAGACACTGTTAGCACTCACGTGATACATGAGACCAGAGAGGGACAGAGGAGACTGTTTCTTCAAGGGCACACAGCCTGTCACGGGGCTGAACCTAACCTCTCACAGCTAGAGTCTAGCTCAACTACAAAGTCCATAGCTTGGCATTCAAGCCTTCCCCTCAGCCCTTGTCACTTCCCAGAATCACTGCCCTGACCCAGGGAGCCAAGGAGGTTCTATCTCCTGCCTCCTACCTCTGGGCTTTCGCATGCCATGCGCTGGTGCTCTGCAGGACCTCCCCAACCCAGCCCACCTGAGTCCCAGCATTGCCTCTGTCAGCAGAGAGGCCTGGGTGCTCATTCCATGAGCTCATCAGCAAACACCCAGGGGTGACTGAGGCTGGAAAGGATGCAGTAATGCTGTGCAGGGCCTAGGGGGGTGGGAGGAGTCCCGGGAAAGAGCAGGGAATATTCCCAGCATTCCCTGAGGGATCCAGTCCAGCTCACACAGAGGCTCCTTCCTTAGCCCCTCCTGGCCTTTCCCTTAGAGAATCCCTCCCCCCAGGGCTTTCCACTAGGAACCCCGAACCTTGAAACCCATCCCCTCCGTTTCCCTTGTAGAAACAGTAAGGCCTCCTCCAGCCCCTCTGACATCCGTGGACTCTAGGGATTCTGAAACAGTCATTCTCCACAGTGGGTCTTCCCAGCCTCATGCTATTGGCAGGTTGGACCAGGTTGTCCCCTGTGGGACTTACCTTGGTACTGAAGTTTTAGCAACACTGTGGTATTCTATATGCTAAAGAGCAGCTCCTCTCCCTGACCCTGTGTGACAACCACAGTGTCTCCAGATGCTACGTAATGTCCCCTTGTGAGACAAACCGCCTCTTACTCAGTTGCTGCATGCCGGGAGTGTGTGGCTTTTGTGCCTCACCCAGCATCCCGCCTGCTTGAGAAACTTTGGAATGAAGACTCTATGTCTGGAGTCAGGGAGCCCTGGGGCCTTCTGGGCATTTCCTTGCAGGATGGTATCCCAGAGGGGCTGCCTGTAGCCCTGGGTACCTGGATCCATCGGTCATTCCTGTTCTCCACCTGAGGACAGATGGTGAGTTTGCAGCCCGCCTTCCTAGCCAGTTCCTCCACGGCTTCCACAAAGCAGGTGTTATTCCTCACCCTGTGAGCAATTGGGGAGGAAGGAGGGACTCAGAGCCAGGGCCCAGGAGTAGAGATGACACCAAGGCTAGGGCTCCACCCAGACTTACCGGCACACATAGACCTCCAGGGGTGGCAGGGTGCTGGGTGTCATGATCCAGGGTGCCACCCGGAACACCACGGTGTCAGTGAAGATCGGGGTCTCAGAGAAGTCCTTTACAGGAAGACCAAGATAAAGAGTGCTGAACTCAGGAGGCGTCCAGTGGCTGACGAGAGTTCTGGATCTCTGAACCCTCTCTAGGGTCCTCAAGGAATCCCCTGGTTTGGGTTGTGGACGTAGCACCTCTGGTACAGTGCTTGTCTAGCACTCGCAAAGTCCTGGGTTCTATCCCCACCACCGCATAAAATAGCAGCAGTGCCTAACACTCCAGAGGTGCAGACAGGAGGGTTAGAAATTCAAGGTCATCCTTGGTTATGGAGTGAAATAAGACCAATCAGGGCTACAAGTGACCCTGTCTCCAAAAAATGTCCTTTGACTTTTCCAAAGGCTGGAGATGCCCAGTAGGGTCATGAGGGAATGTGAGACCCTTATCTCTAGCCACGCCCACATCTGTCAGGAACAGAGCATTTGCCTCACCCTGTGCCTGGCCAACCTTACCTCATTGGAGTCATCCAGCAGGGTGACATGGAAGGAGATGAGCCCCGGGAAGCTTGCATCAGGGAAGGAGAGGCCTTCCACGAAGAAGCGCTCCTCATAGCCATTCAGGCGGGGTACCTCATAGGACATCTTGCCTGGGCCCAGAACACACCTATAGGCCTCACAGGAATCCTCGGGGCCTACGGGAAGAGGAGTGGCCATGACTCTTGGGCTGCTCAGAGAATGTGAAGGACTCAGGAGAGCCGAGCATCCTCCCCCTCGGCCAAGGCAAACAGCCCTTCCTCTCCTACCCCCAGCCAAGAAGCCAAGAAGGCACAGGCCTGTGGGAATGGTGGGGAGGGGCACTCTTTCCTAAGAGACAAGGTACTGTTTTCCCCAGCTTGCTGCTCCTACCCATCTAGAAGAATATGCATCTGGAAGAATATGCAGACAGGTGCCGGAGAGGCAGTTTGGCAGCTCAGAGCCCTTGCTGTTCTCGAACCTGCGCCCCTGTTGGAAGGCTCACAACCACCTGTAATTCTAGCTCCAGTGGATCGGATGCCCTCTCCTGGCCTCCCTGAACACCTGCACACATGTGCGATACCCGCACTCTCACGCACATAAATAAAAACAAACTCTAAAATCTGTGACTGCAAATTTCACTAAGAATGAAGGGACTCTGGCCAGCCTGAGTGTGGTGAGCCTGGCTCTGGCAGGCCTTGCCCTTCTCCCCCGTCCCCTCTGCCTTGCTAAAAACCATTAGATTACATTCCTAAAGCTGCCCACCGAGGTCTCTTCCCTACTTGGCCACATTCTCCTCCTGAGGCTGACTACCAAGGTTCAGTGATCAAAGTACTGAAGTCCAGTAATCAAAAGCCCCCTTCGGTTCACCCTAATTGATATGCCCAATTAAAACTAGACACTTCATCTAACATGGAGTTTCCCCTTGTACCGTTATAAACCACCATTTGCCTATGGGCCACATCTGTCTCCTCTCTATCCAGAGGCAGTCCTTTGTCCCTCGGGAACCAATACCCCTTCACCCTGCCCCTGTTCCCTGTACCTTCTCCCTCACCCTCTACCTTCTGTCTTTGTTTCTTATTCCTTGACCTCTGTCCCCTGGAGCAAAGAAATCTCCTTTGTGCTGAGAACATGGCCTTGGGGGTCCTGAGCTAACACATTTCCTTTTCAAGAAGTCCCACTTCAACCATGTGTGGCGGCAAACATCCTTAATCCCAGCACTTGGGAGGCAGAGGCAGGTGGAATTCAAGGCCAGCCTGGTCTACAGGTGCCAAAGTTACACACACACACACACACACACACACACACACACACACACACACAGCATGACTGGGGGTTGGGGGGCAGGGAGAAAGAAAAAAGAAATCTCACTTCAGGGGTGGGGGTAGAGAAGCTCATACTGCCGGCTACAGGGATGATGGCTCAGTCAAGAAAGTGCTTGATGGGTAAGCATGATGAGCCACCCAAGTTCTCTGTCCAGAACTCTTGTTTAAAAGGCTGGTGAAGGAGCTGGGCATGGTTGCTCATGCCTTTAATCCCAGCACTCGAGAAGCAGAGGCAGGTGAGTCTGAGGCCAGCCTGGTCTACAAAGGGAGTTCCAGGGCAGCCAGGGCTACACAGAGAAACCCTAGCTTGAGAAACAGCTAGTGAGGGACTCTGTCTCAAACAAGACGATGCCTGAGGAATGAATGACACTTGAGACTATCCCCTAGGCCCCACACTACACACACACACACACACACACACACACACACACACACACACACACACACACACACACACGCGCACGCGCATGCGCACGCATGCGCAGCCCACACCTCCGACTGCTCTGACACCTAGGGTATCCTTGGAATCCAAGCTCCCTGCCCACGGCAGAGAGTCAGAAGAGGCCCCTGGTTGGGTGCTCAGCAAGCACTCACCACAGACATGGAAGACCTGTGCCCGCTCCGCATCACAGCTGGAGGTGTGGAGGATAAGTCTGTGGTCATCGAAGAGGGCTTCGGGGCCCTGGGTCCGTAGGACCATGACGGACATGTCTTCCAGATCTGTGAGGACAGACAGAGGCTATTGATTGACAGCTGTCTCACAAGGGCACTGGGCAGGAGTCGGAGGCTGGGGATCCCAGCCTCAGCTCATGGAGACACTAGAATCCATTGGTGTGAACAACAGAGGTGCGTGTATACATGTGACACTGCTCTCTGCTTGTGTCTTCTTTGTGGTCCAGGTATCCTCATCCCAGAGCAGAGGTGAAGCGTACCTGGGCATCTCGCCGGGGAGCCATGCCCCTTCCATCTCCAGGGGGTGCTCACTTTAGAAGCCGGCTTCTGTGAGCATTATACAGGGACTCACTCAAACACAAGTTAGAGATTCAGTGGGGAAGGCTCTAAATTTGGGTTGGCAGCCGACAGACTCGATGTGCAATTTGAGGGATTTTCCTGACCTGTGAGCCTCCTCTCTAAACTGGGGTAACAACACTCACCCCCTTGGATGATTAAAGAAAGATCTTGGGGAAGGGCCTTGCACATAGTAGGTACTCAAACAATGCTAGCAGCCCCTTCTCTCCAGCAGGAAGAGAATGCTGGGTGACCCGGAAGGAGTGAGTACCACAAACACCAGGGACTGTGGAGAGGCAGCTGCCAGCCTGGGCTGGGTTCTGAGGAATCGCATGATAAACTCTGCCTCTCCCTGGCCCGACTTCAGAGCCCCACCTGGGGGTAGGGACTCCTGTGGGGCAACTGAGGAGGGACCCTGGGTACCCTGAGACTGGGGCTGCCCCAGTCCACTCACCTCGCAGGCAACGCACATATTGGTCACAGTTATCTTGGGCATCAGAGCTGACATCATCCCGATCACAGTTCACCAGCAAGATGGCTCCATAGCCGTCAGGCCCCCACACCCACTGCCTCTGTCAGTGAGAAAACACAGCTGGCAACAGGGCTCCAGCAGACCCAGGGCAGGCCTCCTGCTCTGTACTTCCTGGCCAGCCTCCTGAGCTTTCACCATATCCCAGGAGGAATCCACCTTCATGGAAGGGACCTCTGCTCAAGAAGCATCAGTGGCACCCCAAAGCCTATATCATCAAGGCCAAACCACAAGGCTGGCTGTTATGGCCGGCTGTGAGGTGCCCTGGCCATGGCCCTCTTTCATTATGGGTAAGTTCTTGGCTTCTCTCTCATCTCTCCCACCCAAGCCCTTTTCCAGCCAATGGAATCCCTCTGTCCCTCACCCTTCCCGAGATAGCTCAGTCGTTCCTTCCAGGAAGCTCCCTTCCTTCCAGCCACCTTGACCTATTTTAAACCCACAATGCATCAGCACTACCAAGACTGCATGAAAGACCGTTGATAGCGTCTTGTACAGTAGGCTGCTCCTTCTGCCCAGATCTGGTCCTCACATTTATTACCTGAGACAAATCTGCTCACTGCCTATGTTTATCAATAAAGTTTTATCAGAACACAGTCTCATGATCAATTTCTGCATTAACTGGCTGCTTCAATGCAGTATAGGTCACAAGACAAAAATGTTTACAATCTAGCATTTATTATTTATTTATTTTAGTTTTTCAAGACAGGGTTTCTCTATGTATCCCTGGCTGTCCTGAACTCCCTCTGTAGACCAGGCTGGCCTCAAACTGCCTCTGCTGGGATTAAAGGTGTGTGCCACTATACTCCAGAAAGGCATTTGTCTGTCTGTCAGTCAGTCTGGCTGTCTGTCTATTTAAAGTTTCATAACCCTTGACCTAGTTTATAAACCTAGAACTTTCTTCTCATCAATCAAGGATAGCCCAAGGCTGGGAACCCATGTTACGATTATGTTTGCTTATGATGACCCCAGTCATGCCTGATCCGTGTCTGGCTACCCTGACCTCACATCAACTGGGAGGGAGGGGATACTCGTAATGGCCTCACCCCTCTGACCTGGTGCACAAAAAACCACACCTGCTGCCCACCTTATCCACGAAGCTCCTGTCCTGCCGGTCCGCACAGTTCATGTCACAGTCTAGGGTGATGTCTGTTGGGGAGGCAGTAGCAGGTGAGTCCCCATGATAGACCATGGATAGCGTCCATCTCAGTCAGCTGGGCCAGGTAGGTGGGTGGCACCCCCAGGAGACACCCAGAGGTTGGGGTCCGGGAGTTTCCCATCCTTCAGCAAGGGGAAGGGCTTTTTTTTTGGTGGAGAGGAGGGTCCAAGCAGGAAGCTTTTCTTGATGGCTACCTGTTTTGAACCCCAAAGCCCTTGCTGTGTGGGACACAGTGGGCACTGAGCCCAGGTGACTGGGGGCAGTCTCCATTGACAGGAAGCTCTGCCGGGATGCTCTCAGCTCCTTGGGATGAAGCATCGAACTTGGATTTTGGTGTCAGAAGGACATAGTGTGAAGGTGGGCTCGGCCACCTTACCGTACAGACTGGGAAACGCTGCCTTGGCATCTACTCTCCTGACACAACCCATTTGCTCAGCCCTTTTCACTGGAAACCACAGGGCTCTTCAAATGCATAGTGCATAAGGGGTCAGACCCCACCTATAAAATGGGCTTAGTTCTTAAAGGGACAGATAGGCAGACAGACAGACCCCTTAGGTGATTTTATTCACCTACCATTGTGACAGGAATGGTGGAATCTCACCAACATACCACACAAAATAACAGGTACTGAGAGATTCCAACCACAGAGACCCCAAAGACCACATGCTTGCCTACATGTGCTCAGTTATAAACCACACAGAAGAAAAAGAGAACCCAGGGCAAGACAGTTTCAGAGTCACCTGGTGCAGTGACTCACATCCTGGACTCCATGGCTGCTGCTTGTTTGTAACTGTTCTTTTAATGTACACAGTTGGGTGCATATAGTGACATTTGTTTTTGAGACAGGGTCTCCCTCTGTACCCCTGGCTGGCCTGGAACTCACAGAGATCCTCCTGCCTCTGCCTCCCAGCGGTGGGATTAAGGGCGTGTGCCACCACACCTGGCCTCCAACTTTTGTGGCAGAGTCTCTCCCTGAACCTGGAGCTCAACGATTCAGCTAGCCTGGCTGGCCAGCAAGACTCCAGGGTCCTCCCGCTTCCTCCTCCCAGTCCTGGGAGTATAAAAACAGGTTACCATGCTCTGGTCTTATCTGAGAGCTGGGGATTCGAACTCAGGTCCTCTTGCTTGTTCAGCAAGCACCTTACCCACTGAGCCACCTCCCCCAGGCCATTCATTCCCTATATTTGAATTTTCTAATGTGCTCTTTTTTTTTTTTTAAAGTTTGGAGGGGGGAGGGATATGTGCTTGTATGTATGTATGTGTGTGTGTGAGTGCATGTGTGTGTGTGTGTGTGTGTGTGTGTGTGTGTGTTGGTTTGTGTGTTTGTGTGTTTTTGTGTATGTGTGTTTGTGTGCATAATCTTGCAAAAGCTAGGAGGGTAGTCTACTGTGCAGCTTGCATTTCCAGCTCCCAACTGTTCCTTTTACAGACTCTGGTTCAGTTCATCCCCAGCCCTCCCAGGAATCCCTGGCCACACCCTCAGCCCTGCCCTGCTTACCCACACAGGTGAGGTAGAGTACAGCATAGGCCAGTGGCAAGTGCTCCTGGCTGGAGTGGTAGGCTATTTGAACCTGCAGAGAGAGATGCTCAGTGTCACGTGTGGACAGGCCTGTGGGACCTGGTGGGCAGGGACAGGACCCTCAGCAACCTCTGTCCCTGTGTCAGCTCTCCTTTAAGCTCCTCAGGGTCACTTATTCCCACACGTGGGCACATCTGTAGAGTGGGTGCCATTTGTTCTGGAGCCACAGGGACCTGGATTCTAGTCCTACCGACAGCTACCTGGACTTGAGCTCAACATCTCTTAGCCAAGGCCCTGGGCCTGTCTGAGCTTCCTCGGTTTCCTTGCCCTTCTTATCAGAACTGGAGACCTGCATACCCCCCATTTTGCTTGTAAGAAAACTCAAGAGTCCTGCATTTGACCGTTCCTGCTGAGCTTGCCAGTCACTGGTCACAGAAGCACACTGCCTAGGAGCCCTGCAGCCAGCTTGGTCCCAGATCACACACCTGTGATCGTAGCCATCCTGAGACAGTTTCTGACCTTCTTTGGGCCTCAGCTCCTTCAACCATAAAGTGTTGGATAATAATGGCTTCTACCCTGTAGGATGGGTTACAGCCGGGGAGATTAAGGAGGCAGAGCATGTGGGGTTTCATCACGGTTGGCCCAGGCTCAGCTCCCAGCCACCATTAAGGGTGAGGACGGAGGTGGTGACACTGGGAAGTTGGGGACATTGGGAAGTGGGTGGAGATAGTTTAAACACTGACTCTTTGATCTGCTCCTCTCCCCGGGACATGCTCTGCAGACACCTGTGCCATGCTGCTCTGACATCTCCCATTTCATCTGGGTCCATAGTGTCAGGACTCTGTGGACGCCACCTTACCCCTCAGTCTTGGAGCCCCAAAATTCTGTACCAGTATCTTAAAGGGGGGAGGGGAGGAGGCCTACAGCCTTCCGGAGTCCGGTGGAAGCCCGAGAGTTCAGGATGTATACGTACACAGCCCCAACTTTCAGAGCACCAGCTGGGTCCTTCACAGCCTGGCAGGTCCCACTGCCCAGTCCCAGGGACTCTGTGATCCTCAGCAACTCAGTTCCTCATTAGGACCTGTGACTTCAGATAAGCTACACCCCTTCTCAGCCTCAGTTTCTTCTTCTGAAGAATGGGTTTGTTGAGCTCAGGACAGAAGCCAGATTCAGAAGGGAGACAGGAGGAATGGGCGGGGAGGGAGTCAGATCCCTACTGCAGGAGTTCTGTTCTGAACTGGGTGGGTTACCTGACAGTTACTTAGTGCTCCACATAGGGGAGGGGGTCTGCCAATGATAGATGGGCTACCCAGGGTTTAAAAATGGTCAGTGTTTCTTAAAGGGCTACTTCCCCCAAAACATTGCCTTTGATACTAGAATATCTCCCTCAGGACAAGCCCTGGTCCCCATCAGCCCTTCAAGGGAATGTTACCAGAAACCAGCTCAAAGGCCACCTATGTCTTGTTTTAAACCTCTCCTAGCTTTTAAATGGGGACAGGAAGAAGGTGGGTAGAGGAGAAGTGAGACCCATCAGGGAAATGTCAGCTCCTGGATCCCAGTTTACCTCTCCATCCCTGCCCTGTCCTCCATTGAGAGCAGCAGAAACCCCCTCACCAAGCCCTTCCTTGCAGATGTGGAAACTGAGGCCCAATACAGCAGGACTATGCTCACTCCTCCCTCACCCCTGTGGAGCTGGTCAAACAGAAGACACTCAGGGTCCATCCCCACCCACCCTGGGAAGAGGGCCGGAACGGCCCCATCCTTCAGATTGACACACAGAGGTCTGAGGACACACAGCCAGGACTCATAAGTTGCAGAATTGGTGTTCACACCCAGCAGTCTAGCCCTCAGGCTGAGTGCTTCCCCATGGAGCTATGGCACTTAAGAGAAAGATGGAATGCAGGACCGGGGTGAACTCACGTGGCTGTCATTGAGGTCATTGCTAGGGGAATTCATGACCACGATGATCTCCAGCTCCTTGTTGAAGCACCACCGCCTGGTGTCAGCTCGCTCTCGGCTCCTCTCCATGCTGGGAGACACGTAGATGTCCACTCCTGGTGTCCCATAGACCTCAAACATGTCTGTGCCCTCGGGAACCGACCTGAGAAGAGCAGGGAGCATGGGCACTGTGCAAAACTTACTCAGACACGTGAGCTCAAGCCTCAAGCCCTCCTCCAGGAAGTCTTCCGCAACTACCCCAGCGGCTCACAGCAAGCTCTGGGAAGATGGAGATCAGATACCCCACAAACCCATGCGCGCTCTCACATCTGAGTGCTGAGATTCCAGTGTCCTATCACCACCATCCGGCTCATTGGGGGGCTGGTGATCACACACACACACACACACACACACACACACACACACACACACACCAGAAAGACTCAGAGAGGTGGAGGAAAAGGCAGACATGGGCTGGGCATGGTGGTGCACGCCTTTAATCCCAGCACTCGGGAGGTAGAAACAGGTGGATCTCTCGTGAGTTCAACACCAGCCTGGTCTGTATAGAGTTTCAGGACAGCTAAAGCTACAGAGTGAGACTCTGTCCCCAAACAACAAAACAAATGGCAAGAAGGAAGGAAGGGAGGGAGGGAGGAAGGGAGGGAGGGAGGGAAGGAAGAAGGAAGGAAGGAAGGAAGGAAGGAAGCAAGGAAGGAAGGAAGGAAGGAAGGTGTACTAGCTAGTTTTGTGTGTCAACTTGACACAAGCTGGAGTTATCAGAGAAAGGAGTTTCAGTTGAGGAAATGCCGCCATGAGATCCAGCTGCAAAGCATTTTCTCAGTTAGTGATCAAGGGGGGAGGGCCCTTTGTGAGTGGTTCCATCTGTGGGCTGGTAGTCTTGGGGTCTATAAGAAAGCAGGCTGAGCAAGCCAGGGGAAGCAAGACAGTAAGAAACATCCCTCCACGGCCTCTGCATCAGTTCCTGCTTCCTGACCTGCTTGAGTTCCAGTCCTGACTTCCTTGGGTGATGAACAGCAGCATGGAAGTGTAAGCCGAATAAACCCTTTCCTCCCCAACTTGCATCTTGGTCATGATGTTTGTGCAGGAATAGAAACCCTGACTAAGACAGAAGGAAGGAAGGAAGGAGGGAAGAAGGAAGGAAGGAAGAAGGAAGGAAGGAAGGAAGGAAGGAAGGAAGGAAGGAAGGAAGGAAGGAAGGAAGGAAGGACAGGCTCAGGGACTTGAGCCAGAGAGGAAGTGCTCTCCCTTGGACCCTAGGGGGCACCTTAGCCCCAGTAACTCTGGAAGATGCTCAGGTTTCTATAATAGGCTCACTGCCATGTTTTTCCTCTGCCCTGTGACCACCATGGAAGGTCACGGGGCTTTGACACCTTCTGGTGTGAAGTCCTTTGGCTCTGAGGCCCCAGTCACTCAGTTTCCCTAGGCCACCCTGTGAGTTTGCTGGGAGTCCCTAGGGTCACTGGAGACAGCCTGGCCAGGAAGAACACACAAAGGTGGTGGCTGTCATGGGCATCTACACCACAGCCTGGGCAGAGTCCAGGGTTCAGTGGTGCCAGGGCTGGGATCTGCAGTCAGCTGGCTATCAAGCCGGGTCCCATTTCTGCCAGGTGACCTTGACCAAATCACCTCTAGTGTGGGATAATGACACACACTTGGCCAGCCTCTTGGGAAACCGGGAGGCTTGAGTGTATTTATAGCCATGAGAAGCTTGGAAGACTCCTGAGTGGGATTAGGAAGGTGCTATTAGGGTGAATTATGGTGCAGGCTGCAGGTAGATGGAGACAGCTCTGACAGCAAGCTGGGCGGGCAGTTGCGATGCGTCTGAGGAAAAGGGCTTTCATGCTGGAGCTTCCAATGCTAGGCTGTGATGGCCTGATTCCAGTCTTATCCTTGTGACATAGGAAGCAGCAATAGTTCTTGGGTGGAAAGAGAGGCGTGGGGCGTGGCAAGGTGATTGAACCCGTGTTCTCTGCAGTCAGGAAGCCTGGGTTCAAATCCCAGCCTACCACTCACACCGGGAGGATAGCACATAGCTTTCCCGGCATTGCCGTCCATTCAGCTGTCATGATGGAGTGGAAGGAGAGGGTGTGTTATTTTCCTGTTAGGGAAACTGAGGCAGCCAGAAGGTAAGACTCCAGACCGCCATCCAGGGCTAACGCCCCAGCATGGAAACCATGTGTTAAGATGGCCAGGGTGGTTACTGGAAAGAGAACCTGGGTCAGGGGCAGCAGATCCCTGTTTCCGGGAATTTAGAAATTGGCAGCATATTCCCATTTCCTGGAAGTTAGGATGTCCCCAAACTTCTCTTGTGCAACGATCTTCCTCAAGCCAGGCCACCATGACTGACAGTGACACAAACCCCACACCCTAGCTTCTAGATGGCTCTCGGCCATTATCCTAACCTGGCTGAGGCTGTTCGCGGCACTCCCTGATAGCGTGAGTGTACAGTGGCCAGCGAACGCAGTAAGGTGACCAGCCTTGCAGGAACCAGGGCATGTTTTCTGGGGCATCGAATATCCAGAGCTAAAACCCAGGCTGGAGCTAGTAGCAGCACTTTCTGCCAAGGTTGATCAGCTGAGTTTGATCCCCAGGACTACGTGGTTAAAAAAAAAAAAAAAGAAAGAAAACTGGCTCCTGAAAGTTGACCTCTGACCTCCACAAATAAATAATAATGATTAATAATAATAATAAACTGGACAGTCCTTGGAAATGGGAACAGCTCATTTATCCTACGGATAGCCAATCCCTGGACCTTGTGGACCAAGCTTGCAGGGACAGTGGCACTGCAGGGACCTGGCCATCAAGCCTTTCCAATGGCTACTGATGCCTTAGCCTCAGGGCAAAGGGGCTGCCTAGAAATGCTGGCCCTGAGTCCCCACCAGCAGTACAAGGATGACTGGGGTGAGACTACCTGGTCTTGGGACTCATCAGCCAGATGCGCCCTTGTCCCCTGCCCACCATGACGATGACACTGTGATTTTTGGCAAATGAAGTTGCCCCAGTATGACATGCACACTATCATCTCACTTCAGGGAAACTGAGGCTCAGGGGTGACTTGTCCAAAGTCAAGCAGCAGCTAACTGATGACTCCTGGTCTTGCGGCTTAGCTGTTCTGTCCTTACTCCCAGGCAAAGTTGACCTGGCGATTTCCTTCTCCAGCTACAGCTCTGGACTCTAGGACAAAAATTGCTGCTGAGAAGTTCTGGTAGCTAAAACAGAATAAAACAGCAGCAGGTCCCCTCAGCGCTGGCCTGTGGGGACAGAGACCACAGTCACAGCACAGGCTTTGAGAGGCAGTTTCAATTAACTAGGGCCCCAGGTGCCCCAGCTTGGCTCACAGAACTTGGCTCAGGAAGCTCTGGGCCCATCTGACCCCACATCCCACCCGCCCCGCTCTGGTCTGGGACAGTGGTGTAAACACTGACATTTCTCCAAAGACAGTGGCTCTGAGACCCCTCACCCAGATCCTTCCATAAGGTGGTCAGAGGAGCTGGCTCTGTTGGTCCAGGCAGCTCTGAGGCCTCAGAACAGGCACTTTCTGTGCCAACCTTTTCTGGTATCTTCTAGGAAACCGAGGCCCAGGAAGGAGGAGCCAATGGCTTAGGATGGCACAGCCTTGGAGACACCTAGGACCCAATTCAAGGCTTTATCTGGCTCCATAGGGCAACGTCCAAGCCCCTCAACTAATGAGCTGGGCCAGCTTTTCATTTGTATATTTTTTGAGGAGACCCAAGTTGCAATGGGCGTGTGTGTGTGTGTGTGTGTTGGTTATGACACACAGAATCTCAAATACACTAAATGTGTGCTTTACCACTGCAAGACATCCGCAGCCATGCCCCACCTGAGATTTGTAGATGAGATAGCCTGGTCCACACTTTTTTTTTTTTTTTTTTTTTGGATAGGATCTCTTTATTGACGGGGTCTCATGTAGCCCAGGCTAGCCTTGAATTTTTTATGTAACCAAGGATGACCCTGAACTTCTAATTCTCTTGCTTCTGTCTCCTATATGCTGGGATTACAGTCATATGTCAGCATATCTGGTTTTTACGGTACTAGGAATCACAACACACACACACACACACACCACCTTGCACATGCTAAGGGAGTCTTCTATCTACTGAGCCCCAGACCCAGCGGTACTCCTCCATGACTCAAAGGTGCAGCTGGGCTGCAGACACTGCAGAGAGAAGGGTGTCACCTCATGGCTAGGTGTGGTGGTAAGAGACACCTGCCCTAGAGAAAAGCTTCCCTGGGGAAGCAAACGCAGCTTCCTGTTGGTGAAGACCTCCCTGGTGGGTCTCCATCATGGCTGCCCACCTTCCGGCTTTTCCAAGCGCAGCTTCTGGGGCTTGCTCCAAGGTGACTGAGCTCTACCTTGAGGAAGCTAAGAAGCATGTGGCCACCCTGTGACTTCTGCCCCACTGCATGCAGACCAGACCTGACTCTTCTGGGGTCTCCCAGATGTCGACCTGAGCCTCCACCAGTCTCATGGGACCTTGGGAACTGGGTCCCCATCACCATATGTCATGGGCTGTTTGGGTCTCAAGGCCTGGTTTCTCTCTTAAGTCCTTTCACCCAGCAGGCCTCAGTTTCCTTATTCAGAAGAAGGGATGGGTGAGCCCCAGAAGCCACCACCGGGCCAGCCTGGGAACTGCTTCACACTCTCATACATGACACATTATGAAAATGGCAGCTGGGCTAAGCAGCCCCAGGGGACAGACATCTGGAAGTGAGTCACGTGATAGGAGGAGGTCTGAAGGTTGCTTTCTGCCAGCCTTCCTGTCTCATTCCAGACTGTGACTGTGGCCCTAGATAAGTCCACTAGCTGTTCCAGAACTTTCCTTCTTCCCAGTACGAACCAAACTTTCTCTGCCTCCAAGGCTGAGGTCTCGGCCCTGAGAATAGTCCTTGAAGTGGGCCATTCTTACTTTTTACCCATTCTTCCATCTCCTGGTCCTAGCCAGTTGCTAGGAACACTTGAGACTTTCCCTAGGCTGGAGGCAGAGCCATAAAATAATGGAAATGATAATGACAGTGACAGATGCCACAACAGAATGCTCTGCGCATGTCAGCATTGGCTCCTCACTCTGTATTCTACATTCCATCTCTGCCCCCCTCCCAGGGTCTCCTTGAAGAAAGAGCCAGGCAGTTCAGACGGCCTCATGCCTCTCTACCAACTGGCTACCTGGCCTTTGACAGGTTAGTTAACCTCTCTGGGTTAACCCCTGAAATGGCAAGGCCAGCCTACACCCTTCTGCTATGGTCAGTTTGGGTGTCTGGGTAAAATACTTAGGATGACACAGGCCACCAAGAGCCTGGTGCCCAGTCACAACACTGGCTCATCGCATTGCAGAGCTGGAAGCAGAGACTCCACGGGGAATGAGCTTCCCGGAGCCAGGGCTGAGCCACCGTCCTGCTGCTCCTGGTTTGTAGGCCAGGGCTAGGCTCCAGGGAGAACAGTCTAAGATGTCCAGTCTTGCTCTCCCCTTCCAAGACACAAGTCGTGGGCTGGAGAGATGGCTCAGTCATTAAAGGCTAGACTCACAACCAAGACACAGGTCATCTCCACAGCCCTCACTGGACAGTCACCTGACCAACACTAGAACTCCCTCCCCAAGTAGGAACAGCCTTCCACTTCTGGGAGCCCCCAGGGCGGCCATACACCAATGCTCAAAGAAGCCCATGATGGCTGTGTGAATAAACCATACTCCATTTCCCAGGGGTTTGGCCATCGGGGTGTGTGAACATCCTTCTAGAAGACACCAAAGCCCTGCCACCGTCCGTGACTGCCCCATCTCCAGTCCTCTTGGTGAATCCCTACCATGGCCCTAGTCACTCAAGTTACCCCAACCAGCTGCTTGCCTCCCGCCCAGTCCATCCTCCACCCTCCAAGGCACCTCTGAGAGGAGCAGGAGAAGGAGGAAGAAGAGGGGGAAGAGGAGGAGGGGAGGGGGAGGAGCTACCCCCAGCTCCCTGGACGAGTCAAACCAGAGATATATCTACCCAATGGGCACCAGGTAGCGGGGCAGTGAGTCACCCCCATGGGCACGCAGCCCCAGAGCAGGCTGTGGCGCCAGGCAGCTTCCACCCCCCTTCCTGTCCTGCCTGCTTCTGTGGAAGCTGAAGACTCCCCTCTGCATATCACACAGTCCATCAACCCTCAGCCAGGAGCTAGCTCATCTCAGACTTGGTTATCTCCTGTGACTGGTGACTCACCCTCTACCTCAGACCCCATCCGATTTCACTCCACTTTTGAAATTCTTACTTCTGAACGCTTGTTCTCAAAGGGTGTGAAACTTTGGCCCCCAGGGCATATCTGACAACAGCTGAGTTTTGGCTGACCCAGCAGAGGTGGGAGCACTATCAGCCCCTGGCAAGTGGAGACCAAAGATGACTCTCTGTGTTACAGTGAGTGGCACAGTCCCACAGGGACTTTCTGGCATCCCAGTGCTGAAGCCACATCCAAGAAGGGGGCAGGGAGGTCTGAGAGGTGACACCCTGACCCCAACATCCTTGGAATCTCTACTCAGCTCAGTCTCAGAGCTGGGACTCAAAAGCCTAAGAAACTGGCCTCGATCCTACAAAACCCCTACCCAAGCCACTCTGTGTTGCTGGCACGCAGCAGGCACAGCGCATAGGTGATGAGTGACCGTGGGTGAAGCCCTGGGGCTCCAGTGGCTGAGCAGCTGGGCACGAAGTCCTTAGTAAGTCTACAGTGGGCTCAAAGCTCAGCTTTGCCTTCAGGTGACTGTGTGACCTGGGCTAATGGCTTACCCTCTTTGTGCGGCCACATATGTGGACAGATGGGGCTTTTTAAGAAGTGGCTTGATTTTTCCCTGTGCTCATAAGCTGAGGGGTTGGAGGATAAGGGAACAGATCCCTTCCTTTTCTCGTGAGCCTTAGACAAAGTTGCCAGCCTCTCCTGAGGACCCTCAAACCGAGAAATGGGCCCATGGCCCCAGAACCATCTAAACCCTCTGTATGGAGCTCAGCTCTGCCTGGATCCTCTGGCTCAAAAACCCTGCTGGGAACCGGGCTGACTGCAGCAAGGACCCACGCTTCCCACAGTGGGCAGAGGTCCTAAGGTTAAGACTACAGACGAGCACCCTAGGCCCAGCCTGTGCCCTGAGAAACATCCATCCACACAGCTCCTAGCGGGGAAGGCCCAGGGACTCGACGCGAGGAACCGCAGACCCTCCAGAACCAACTCTTACCCATAAATGTCCACGATGATCTCAACCCCAGCCACACACACAGCGCTGGTGGGGTGTTCCAGGGATACACGCACAATCCTCTGCAGAGACATACCGGCCTAGGATGGGGGCTTCGGCCACCAAACCCAGCACTAGCCAGAGGTCTCCCAGGATGTGCTTTAAAAAATACCCGGCTCCACCCCTCCAGCCCAGGATGCAAGCTCATTGGCTCCAGCTCTAGAAGCCCAGCCTATTCTCAGAGGCCAAAGAGCCAATCCCCTCTTCAGGATTGGCAGGCAGGGTTCGAATATTTGCATATGAACCTGAGGCTCCCACCCCAGGGCACCCAGGAAGTTAATTTCTAGCTGGAAAGAAAACAAGTTCCCACAGGTGCTTGGCCAGCACATCTAGGGTGGTTAGGGGGAGGGGAGGACACGCAGGGGAACACAGGGCTTTGTCCTGGCCCTTCTCTGTCCTCTTGCCTCAGTTTACACTGCTGGAAGAGCCGCTGAGGATGCAGGACGCCAGGCCCATGGTGCAGGCAACTGGAGGTGCAGGTGTTCTCTGGATTCTTCATGCAAGCCTATGAGAAATACTGGTCTTCTCCTTCTGCTCCTGCCCCTCCCCCTCTTCCTTCCCACCCATCTTCCTTTCTTTTATTTATTTTTTTCTTTTCTTTCTTTATTTCATTTTATTTTATTTTATTTGAGTCTCAAATACCCCAAAGTCACTATGAAGTTAAGGACGATCTTTAACCTCCGATCTTTCTGCCTCCCGAGCGCTGGGATTACGGATCTGCACAGCCCTACTTAGTTTTATCTGGGGCTGGGGCTCACACCCAGAGCTTTGTGTGTGCTAGGCTCTACCAACTGAGCCACATCCCCAGTTCCCACTCCCCCCCCCCGCCCTTGATTTCTTTAAAATATATCTATATGTGTATCTAACTCGATATAATTTTTACATTTCTGGGGGAGGCAGTGCATATGTGTGCTATGGCACCTGTGTAGAGGCCAGAGGACTTGTTTCTCTTCTCCTGTGTCCATTCCAGGTTGTCAGGCTTGGTAGCAGCACCTTTACCCACTGGGCCATCTTGTTGGTCCCCTGCCTGCTTTTCTTCATTAAAAGCTTGGGTTGTAAGACTAAAGTGAGCTTCCTTCTGCCTCAGGGTCTTCCTGGCAGCACTACACACACACACACACACACACACACACACACACACACACACACACACACACACCTTACTTCAGCCCATCACCACCACCAATTGAGCCCTGGCTGTGGGTATGATGGCTGGGCAGGTCTAACATGGATCTGGGCTCACTCTCTCTCCTAACTGCTGTTGCTGATATTAGAGGTCAAAACCTCCCAAGGGGGTAAATGATACAGCAGTGAACGATGCCATCAGGGGCCAAGAGTGTCAGAGTAGGATGCCCTCTTGTAAGTAGGGAAGCTGAGGCAAGAGGTGTCTGTAAGGACAAGGACTCTGGGAAGAGGAGTCGGGCTTGATCAGCTGCGCCACGCATCGATGAGATTTCAGCTCTTCTCTTGGGGCCTGTTTCCTCGGGTCTAGAAAATGTGGCTAGTCACCGGCTCCGCAGGGATAATGGCTGTGCAGGCTCAGAAGTGCTGAGTAGAGCTTCTTCCCTCCTCCCTGCTGCTGCCGCCCCTCCAGGGCAGGGCAGGGACCAGGATCCATTTCCTAGGGTCCCCCATTTGCGCCAGTCGGAGGCTGGCATTTGGAGCCTACAACTGTCCCTCTAAGGTGGCTCAGTGTCCGGGAAGGGCATTCTCCAGAGCCAGGGCCCAGGGCAGCTCATTTCCAGCAAATGGCTGGGTTGTGGACTCAGCTTTAGGTAAGAACCAGAACTCTCGATAAAGTCCCAGACGGCCTCCCTGTGGGGAGGATGAGTGGAAGGGGTGGCTAAGCCTCCTCCGAGGGTGCTGGCACGTTGTGCTGGGGAACTGGTGAGCCTCGTGCTAAAATGTCTGCCAAAGGGTATATAGTCTGAGGTCACAGCAAGTGTGTAAGATGAAAAGAATGTTTTCAAGCTCTGAAGATCAGACCACCAAGCCTGGGTAACTCAGCACCAGAATCAGGGCTACGGAATTGCATTGACCTATGTCCTGGACCCCAGCGCGTCGGAGCATTGCCCCCTTCTGCCAGCAGGAGCCAGCCTCCTTGCCTCTCTCCATCCTCCTGGACAGATTCAACAGATGGAAGACAAAGCCAAAGTTAGAGGAGAGGAAGAGGCGGGTCCCCCTCGGATAGTATCTCAAGCAGGCGGCAGGGATGGGAGTGGCCATGGCGAAGGATTCTGTCGAATCAGCTGCTGCCCGGCACTCACCTGCCTCAGCCCAGGAAGCTGCTCAGCTGACAGAGGCTGCCTGAGGCCTGCTGGCACCGAGCCTAGGGACCGGTGGTAGGGTGTGGAGATCAGGGAGGCAGGGCCTCTCATTTTCTTCTCCCTCTGTCAGCCCAGGCGCAAATGAGGAAGCCACTTAAAGAATGCACAACGATGTTTTTATTGATGAAAGAGGATGGCGAGTCAGCCAGGACCCCAGACAGCCTGAGCAGCAACTCCAGAGCCCCCCTCATGTGGTGTTGAAGACCTGCTCCCATGCTCTCCAGGGCTCTGTAGTCTCCTCTTCTCTTCAGAGGCCAGTCCCTGTCCCTAACCCTTCTCGTCCTCCTTTATCTTCTTCTTCTCCTTATCCATGCTCAGCCTCAGCCGGGCCATGATCATAGAGGAGGATGTTAGTGTAGGGAGCCTACAAATGGGGTTCCAGTTCCACAGAACCTTCTGGAAGGGGGGAGAGCCAATGCCTACCTGGCCATGTCTAGCCTAACAGTTCCATGGAAGCCTTCGCTAACTGAGTGTCCAGTGGTTATGAGGCACTAGAAACTACTAAAAAACACAAAGACAGAATCCAGCAGCCTGCTGTGGCTCCTTGACCAGAGGAGGAAGATGGCAGGCCTCTGCCAGCCATGCCCTGCAGCAGGGTCTGCCTGCCTGCTTGCCTACACAGGTCTCTGTGACCTCACCCCGCGCTATTAGCCTCCAGGTCTGTCCTACTGTGGGAGGGGGGAACACAAGCCTGCCATAGGGTTTACTGGGGCAGTACAAGTGTTGTGTAGGGTCCCAGGCTGCTCCGGGGAGTGCGGGCCCTCCCCTCCCACTGCCTGCAGCAGGATAGGGAGTAATTAGAGACTATTAGAGGAAATTAAGCCTCACCTCCAGATGTAACTTAATGGCCTATCCCACCCTCTCCTAATACCTTGGGCCCCACCCCCTTCACATCTGGACCAGCAGCCTTCAGGTTCAGGGGCCCCAAACACCCAGCCACGAGTAGCAGGCTTCCAGGTTCCCCACCCCAAGATGGGCAACCTCTCTGGCTTCCTGGTCCGACCTTCCTGCCCACCCCTCCCCACCCCCACCCACGCTTGCAGACTTCCGAGGGCCTCCCTATGCCCCGAAGCATCTTCCAACAGGAAGCACCAGGGCTCATAATTAAAGGCTGCCCTGACAGGTAACAAGCATCCTGCAGAGGTCCGACTGGGTGGAGTTGGGCATTAGAGGGGCTTTTGTGCCTGCCCGCTTTCAAGGACAGCTTTCCTGCCCTTGCTTGTTCCACCTATATTGAGCTGAACGGTGCCAGAGGGCCATGGCCTGAGGTCTTCTGGGAAAAAGGACCTCCCAAACCTTCCTTTTCATCTTAAGCAATCCAGGAGTCATATGAAACCACGGTACTCTTGCCCCAGGGTCCTGGCATGGTGGGCATTTCTGAAACAGCTCCAGAGCTATTTTCCTCAAGGCTCCAGAGAGGTGTCCAGAGAAGGGGAGGGGAACAGCTCAAAGTGGGGCGTGGCCACAGAGGCCTTGAACAAGTTCAGCTGCCCATCTTGCCCCCCTGGGGGCTCTGGCTGAGAAAGGGAGAAGGAAAAGTGGCGAAAGTCTCCTGGGCAGGACAGGCGACTCCAGAAACGAAGAAGTGTGTTGTCCTCCTGGAGCCTAGCTGACCCAGCAGAGCCCACTTTCAGGCCCCAGGAGGGTGGAGGCTGGTTCGTGGTCCTTGCCCTTGCCCTTGCCCTGGGACTCCTATCAGCAGGGCAGCAAGGGTGGCGGTCGGGTAGGCTCAGGGCACCGAGTTCCACCACCTAAAGGTAAAAGGTTTCCTCCGCACATTTGTGCCACAGTGGATCTCTCCGAGCAGCTGGTGGTAAAAGAGAAAGTCGTCGATAAAGACGCAGCGGAGACCCAGCGGCTCCAGCAGGGAGCGCACCTTCTCCTCCAAGCAGCAGCGGCCATTGATGAGCGGCCCGAAGGGCTTAGGGATACCCAGGTACTTGCCGAGGACCACCATGTTGACCTGCAAGAGAGAAGAAGAAGAAGAGCCCCAGTGGCCGCGGATGCACTTTCCCTCTGGGCTCCTTCTGGGCTCTGGCTCTGCTGATCTATCCTCTGCAGAAGTAGGGATTGGTCAGGAACTACGGTCTAAGATGGGGGTGGGGTATGTGCCCATTATAATTTGGGAATCATAAGCAGGAAGATGGTGAGTCTGAGGCCAGCCTGGGCTACATAAATAAAACATATCTTTAAAAAAAAATGTAAGAGGTAGGGAAGGCTTGCTGGGGATGTAGCTCGGTGGTACAGTGTTTTCTGCGGTCACAACCAGGGCTTGGTTAACCGGACCAATGGCCGGCTGCCTCCCTCCTGTGCTGTCTTCTAGCTCTTGTTACATTGTAACAAGTTTGTTACAACCGGAGATGAAATAAGCTAAATGTCCTCACTGTTAGGTCTCAAACTCGGGACAAATGGCCAACTGAGGTGTCTATCAAAGCCAATCTGGCCGCCAAGTTCTCCCAGCATCTCTCAGTTCCTACCTGTTTCAGGGTCCTCCTGGCTGGCATACCCAACCCCCTACCCTGAAGCCGTCAGCCCAGGGACTAGGCAGCCCTTCCCTCTATAATCCAGCCATTTTGGTTACCCGGCCCCCTTTTTGTCTACTCTTTACTTTCTTGGCTCTCCCCTCTCCCCTCTCCCCACACGAACCAGCTCAGGGTCTTGTTCACTCTGGACTCTCCCAGATGTCCTGTCTCTGGCTATGTGCTCCTTTTTATCTTAAAAAAAACCAAACCAAAACAAACTCCCTTTTACCTCCATCATATCTAGGAGCAGTCATATCTTCCCCTTTGTGTGTGTGTGTGTGTGTGTGTGTGTGTGTGTGTGTGTGTGTGTGTGTGTGTGTGTGTATGTGTGTATGCTTTCTTTCACTCACTAGCATGGCGACACCTCTGCAGTACACAGCTTGCCCGGCTGTTCATAGCATCCTGTTAGTGTCCAGCCCTTACTGAGAATCCGCCTGCTCCAGTGCTCTCTCTCTCTCTCTCTCTCTCTCTCTCTCTCTCTCTCTCACACACACACACACACACACACACACACACCCCTGAGGTTGTGGTTCGGACAGGTTAAAGTAACATTACCAAGGTCACAAAGGCTTGTTGCCCACTCGATGGGCTAGACTGTACATGCTGGGAAGGGGGGGTGGGGATTTGCAGGGAGTCCAAGGACAGGGAGAGGAATAGGAAGTCATG
Source organism: Uromys caudimaculatus (assembly GCA_028551405.1). Classification (NCBI taxonomy): domain Eukaryota; kingdom Metazoa; phylum Chordata; class Mammalia; order Rodentia; family Muridae; genus Uromys; species Uromys caudimaculatus. The sequence goes on from CM052702.1 coordinate 128,192,640, forward strand.
CTTATTGCCATGGTTAGGCCTCCACTCCTAGAGTTAAGAGTTTGAGGCCAGCCTGGTCTACAAATCGAGAGTTGCTGTTGCACAGAGTAACCTTGTCTGGGGGTGAGGTGGGGGTGGAGAGTCACAGCCCAAGATCATGGGCTTTAATCTCAGCCATGGCCAGTGGTTCTTCAGTGTCCAGATGCAAGCAACCATTAGCACATGTGGCTGCGTAGGTTAAACTCACTTCCTGTCTCTGGTTGTTATCTGCAAGCCACATGTCATCCCTAGGCTGAGAGGACGCCTGTGTCACACTGCAGACTGCCAGAGAGCTCACCCCAGCAGGGAAAGCTCAAGCGGAAGGCATAGCTTCAAGCAGTGCTGATCAGCGAGGGAAGATTTTACCCGTCTGGTACTCTTGGTTGTTACAGGAGGCCGGAGATGCATTTAAATACCTTGTGGTACCCAGCCTCAGGAGGCTCAGGGGGAAACCGCCTGTTTCTGAGGAACAGCATCCTGCTAGCCTGAAGGCTGGACTTCAAGGACAGCAGCGGACCTAGGTACCCCCTCACTCCAGCCTGCACACCCCTCCCCTAACTTGGTTCTACTCTGGTCTTGTCCCAAGAGAAGTACCCAAGTTAAAAACACAGTAGAAAAGGGGAGTCGCTTCCCACTCCAGAGCTCACCTCTCTGAGAGCCTCACCACATATCCTTTCCTGGCAAGAAAAGGGCTGGCTGCTTTGATAGCATCGCTCAGACCCCGCCCAACTGAGGACTCTTGGCCTCATCTGCCTGTCAGCTGCCTAATGGTTACTATTTGTCCTGCCTGCCTGGAAGCCCTACATAGAAGCCCCTTGCGGGAGCCACAAGTATAGGAACCAAACAAGTCAGTGAGCCTCCGGACAGAAGGCAGAACCATCCATGGCTACCTTTCCATTTAAAAATAAAAGCTGCTTTGGGTGGGGCTGGCCTCCCCACTGTGAGATGTCTACAATCCTCCCAGCTGCTGCCCACTAGGTGCCAAAGACACCAGCTCACTGTGGCCATCAGAGACGCCCAGGGTACGCATCTGCCCCACTTAGGGACTGCTGACCCAGCTGCTTCTGTATCCACCTGTGCTCCTACCCACCCACCAGGAACCCTCACCATGTCAGGAAAGAAGGCTTCAGCGTAGGCTCCCTTCAGGAAAAAGAGCTGTGGAATGTCCACGATGTCGCTCTCGGAAAGGCCCAGCTCCTGCTTTAGTACCTCACGGTTCCAGTCAATGCATTTCTGGGGAAGAAAGAAGCCATGGGCCAATACAGAGAAATCTGAGTGTGCTGTGCCTGCGTGCAGCCCTCAGCCCTGTGGGCACCTCCGAGCCTTTCAGTGGCTTTGTGCAAACGGATTCACAGATGTCCAAAGTGGGGAAACAGAGGCTCTAGGCAGCTCACCTAACTGCACAGAGCTAGGAAAAGTTGAAGTTTGGTTCTGAATGACCCTGTCACTTGATTACAACATTTAAAAATTACTTTTTATTTTATGTGTATGGGTGTTTTGCCTGCCTGTGTGCTATGTGCATGCCTGGTGCCAGTGGCGGCCAGAAGAGGGCGCCAGCTGTCTTAGAACTGGAGTTACAGATGGTAGTGATTTGCCATGTGAGTGCTGGGAATTGAACCTCAGTCCTCTGGAGGAGTAGTCAGTGCTCTTAACTGCTAACTCTGCTCTTTAGCCTTTGGTTACATTTTTTAATCATGGCACATGCATGCACATGCGTGCGTGTATGCATGTGTGCATGTGTCTATAGGTATATGTAGATTCCTGGAATCAAGCTTAATTCACAGGCTTGGCTGAGCCACTTTGATGAGCTCCTGTCATTTTAACATACTGCCCCAACCACCATGTGGCTAATACTTCTGCTAGCCCCAGCCATCTAGGTAAAGTCCCTGGCTTGGTGCAGAGGGCCAAGGGGCCTCCTCCCGTCACTGAGCCCAGCATCACACATGGCTGGCACTGTCTTTAGTGAGCCATTTCCCTTCCTAGACCTGTCCCACCTGATCTCTGCACAGGGCCCCTGAGGACCCCGTGTCTCTGCCTCTCACAATCACCTTCTGGAATGAGGGCTTGGATTCACTTCTGTGAAAATGAACTGCACCCCCAGAGCCAGGCAACTCCAGGAGCCTGCTGTGGCTGAGAGTGGTCAGTCTGTCCCCAAGTCTGGCAGCCCCTGAGGACAAGGCTCATTCTCACATCCTCAGAAATCTGCAGGACAAACTGAGGCCGGGCCCTGTGCCCCAAAGGCTGGACATTACCCCCACCCAGCCTCTGTCTTGCCCTCACCTGCACATGGGCACTGTCCCTCCTGAGGTGCTTGTCGGCTAAGATGTTGTTGATACTTCTCTTTGCCTTATGCTTGAGGCCTGTGAAGGACAGACTGCGTGAGTTCAGGGGCACAGACAGACTGTGCATGGCTCAGGGACACTGCCTGGAGGCCCCAGGCCTGAAGAAGCACAGTACAGGTCAGTGGTTCTGACAGGTTGGGGAAAGTGAAAGGCCAGACACTGAGGGGCTGCTCCCAGCTGCAGTGAAGACCTGGTGCAAACTCAGAAATGCTGGGGAAAGCCCCCCCAGGGCTCCTCACAGTTTCCAATACTGACCCCTCACACCTGTGGGAGGCCAGCTTAACTCCTTGATCCTTAAAACCACCCTAGGAAGGGTGGTTATCATTTTCAATTAACAGAGGGGGGACCGGAGTCCTAGAAGGCAAGAGCACACTCTCGGCTGACCCCACCTCCAGCTAGGGTTGAGCCCATTTGAATCCAGGTGGGACCCATGCATCTCTCTCAATGTCCAGCCTAGGAGCCATGCTATCATCTAAGGACCCTGGGTGACTCTCTGGCTCCTTCGTTCCCCTCCTTGCCCCAGGGCAGCAGTAGGAACACGCCCAGGATGGTAATGAATGGACAGGGTTCCCATAGGTGACAGGTGACAGGGCCTTGGGCACTCACCATCGAACTGCTCGGCCTCCCCGTAGCCCTCCTCCTTCTTCTCCTGGAATAGCTGGAGGCAGGCACTGGGGCTGGCCAGGAGTAGCCGGAAGCCCTGCCACAGACGGGGACAAATGGCTCAAGGCACGGATCCCTCGGAAGCCAGAGACCTCCAAGGACAGTTCGGGAGCCTGATGTGCACTGGGCTCTGTTCTCCCCACCCCTGTCCACCCACCCACCACTCCCGTGGTTCCCACCTGCAGGCCTTTCCCCACACTTGTCCGCTACCTGGAGCCCTGCTCACTTTGCCTCCCAGGGAACTCAGTTCCTTCCTCCCACCTAATCCAGGAGTGTCCCTGCTCCAGCTGTTCACTGTTCCTCCCATGATCAGAGCTCTAGTCACGCTAGGCCAGAATCACCACTCGGCCACTGTGGTACTTATGCCCATAATGTCCAAGGGCCACTTTCTTCCCAGCCCTCTCTACAAGACGATGGGACTCTGTGGTCAGGGTAGAAACCAGAGCCCACACCTGTTTATAATCCTCCCCAGCCAGCCTTAGAGTCTATGGACCTGAGTGAGGGCAGAACCCTTCTGAGCCTCGATTTTCTTACCTGTAAAATGGAGTCAATAAAAGGGCCCATTGGAGGGTTACAGAGCTAGAAGTGTGTGTAAGTCTGCATAAAGTGCTTGAGTCATTTTTCCAACTCTTGCCTGACTCTTAGAGTGGCCTGGTTCTGAAAGGACCAGTAGGAAGCACACAGTGTCCTCCTGGCCCGAGGCCTTTGACTCCCCCAGGAAGCACTCCCTGATTAGCATGGCCTAAGCCCCTGGCACGCTGACCCCATAGGACTGAGTTGGTGGCAGTGCCCTGTCCTGAGCCACCCCATCAGGCCAAATGGGGTAGAGATGACTCAATTGGAAGTCTGTGGGGTGGCAGAACAATGGGTCACACCTTTTGGTCAGAGGTGGGCACGAAGCTCAGAAACTCATCCACGTGGCCCACGGAAAGCCAGTCAGAGTAGAGTTCCACAGGAGCCTGCACCTGCTGGGCCTCCAGGAAGTCACGCACCGTCCTGGCCATTCGCCGCCCGCTGGGCCTGGTGGGAAGAGACGCTCAGTCAGATTCCTAATGTCCTCGTAACCTTCTGAGTGGGTCCTCTTTACCAGAGGGGAAACTGAGGCTTAGAGAGCTAAGGTGATGCAGTCATGGCCACACTGAGCTAAGGGGACACCATCTGGGCCACACTGCTGAGAAAGATCAGGGCCACAGTTCACCTATTATAGGCCCGGAGATTTGAAACCCAAGCTAAGGCCATTGGGAACAGAGAATGGGAGGACATCCCAAGAGAAGAAAGGCAGACACCATAGGTCAGGGGACAGGTGGGGCATGGCAGATGCAGGCCAGGCCAGGGTCGGGTCAGGCTTGGCAAGGGGGCGGAGCTTGCTTGAGTAAGGCCTTCTGAGCCCAGTCAACCACAGTGTGGAGTCTGAAAAAAAGGCCAATCTTACTTACTCCAGAGTGTTAGAGTCACACATTGCCTGGGTCATTTGGGGTTCCCCACTGCCCAACTCCCAGTCATTCCTGAGATGAGATCTGGCATTTCTTTACACACTCTTTACCCAGGAGGATGCAGCAGGAGCTTCCTCCTGGACCTCCCCATGTAGCTGAGAATGGCTTTGAACTCCTGATCTTCCTACTTCTAGCTTCCAAGTGCTGGGATTACAAGCGAGCAAGACCACACCCGGTTCACATAGTCTGGAGGTTGGGCCTAGAGGTTCAGGCATGTTACCGACTGAGCTACATCCCTAGGCTTGGACTTCAAATTGCTGGCCTTGAAACTCTTCCGGTCTGGGACTGACCTTTCTCGGCTGTGTGGCCCAGGCTGTCTTCTTGGCTCTCCAAGCCTTGGTTTCCCCTCTGGGAAGAGGACCCACTTGAGTTATTTTATATAAATAAAAAGATCCTGCTCCTGACAGACTGTCCAGCTTAAGGCCACACCACCCACAAGCTCTCAGACCTACTTCCTATGGGGAGGCTCTGCCCTAACAAGGAGCGGCACCAATCAACCCTTCCCATCCTCCACAGCCAGCAGGGGCTGTCCTCTCTGGGTGGCCGGTGGCCTGTCCCTCTCCTTGATGCCTAGCTTTATCCCTTATGATCCATCCAGAGGGAGGCTTTCAAACGTCAGACTATGTCTCTCTTCCAGATGGCCTCCTTCCTATCCCACCTCCAGAAACTGCCTGACCCCTGCCTAGCTCCTCCTGACTTCCCCTCGGCCTGCTGTCTACCTGACCCCACTCTCTGCTGTACTCATTCTGGTCTCCTGCTGTCCCCTGAACTTACCAGACACATTCCTGCCCCAGGACATTTACACCTACTCTGCCCTCTGGCTGGAGTCACAAACCTCTCCCCATGGCCCCATGGCTCCCTTCTTGCCTCTTCCGGGGATACTCAAATCTTGCCATCTTTCTCTGAGGTTCGGACAAATGGAAGCCATGTCCCAACTCCCTTTATAGCTTCGTTCTTTTCCGTGGCACCTTCTACTGAGGTGCACACCTTCCCAGGGCAGGGCCTAGAGGTCTAAGCTGTTTTCTGCTGAAGTCCCAGCCCCCCTTACATAATATCTGCTTCAGAAACACTGGAGCGGCCATGTTACAGATAGTTCCCCATCTAGAAGCTTCAGAGGCAGCTCAGTTAGTGCAGTGCTTGCCTAGCATGCATGAGGTCCTGGGTTCAATCCCTGGTACTGCGTAGACAGGGTGTGGTGGTACACAACGGTCGTTACAGCAGCTGAGAGGCAGAGTCAGGGGGATCCTTCAATGTATTTTGAGTTTGACATCAGCCAAGGCTACATGAGACTCTGTCTCAGAACATTAAAAAAAAAAAATCCATAATTCATAGTGCCTGCTTGGAACTGTGGGTAAAAGGTGGGAACCACGTTCTTATGTCTGCTAATTTAATATAGCATAGGCCGTTTTGAAGGCCATCTTTAAAAACAATGAGAAGCAATTCAGCAGGTGCAGAGCCACACTCCTCCTTGGAACCCTCTCCCACCCTCCCTTCTGGAGGCTGAGGCAAAGAGAAGATGGTCCAAGCCCCAGAAGACGGCAGATTCATCTCTGCATCATAACCAAAGACACCACCAGGGGGCAGACTTGTTCAATGATCTGAGCTCATGAGTGGAAAACCCAGGGCAGCCACGAAAGGATCTAGTTTGTTGGGTACCTACTGTGAGCTTGGCTTAGGCTCTTACACTTAATACCACTTGTAGCCCTCAAGATCATTCTGAGTCCGGCAGTGGTGGTACACGCCTTTAATCCCAGCACTGGGGAGGCAAAGGCAGGTGGATGTCTGCTTTCCAGACCAGCCTGGTCTACAGAGCAAGCTCCAGGACAGCCAGGGCTACAACGGAGAAACCCTGTCTCAAAAAACCAACCAACCAAAAAAGACCATCCTGGGATACACGCATATTAGCAAAGTCACCATCTGAAGCTCAACCTGTCCCCTCCCTCACCTTGTGCCTGTGGGCCTCACCTATCTTTCTCCCTCAGCTTCAGCCCCTGCCCACTGGTCTCCCACCTCTCTAAACCCTCTGGCAAGTTCTACCTCAGGAGAGCAGGCCAACTACCCACTTTTACACTGGGACCCACAGAGGACGCCTGGATTCTGACTGTATCCCTAATTCTGTATGGCTCTAAACCTGTAGCCATCCCTCTGAGCGCCAGGCTCTCATCTGTCCACTAAGGGTCTTATTCCTGGTTTTTAACAGTCCAGAGGCTCATGTACAGCACCTCAGTGGGCCACAGCTGATGGGCTCCTGGAGACTCTACCTCCCTTACAGGTCCTTCACATGAACCTAGAGGGTCCAGAAAGAGTCTCTGCAGCTTGGGGGTGGGGGAAGCTCCTGACTGGGACAGGTATGCCCCCTTCACCCCCACCCCAACATGCACACTCAAAAACCGGAAGCCAACAACATCAGGTGTCCTTCTCTATGGCTCCCACCTTATTTCGGGGGACAGGGTCTCTCACTGAATTTGGGGCTTACTGTTACAGCTAGCTTGACTGCCCTGTGAGCCCCAGGGATCCTCTTGTCTCTGTCCCTCCCACCAGTGCAGGGATTACAGACAGGCTGTCATGCCCGGAGCTTTTTACATGGCTGCTGAGGACCCAAACCCAGATCTTCACACTTGCAAAGCAGGCATCTTGCCCACTAGGCCAGTCAGCCAGCCCCAAGCAAGAGGGCCTTTTATTAGGGCCCATTTTACAGCTGGAGAAAATGAGGCATGGGATAGAAAAGAAATCGTTTATTTAAAATGCACCAGCATTGCCCGCTCTGCATCCTCAGAACTTCCTCTTCTGGATGCCGCATTTTTGTTTGTTTGTTTTGCTCAGTTCTTTCCCTTTTTAGTTTGTGGTTTTCACTTAGGTTTTGTTTGTTTTGTTTGGGTTTTTGGTTTTGGAAACGCAAGCCTCGCTGCAGCCAAGCCTGGCCTTGAACTCATGACCTTCCTGCTCCAGCCTCTTGAGTACTGGGGTTAGAGGGTTGTACCACCATGCTCCACACCCACAGCACTTTCACCCATGCCTGGCATGTGGCCTTAATGTGAATGAACAAACCGACCACTGACTGTTTGCCGGACACCATGGTGAGCAGCGACATTCGTGGCCATCGGACTCCAGAGACACACAGCTCCCTCCCTGAAGATCTCCAGGCCTGAAGCCCAGGCTGTGGTAGGACCAGCCCCGGTACGCTAGATGGATGATCAGCAAGGCCACCTCCAGCCACACCCAGCCTAGTGCAGCAGGTCCCAGCACCCAGCTTCATGTCTCCCTTGGTACCAGCAAACCCTGCCTTGTATGATTTAGCAGCCCCAGGCTTTCCACCTGAGGCTATGTGACCTGCCCACAGTTAGAGGCCAGCTGGGGCTCAGAGGACAAGTTGGGGTTCACCCAGGCTCCACACCAACCTCTACAGATGACAGAGATATCCAGGGTCTGTGGGCTTCAAGGAGCAGTCTCCTCTGGCTACTCGGGGGTGAGGAGGGACCCTCTCAGTGTAGTGAGCTGACATCTGCATCTGTCTACCTGTTAACTGACCCCTAAAGAGAACACTTTGTTCCCTGCTCCATCAGAGCTGGCCAGCGTGAGGCCGCTGAGATGCTTGGCCATGAGAATACCCAGCTGGCTACTCGCTCAGTTCCAGCTGCCTGTCCTGCCTTTGGACCCTTCCAAGACAGGACAACAGCGACTGGCTCCCCCATGTCTCTCCCTGCTTACATGGCAGAGGGCATGTCACCTCCCAGCGTGGCTGACTACTTCAGACAGGTTCTCATTAGCCCAGGCTGGGAATTCTCAATGTAGCTGACAATGAGATTGAACTTCTGATCCTCCTGTCTCCGCCCACCCAAGCACTGGGATCACAGTCTATGCCACCTCTCTTGGATGACTTACTTCAGGCTGGAGATCTAACCCAGGTAGGTACTCAGGCAAGCTCTGTCAATGGGGCTCATCCCCAGCCTCTGACGTGCTGGTTTAATGTGGCGATTATGCTTATCAGAGTCTGGGCCACTAATTTGACCCTGAGACCTTATTATCTTTGGGAGTCATTTTCCCATGGGCTGGAGAGCATCTCCCAGTCTAGACTCTGTGACAGTCATTTCATGGGCTCTGGAGAGCACTTCCTAGTCCAGAAAGCCACATGGGTGAGCTTCCTGAATCCTCCCACACCCGACACCCTTCCAAGCCACTCACTTGGGGAAGCTGCCACCGATGAGGATTCTGCCGAGGGGGTACTCTGTGTTGCCCACCCTCACCGGCGGGCTCACATCCAGGTTGCCGAAGGAATCCAGGCCAGAGGCACCTGCGAACTCGATCTCCCGGGTCACATATCCAAAGTCAGGACCCTAGAGAGGCACCATCAGAGCCCCCCCCAGACAGGAGGGTCATCCCTAGCGGAGGGGCGGACACTAGATACCTGCTCCCCAGCTCTCTGCTGAAAGCCTGCTTGCATCCAAACCTACCAAGCCCCGTTCTATACTCTGAACAGATCAAGATCAAGTCACTGCCCAGAGGAGGGCAGAGAGTCACCAGGCCCTTGATCAAGCAGTGTATGTCTAAGGAACTCATGGATGGACAGTCATGGAAGACAGACCTTGGCTAGGAAGGGAAGGAAGAATGAAGCAAATAAGAGCTGGGAAGATGGCTCCGGAGGAAAAGCAGGCACCTGCCATGCAAGCGTGAGGACCTGAGTCTGATTCCCGGCATCCCCAGAAAAGCCTGGGGTGGTAGCACACACACCATTCCAGTACTGGGAGGTGGGGCAGACATGTGTGGAACTCTGGGACCTACTGGTCAGCTAGCCTAGCCTAAGTAGCAAGTCCCAGGCCAATAAGAGATACTGTCTCTCTCTCACACACACAAAAGGATGGAGAGAGAAAGAGAGAGGGGGAGAGAGAGAGAGAGAGAGAGAGAGAGAGAGAGAGAGAGGAGGAGGAGGAGGAGGAGGAGGAGGAGGAGGAGGAGGAGAAGAAGAAGAAGAAGAAGAAGAAGAAGAAGAAGAAGAAGAAGAAGAAGAAGAAGAAGAAGAAGAAGAAGAAGAAGAAGAAGAAGGAGAAGAAGGAGAAGAAAAGGAAGAAGAAGAAACCACACGTTAAAACTCATGAGCAGCAGCTCAGGACTCTTGACACACCCATCAGGAAAAGAAGACATTCAGAAGCCTCAGCCTACACAGTGAGTCAAGAAGAAGCACCATGAACTCAAAGGGAGCAGAGGCAGAGGGATCACAGTGCCAAAAGCCAGGGCCCTCCAGTCCCCACAGACTCTCACTCTGCAGGAGACGTGCGGCCCACAAACCCACAGAAACTAGGCCACCTTGGGAGAAAGTGCAGCCAACTGCCAGGTAGGGGTCCGAAGGCACCAGTTAGGATCGGTGCATGGGTGCCCCACTGCCTTACTGACTTGGGCACATTGTTTAACCCCTCCAGCCTCAGTGTCCTCGGTACCGAAAGCTGGAGGGCAGCGTGAGCCGTACCAACTGCTGCCATCCCGGCACAAGATGTAGCGCAGTCCCTGGCACGGCTTGCTCACTAGGGTACACTGTCCCTCTAAGTCAGGGCTGACATTTCCGCTGACTCCCCATCACGGAGAATGAGCCCCTGACCAAGATCATTGCTGCCCTGCCTCTCCCAGGATGCAGCTGTAGTGGGAGCGGGTGTCTATTTGCATGTGATTTGCATGTGATTTGCATGGAATTTGCATGTGACAGACCCTTCTACCCATTCTCCTGGTTGTCACCGCTCACACCAGTTCTGACCCTAAAGTTCCACCAGGGCTCCCAGGAGAGGAGCCACCAAAGGCCTGCCCCCCAACTCCACATCCCATCCCTGTGTACTTGGCCACACACCAGGATCTTCTTAAGGGCGAAGTCCCTCAAGCCTCTGTTTCGGGGGGAATCAAAGACCACAGGGAAGGATTTGTGAGGGGCGTCAATGTAGCCAAACTCCATCTCGTCCTGTGTGAGGAAGAAAGACCTACAGCAGGCTTCCTCAGGGAGTTTCAGGAAAGATGATCCCAGACACTACCCATGGCAGGGAGGACACAGGGTGGGGCGGGGAGGGGGGTTCTGGGGCTCCATCCCGGAGACCCATCCCAGAGTCAGGACATCTGGAGGAGGCAGGAGAGATTTCTCTTGCTGGAGGATGGCTCCTAGTTCTGTGCCAGATTGCTCTGGCTCCAGCCAGGCAGGCCCATGTCTCCAGGCTTGGCTGGGAGAGTCACCCAGCACCCACTCACAGTTCTTCTCTGGGTCAGCCTTGCACCCACCTGGATCCATCGATCATTGCGATTCTCTGCCCGGGGACAGACTACTAGTTTGCAGTTGGCCTTCATGGCCAGAAGGGACATGTCCTCCAGGAACTTGTCATTGCGGCCATGAATATCTGTCACGCTGCAAGGACAGTGACAGCAGCTGGGACCAGAATCCAGTTGTGCCAGGACTGTGTCCTGAGTTCTGAGCTTCAGATCTATCCCTACCTTGGAGAGGCTAGAAGACTTGGGAGGGAGGGGTTGGATCCTTAGATCACGTCAGTTGACCAGTACATGAACAGGCAAAAGGCAGACTGTGGAGCCCAGAGCCAGGGTGCCTGAACCAACCCTGGCAGTTCAGGGTGACTACGGAGGTGAGCCAGTGTCACTGATGGAATGTCAGTAAAAGGGCTAGCCTGGTCTTCACAGAGCAGAGTAAAGGTGAAGACTCTGAGCAGACAGGAAGCTGGGACACTCCTGACTCCAGGTGGACAGATAACCCTGCTTGACTACACCTTGCTTGAATCTGCATCTAGCTCAGTGGGCCTGTCTTCCAGTTCTACCTATGATATCTCAAGGGTTGACCAGCAGAGGCCACCAGATACCAGGCCATGGCGGAAGGTCTATGATAACCAGAATGGGACAGATTCACACCGGAGCCTGTGGCTGGGTCCCTAGGTCTTCAGAAGATGCAGAAGTGACCCAAAAAGGGTGAGGCCAGGTCCCTATAGTCCCTAGCACAAGTGTGGGCCTCAGCCCACCACCCAGGGTCTCATGTAGCAGAGGCTAGATTTGAACTCCTGATCTTCCTCCTTGTACCTTCCAAATGAAGGATTGTAGGCCTGCACCACACCTGACCTCACTACCCAGACTGAATTCAAAGTGTCTAGGCCATCAGAGCTGGTGCTGGTGGCTGTGCCCTGCCCTCCACTGCAGTCCTGTGGCAGCTCGGGGCTACATGACACCATCCCGAATGAGGGCTGGCCAGCCCTGAGGCAGGATTGCTCACTTACTTCTCTGGTTGTGTCAAGGTGGGGCCAGGGGAGGGGGCTCACCTACACACATACAGCTCCAGGGGTGGCTGGGTGTTGGGGGTCATGATCCAGGGGGCCACTCGGAAGGTCACGCTGTCCGTGAAGACTGACACCTCGGAGAGGGGCTGGGGGAGAGGAGAGCTCAGTGGTTTTGGGGGTTCCTGGGTGCCCCACACCTCTCCCTTGACACAGCCCTCATATTGAACTTACCCGTGTGTCCACCAGGCTGACGCTGAGAGAGAGCAGCCCTGAGAAACTGGCATCGGGGAAGGCCAGTCCTTCCACATAAAACTGGATGTCCCTCTCCCCGGGATGCCGTTCCACCTCATAGGAGTTGTGACGGGGCCCTAGCACCTGTTTGTAGTTGGAGAGGGAGGTCCCACCTAAGGAGAACAGGGTCAGGCCAATGTAGGGACAGGATTAGGCTGGCAGGACAAGAGGACAGGAAACCTGTGGCTGGAATCCGAAGCCCCCCTGGGAAGCTCTGCTTCAGTTCCCTTACAGCTCTACAATGCAGAAGCTATGTGACCTTGGCTCAATGACTCAAACTCTCTGAGCCTCAGGCGAAGTGTATGGCAGACAAATAGAGAAGAGCATGTGACCCAAAAGGTGGTGAGGACCCAATTGTCTATCCACGGTGCTTATAAACAAATTATGTCAAATAAGGTACATCCATAAATGGACTATGACACACCCCCAAAAAGCAATGAAGTGATCGTGCATGCCCCACAGTGGATGAACCTCATTGGTGGTGTCAGAAGGTAGTGGGCGTGGCTTCTGATGGAGTTGGGTTTTTATTTGAAATGATTAAACCACCACTGAGCTGTACCCCAGTCCCTTAAAGCTGCAGATTCTGATTATAAATTCCAGCAATTCAGCCACAATTTGAAACCAGGATCTGGGTCCCAGCCTCTAAGGTTCCTGCCCTTCCCTGCTCTGCTTGGACGGGGTCACCAGACAGCATGAGTTCAGTGTAGGCTGGCTGGCTTGAGGAGCCAACAAGTCATATGGGGTCAGCAGAGGGTGAGGAGGACCTTGGTGCCCAAAACGCCTGGCTTGGAACTCTCTCTCTACCCCACTTGGCTGTGTGGCAGTGACTGTGTTTGGGCCTCAGTTTGTCCCTCTGTGCAATAGGAGGAGCAGCTGGGGCCCCATCCTTGGCTGTCATACTGTGCTCCCCGATGGAGTAGCCTTGCAAGCCACAGTGAGTTACTGAAAGGTGACAGACCCAGGGAGCACGAAAGAAGGAAAGATGTGACAGGGCCACAGCCACTCACCCCGGGCACAGAAGACCCCCAGTCTTCTGGAATCAGGCAAAGACACCTTCAAGACCAGCTTGTGGCTCTCAAAAAGTTCATCAGGGCCACCACAGCTCAGCACCATTGGGGACATGTCCTGCAGGTCTGGGAGAGTGGCTTCTGAGACAAAGCCCCCAACAACAACCCAGACCCCCTCTTTCCCTCCCTCCTCACCTTCCATGCCCGCAGTCACTCACCCTCCAGTGACCTCAAATGGCTAGTGTGCAGGTCCTCCCTGGACCCATGGGTATCTCTGTCACAGTTTACCAACAGGATGGCCCCGGAGCCCCCGAAGCCCCAGCGCCAGTTTTTCTGTGCACACAGGAAGACTTGAGTTAGTCAAGCCTGGGGATTCTGGAAAGGGGACTAGACATGGCCTGGGTTGGCTCAGTGCTCAGCTCAGAAACTTTTATATTCTGGGGTTGCTTAAAGGTTTAATGAGGGACCATGGGCACGGGGAGCAGAGCTTTCAGCAAGACTCAGACCCAGAGACGGCCATCCTTATGTAGTAGGATGTGTGTAGCAGGACCATATGCAGTGGCTGTACCCAGCACTCACAGCGAGGAAGGAGGGTGATGTCACCACACACAGAAATGGCCACGCTTTGGCTCTACCTAAGACCCACTCTGATCTCCATGAAGAAGGCTCCTCCATTCCAGAAGTCTCCTGGGCCTAATATTCACCAGGGTCTTGCAGGTCCTTCCAGGCTGAGGATCAAGATGCCCGACTCTGGGGTCAGCACTGTCCCCAAATCCCCATGCCTTTTCTCCATTTTGCAAGAAAGCAAAGAGAAACTCCGGGAGGGAACCCTTAGGTTGCACAGTTAGTGTTCAAACCCAGGTCTCCGAGACTTACAGGTCCGTTGTTTGCTTTCATGGCACTTTCCACCACCCTTGCCCACCCTGCTGAGCAGATACCACCCTGTGCCAAGGCCCAAGACATGGTTTCATTGTCGCCCACAACTACAACCCCCTCAAGCAATGTTGTGTGTGAATAACCTGCAAACACATAGCCATCAGGTGTCCTGCCCCACCTTGTCCAAACAACTTGAGATCCAGGTTACCTCTCTGGATCTTTTCCTACCAACTGTACCTCCTGCCCCTGTGAGACAACATGCTTCTTGTGGGATAACTCATTCTCCTCCTCGTTCTTTGTGGCCTAGCTGTAGCTGAACACCATAGCCCCCTCTACCAGAAGGAGGCCAGTCTATTATTCAACAAGCCCTCATGAAGCACCTGCCATGTGGGGAGGTCCAGATCCAACCCCCTGAACAGAAACTATACAGCAAACAGAATAGGACAGACCAGAGAGGGTTAAGTGTTTCCCCAACAGTCACACAGCATGTCTGTCACACAGCCTAAGCTACTGCTCACTTGGGCCAGTTTGGCCATCCTTCCATGGACAGAACAGATCCTGGAATTGGCTCTCTTCTAGAAGGAGGGCTGTCTGCTGCCAAGATCACCCAGGTCTCTGCCTGCCAGCTCCACACTCAGGGTATCCAGGACCTCACCTTGTCACCAGAGCCCTTCTTCACCTTGCCTGTGCGGCCTGTGTCGACATCGAGGGACACATCTGCAAAGGGCAGAAAGGTCACCCTGTCACTGTACCTGGGATGGCCCAGCCAGCTTGGCTCCTACCTCAGCTAAGGACCCAGAAGCCCAGCTCTGGAGATTTGACATTCAGGAGCCTATAGGTCGGCCTCAGGGCTCTGGCTAAAGTGACTCTGGCAGTTCTGGTGTTGGAGGGACACAAGTCGCTGGCGTGGCCATGTGCACTGGGTGACCGTGTCTTGGAGACCCTGGGTTTCTATGTCACATGCAGGGGACCCTTAACTGTAGCCCCTGGGGAACTATGATTGGGGTCTGTCATCCTCAGAGTACGCTGCCGTGGGCTCTGGGTAAAAGAGTCACGTGGCTCTCCATGGTCCTAGGTTGGGTCTCGGGGACCCAGAGACCAGTGGGACTCCCATGAGAAAGCCACTGTGGATCGAGCTCATAGCAGTGACATTTCTAGACTCTATTGGCCCTAAGCATGGCTGGGTTTCAAACCCTATGGTCCTGGAGATGTTCGATGCTCCCAAGAGGCTGAGGAGTGAGGTGGGTAGCTGAGGCTTTTCTCTCTAAGACTCCACAACGTTCAGCCACCTTTACCACATCCGATAGCTACCGCGTCCACAGCCAGGCAGGAGCAGGACTCACCAACAGCAGTTAGGTAGAGCATGCTGTGGGCCAGGGCAGCATCCTCCTGTGACTCAAAGTACGATACCTTCACCTGGGGAAGAAAGTCAACCCTGAGAGAAGGTAAGGCAGGGGACAAGGGGGCCACATCTGTAGCTCTGTTTTCTTTCTTTCTTTCTTTCTTTCTTTCTTTCTTTCTTTCTTTCTTTCTTTCTTTCTTTCTTTCTTTCTTTCTTTCTTTCTTTCTTTTTGAGACAGGGTTTCTCTGTGTA